>JAUBNY010001146.1:3839466-3850012 GCA_032275445.1 Crypturellus soui
TTTTTCTCCCTTCTAATGTGCCGGCTCAGTGAGATGAGTGAAAAGGCTTAAAACAGAGTACGCAGTGACTAAACGGTGCAGCTGTGTCTGAGCACCCTAGGAAGATGGTCTGTTAGGTAGGAAGGTGCTATTTCTGTTGCCTGTTTTATGCGTGCTCGTTTTGCTCAGCTTCGAGCCTACTCAGACAGCCTGGGTTTGACTGTGCCTCAGATGTTGCAGTTATATTACTAATGTTTCACTTAGGAGAGACAGTGAAAAGGCATCACAGACAGAACAAACAAAAAAGTAGATGAAGAACTATCATGTAACAGGGAAGGGATTTTAAAGAAAAAAATGCACTAAATCTATAGTCTGCTTGTCCGAATAGCTATTTAGGAGACCTTTTTCTGTCCCTAGAATAGAGGTATTGTTTGAATTAAAAAATAAATAAATAAAAATACAATAAACCTTAGAAACAGTTAACCTAAATGAGGAAAAAAAGAGAAAAAAAAAAGAAAAGGAAACAAAAAAGAAAGAAATAGCAAAAACTGAGGTTACACTAGTGACCCTCAAAGAAGGAACATTTGAAACTTTTCCAAGATGTTTTTATAGAATTTATTACAATGTCTAAGTGGTTGGGCAAACTGAGTGAAAGAAAATAAGAAACTGGTAAAAATAGCCCATTTAGTCCTCAGATTAAATGGAAAGTAACTGCTTTTGAAAAATAAAGTCAGGTTAAATTTTCTTTACATTATTTTCCTTTTAGCATGAATAAAATGCCTTTGCTTTTAAATTGGCTGTTACTCTGCAGTGCTGATGGATAGCAAATACCAGGCTTATGTTTTAAAAACTCACTCGTGATGATTTGAAGATTTACAGACCATGACCTTGCCTTCCCTTAGTACATGTTAAATTGACTGCGCGTGTAAGAAAAAGGAGATTATTAAAACACTTAGAATATGATATAAAAGATAATATGTATAGAGAAAAATGTGTCCAATCCATATTCAGAAAGGGCTACTCTATATGTTTTTTGAGCTGTATGGAAAATTTACAGTTTCACAGAATGGTTAAGGTTGGAAGGGACCTTTAGAGATCATCTAGTCCAACCCCCCCACCAAAGCAGGGACACCTAGACCAGGAGGCACAAGGAATTCTGTTGATGGTCCCTCCTGTGCTGGGAGGAGAAAGTGTCATGAATAAAAAGATGCTAAGAGATGGAAGTACCAGTGAGACAGAAATTCAGAAACTCTGGGTGTTAACCAATAAATTCACTGTATTTGTAAATTCATCTTTTGTGTTTGCTGCGGTCCAGGGAATGAGGCTATGTCTCAGTTAGTTCTTTTATCACAGAAAAAAATACCACTTTGTGTGGAACATCCTTTTT
Organism: Crypturellus soui; assembly: GCA_032275445.1. NCBI lineage: Eukaryota > Metazoa > Chordata > Aves > Tinamiformes > Tinamidae > Crypturellus > Crypturellus soui. The sequence goes on from JAUBNY010001146.1 coordinate 3,840,833, forward strand.
TTTTTTTTTTCTTAACTTGGTCTTTTGAGGAAGGCCTGTGGACAAGGAGAGATTTTCCTTAGGAGAGTTTTACTAGAGAGTACCTGTCTAGTTCTTCTTTGCTGAGTGATGTTATTAAATGGCTACACAGCCCTCTCCAGTAGCTGTTAGTGACTTTGTATGACTGTGTCATTACTTGGTCTCACATGACTGTAGGAATATAAAATAATGGAGTGGAAGAATGGAACGAAATCCCATTTCTTCCTACAACCACGTATTCCTCTCACCATCAAATACAATGTCTTCCTCCTTTGCCATGGTGGGCAGATTCCAACCCTTTTGGTCTTACACAACTCCCCGCTGTGTTTTAAATACATTCTTCCCAGGAAAGAAATCTTTCTGTTCTTAACCTGTAGTTGTATCGCACTAACTAGCCCTTTTCTCATGTATGAGGCTATCATTTGCCTCACCAAGAGCTTCTCTACCTGCTCGGATATTCTGGCAGGCAGGTAAGAGTCCCTGTGGGTCTCCAATTTGGAGATGCTCCTCTGCTCACTGGCCCCTGGGTATTGTGTCAGCCTAGCCTCAGAGTATTTCACGACAGATCAAAAAATCTGCAAGCAGAAGAAAAAGATGCCAAGTCAGGACAGAGAGTCATCTCATAATTTTCAAAAAATTCTGAAAGGAAGACATTAGATTTGAAAGTTTGAATAGCCCATGCCTGCTCCTTTGGCATCTTGTGTATGAAAACCAGGTTTATTGCTAGTACTCTTCTGCCCAGTCTCGGTGCTCCAAGGCTACAGTGCCTGGATTTGCTCTAGATGCTGCTGTTCTTACATAATCCCCAAGTAGTCTGTCTTTCATGTCATGAAAGAGATGAAGGAATGCTGGTTGGATTTTAATCTTTCTTTTCTGCCTGTCAGACCATCTCAATACCTTGACGTGAGCACACTGAACTCCAGCAGGCCACTGCCAGTCAACTACCTGGAGTCACCAGAGGCAGCACCAGTGCTGGGCCCAGAGGCAGGTCGCCCATGTCAAGCAAGGCAATCACATTTGCCCAGCTCTGTAATTCTCATCTAGAATGGGCTGGGGTGCTATATGTAATGGGTTTGGTGTCTTTTCTATGTTAAAATGTGAAAAGTATTTCCATAGTGGTACACGGTGTCTCCGGAAGCAGTGATTCACTTCACAAAAACTAGGGAGCCACCCACAAATATCCTCAGATATCCCCACGATCATCAGAAATCCTACAATAAAATGAATGGAGGTGGGAAGCAATGCAAGGATGGGTATCAGATGACTTGCTCGTGCTGCCTGCTGACTCTGTGCTTTGGTTAGTTTGATAGAAACATAGTCATACACTTATGCCTCATCTGCATCACATTTGTATTGCTTTAGATCTTGTAGTAGCAACTCAGCCAAAGTAACTAGTACTGCAACCTAGGGAGCAGAAATATGTCTTTTGTTTAGCAGAATTTCTGCTAAAATTCTATTTAACAGAATTTACTATTCTGAATTTTAAATTCATTTTACAAAATTTTAAAATTCTGTTTAAACAGAATTTTAGGTATTTAAATGCAGATAATGACACACTGAATCCTCACTAATAAAGAACCAGAGACACATGCAATTTTTTTTTTCCTGCTCTAACCTTACACTCTCTGTAGTTTTTGCTCTTACTCTGTAGAAAATTATTCTGTCAGTCTGTCTTATGCCCTTCACACTCTGCCTTGGCTACCTTTCCCTGTCATTGCAGTAATAACTAGCTATTGCAAAGGTGGCACCAGGCTTCTATACTGGCCAGCAGTGAACTTCTGAGGACTAAAGTGTTTTCTACTGTGATTTGCTTGTATGTGAATGGCATTTCCAGCATGCTCTTCAAGCTGTGGGGCTGGTCATTGAAATTCCTTTCCATTGCTTGTGATTTCTCTCTGGGAATACTGTAACAGATTGTCTTGCAAATATGTGTCCTCATGTGAACATCCAGATTTATGTGCAAGCATTCACATTGGCGATAATACAAACCATCTCCAAATGTTACTGCAAGTAGAACTCTATTCCTCTGCATGTTGACAAGCAGCAGATAGAGGTCATGGCTATCACTGAACTGAGTGTTTTGTTTGCACAGATATTCTCAGTTTCCCCATAGGTTTTCTGAGCCACTATTTGAAGCCCATAGTTTTTCACAAGTATTTAGATTCAGATATTACTTACCAGTTGTTCCCAAATTACCAGATACGCCAGTTGCTCTTAATAGCATTTAAAAGAGCATAATTTAGAGAGTCTAATTGTTGAATATGAAGTTTCTAAGATGTTTATAGTGTGCAAGCAAAAGAAAGTTGCAAGCAGAGGAGATTCTGTCTACTATCTCTGCTTGAACTGGTTACTTGAATTGGTTTATGATGGTTTCCTTCTTGCCAAATGAGGATTAGAAGTGGAGAAAATTGCAAATCAATGGATACTACCTACAAATTATTAGTGTCACTCCTTCCATATGCCCACAGGCGTTGTTTCTGAGTCTAGCCAATGCTAATTTATATTTATGGCCTATTTGTCAATCTGGAAAAGGAAAAGAAAAAGAAAAGAAAAAAGAAAAAAAACAAATGAAAACTATTTTAGGACAGTTTTGGGTTCTGCAAAAAGGCAGCAAAGTCATTAATTCTGTTGCTAGATGGGATGCCCAAAGAAGCAGTCACCTTTTTGCTTCTTTGATTTTCTCATAGGCTGTCCTATTGCTTGGCATTACTGATGGGAATGACACAGACAGTTTTGGAGGCTTTCACACTCTGACATTCGATTCTATAATGCACTTTTGTTGGCAGAGCTCAAAGCCCTAGGGAAAGGGCGGTCAATATCATTAACTTCATTGTGTGGTAAAAGCATGGAGGACCTTAGAGGACACCGTGTCTGCTTGCTTACACTGTCTTACCAGATCTAGGGAAAACATATTTCCCCATCTTTGCACCCACAGTACTGTGTCTCCGTGGTATTCCTAAGCGCAGCAGGTGGGAGAGATTGTGGGCCAGAACTCTGTCAGAGATATGCTCATTTGATAAGGACAATACGGAGCTAACTCCGGCCACGCAATGTAATGTAGCACACTTGCCTTCTTGCTGCCTGCCTTTGCCAAAGGTTGTCTCACCACATATTGGGAGTCAAAAAGACGGTCATGTCCCCCTTACTTCTGTGAGGCATTTCAGACAACGAAAGATAATAGATTTCTTTTATGGCAATCTGTTTCTAGGAAATCAAACATAAGATGTTAATAATGTGGAAAGCTGTTGAAACGGGAATGATGAGTCTCTCTGGTCTGGGCAAAATGCATTTGGGAAGAAAAAAAATAAGTTCTGCAAAGCTAACATATTTCCTGACCGATCCCATGAAACAGAAGAAAGGACTAAGCAGCATAGGTGGATAAGTAGAGGAACAGAAAGATTATTCAGTCCTGCTTATTATCTGATGTGCTGAAACTGGCTATCAGAGGGCTCCACTTCATGTATCTGTCTCCTCATGCTTACGCTATGTCCATGGAAAGATTCAGTCCTCTCCTCCCTTGGCAACACAACTGTTCCATCTGTTCTTTCACAGGTGGTGGTGGTGGAAGAGAGGACCAACGTCCTCACCAACCCTCTTTGGTTTTGGGCAGGGAAAATCTAGGTGCTGAGTTGCAGACAGACACTTGGCCTGTCTGTACTCCAAGGCTGTGTGACAGGCTTGTTGGCTTTTTCCTCTGCTTTGGTTTGTATCAAGCTAGAAGAATGCAGTGTTTATTCTCCACTTCACCCTGTCAGCTTTGTGGTGCCTGAAAAGGACTTGGTTCAAGATAAATGAGTTTGTAATGCAGAGACTATCCAGAGTCTTTCCTAGAAACCAAAGGAAATTTGTAATAAATGCCCTAATAGCTGACAAACAAGTATCCTTTGATGAATGATCCTGATTTTCTCAAAGAGCGTGAAAATTCTTATTTTTTTTTCTGTTTCAAAGTTGTAGTGTTGAGCTTCCTGGTTAGCTGCTTACCACCACTCAAAGCCTATTTAAGATAAGGAATTCCTTTTTAAAAGCTGTCGTATATGCAAAGCAATGTGAAATACTCCATCTTTTAATTAGTTTCTGTTAACATCTCAGACATATGATTTCCTTCACTTTTTAAGCACCCCTGAATCAGCATTGTGTTCTAAATTTGTAATTGTCTACTGAAATATCAGCTAATTCTTTAAGCTTCAGTGAAGTACCTAGCATTGTAGTGTGACTGTAAATTATGGATATAGGCTCTACCACTGTAGTTTGACTGTTATAAGGCAGGGTAATAAAGGCTAGCAGAAATGTATTAGGCAAATGAAGCCTTGGTAGTTAGACTTCCATAGCTTGCCAAGAAAGCACTGTTGGACCAAATCCATCCAACTGTCTGGAAATAAATCTGAATGTGGCATATATTTATGTTTGCTCCACTGCCCACTTATTCTTGCACTAAAGTCTCATATAGTGAAACTTATCTAAATTAATTCATTAAAGAAATCCCAAGAATTAATAAATTCACATCTTTTAAAGTCAAACAATTCGTACTAAAATAACATTTAGAAGCATAGCAGAGAAGGTTATTTTTCCCCATCTGTTATCATTTCTATGACAATTTCCACTTTTAAATATTATGCAGCTAAAGTGCTTTGATACGTGATGATAATGATTATTTATAACGCAGGTCTATTGGACGTGCTTTAATCTCATTTTTTATTTCCTCCTTTTTTTTCCTCTTTGTCTTCTTTTCTCTCTGATGCCTTAGAAATGCATCTCAGCCATGTAGTAATTGAACATTCTCCTTCAGTGTGTTCCAATGAAATGGTTATAAGATTTCAGAGATTATTTGCTCTGGTATGCTTTAAACTTCCATGTCACTTCTTTCTCAACAAATTCATGACGGTGGAGAGTGGTATGAGCTGAAACATCTATCATTTCTGGTCTTAGTCACAAAGATATCAATTTGCAATTATAACGATGTACTTTCTTTTATTGCAGAAACTGAAATTTCTGACACCTCAAAAGGAATGTCAGTTTTTTTTTTTGTTCATCTTTTTCCAATAAGAAGAGAGAAAGTAAGAGCAAGCATACCTCTTTGTATGCCTCCAGAACTGTATTCTGGTTGTGCTCTGGATGTCAATATTGTGCTGTTTTCTGGTGTGACACAGAATAGGCTCGCAAACATTATTTACTCTGGCTGATGCGTTGGTTTTGATTATTTCCCCAATCATGACTTTGTACATGAAGAAGCCAGATTAAGGATATATCATGCTTGGCATGCTGCTGTAGTTTTTGAAGGGAGCAGAAAGAGATTTAAGACTATGTAATTCATTTTCAAAAAGTTTACTTACTTCCACACCTTTGAAACTCCTCCTTTTGAGCTGAAAGTCAATGGTGGTTAGACATCCACATGCCTGTCAGTTTTGAAGTCTGAACAGGTCTTTTAGGTCACACGCGTATTTTTTATCATTTTAACTTGCATCATTCATAAAAATGCTCACAAAGGAAGTTTTAAACCCCAAAGCTGACCCAAAGCCTGGTTTGTGATAAAAGGTTGAATGACCTCCATTAATATTAAGAGATATTTTAGCTTCAGTCTTGAAAGGAAGAATTTTCTTGGCATAAAAACAATCCTACTTCAATGATACTGACACTTTGATGTAAAATGTATATTGTGAATAGCAGTTGCATTTGAGATGTTACAGGTATGTAGGAGGCTGGGGTGTTCTTCTGCCTCTGTGCCAGGGAAAGACTGCTAACAATAATCCAAAGGAAGAGAAATGCAGTAGTGATGTACATAACAATTTTGTTTTTTTCTTTATTTAAGTCTAAAGGGCAATGTCCTTAGCATTTAAAGGGGGATATATTTTTTAGCCCTCTCTTCTCTGTCTGGTAAAACAGTAAAACAAATGTCATACGAGTCAAGCAATTCATGTGAAATATGCAGGATAAGTTTATAGAAATGAAATCAAGTTACTACCTTAGAAAGATAAAATTAAAAGAGAGGAAGGAAAATTATATTTAGTTCATGGGCATTCCACAGTGCCAAACAAAATGGGGGCCATAGGACTCTTGTGCAGAAGGAAAACTGAAGGAAGGATCCCTAATCACTGTGAAAGAGTGAACATTCACTTACTGTCAGTTCTCACAATACCACTTGTAAAATGGCTGGGGAAATTTAATGTGGATATGTAAAATGATGCATCAGCAGAAAAATGTTCTGAACTTTATATACATAGTGATAAATTCTGAGACCATTACTATCACCCAACAGTGAGATATAATAACTGTGGTTTTATGAAAAAGATCAAGGGGTAGTTTCAACAGCAAACAAAAATGCAAACTCAATAATGTGAGTTCTATAATCTAGGGATGCAAAAAGGTATAGAGAGTATCAATAAGGATAATCAAAAGTATGGTATGATTTCTGTATAGGTAATGGCCATGTACATTAACAACGTGTACATGTTAAGTAGATTAATACATTTGAATTGAATGAGAAAGGAATTGAGATGGAGAGGAAAGACAGAGATCTTTAATATGTGTTGTGTGGAGAAGATGAATAGGGGATGATTATTCACTAATTCTCACAATAAAAATTATCAGAGGAATTGAACTACTGGGTAGCAGTTCAAAACAATAAGAAGATTATTTTTTAGCAGAACATATAATTAAACCATGTAATACATTGTCACTAGAGATAATGGATGCCCAGTCTTTGGATGACTTCAAGAAGTGGTAGGACAATTTATGGATGAAGACTGTTAAATTCAAAGATAGCACCTCCATGTGGAAAGCTAGTGATCTGGAAGTTTTTGGAAGTTGGGGAAGCATAGCGAAGAAGCATCACTATTCTTACACTCTTCCCTATCCACCCACTCTTGGCCGCACGTCAGAAGATGCTGTGCTGGGTGGGCTTTCACTCTGATGCAGCAGGACTGTTCTGAACATCCGTGAGGACAAAGAGCTGGTACACAGGGACGTGGGTTTCAGTTCTGGGTAACATCATGGGCGTGATACTGTGCAGCAGTAAGAGAGCCCTTTGTGTAGTGCTGCTTTGTTTCTGGGGCAGGTTTTGCAGATGAACAACTAAAACAATTAAGACCCTGAGGGGAAAATTTGGGATGATAAGATCAAAATAATGGCTGTGTCATGGGCCAAGCTACAAGTGCAGAGCAACCTGGTAACAGTTTCTGAGCATATTCCCTGCTGGTGTGTGGTACTGTTAATTATGGGAACTAATGACACAGCCTCACAAATAACTAGTGGTGTAAACACCAGCACAGAGAAGACATTTTTAGTTATGTTAAAGGAGCATCACTAGGAATAACAAGGCCCAGTGGGAAAAATAACACACAGTCATGAAATTAAAGGACCATTACATAATGCACAAGAGAATTGAGACAAGGTTTCACAGGCAGCTGTAATTCTGGTGTTTTGTTAACTTTTGAATGTTTGTCTTTGTGAACTTAATGTACTTTAACATAGGGTTTGTTTCCTGTCTTTTAAAAGGGGCAAAACTGGGGTGTACTGCTAATTGGTTCCCAAGACAGGACCAGGGCAGGAACTTGCAGGGACCTTCTAGGGCTGAGCAGAAGGAAGTACCACAGCCGCTGGGCAATAAACGAGGCATGTGTGGCTAGGGCTGAGCAGCCAAGCAAGCTGGCATACTGACTCAAGGAAAAGCTGCATTTTAATGACTGGGACTGGTTCTGCTTGACTGGACTGAGCCACTCTCAGGGCAGGCCACATGTGCGTCCCCGTATGAATCTCATATGAGGTTGGCAGCACCCCTGGACCTTAGCGATTAAAGCTGGTGACTGGACCTTCTTCAGTGAGCGCAATGACTGGCAAGAGGGCAATAGCTATCACTTCCAGAATGGGAAGTGCCAATGAGAGTTTAAAACAGTTTAAATCTGGCAGCTGAGCCTCAGCTGAAAGCAGTGTTTTGTGCTGGGAAGTGTCAGGAAACCGTAATGAGCAGCAGTGTTACCAGTTCTAGCTGTAATAAGATTCTTGATTCTTTTTCAGTCACATACCTGCTGTGCATCTCCACGACATCTTTAGGCAGCAGTACCATCTCTCCAGGGGCCTGTGGAAGCTTCTCTGTTGTTATTGTAAGTGACTAGACAGGACAACACATTGCAGAGGACAGTCTGGTACTGTAAGGGTAATGATCTAATAGCTCTTTTCCACCTCTGTTTCCAGGTTTCTATGAGACTTTTGCTTTCAAGCAATCATCTGGTAATCTTTTCTACCAAAACCTTTGCCACCTCAGCTAGTTATGCTGAAATAGAAAATATAGGGACAGAATTGAAGGAGGGAATTTGGGTTGAGGATTAAGTTCAGAGATCAGATCTTTGCAAAAATAACAGAAAAGGTTTCTCTTTCTTACTCTCTTTAGAATGTATATTTGTTTTGTACTATATAGTTCCTGCTTACTTAACCCTCAGCTCTTATGCGAATGAGCACCTTCACCTTTCACAATTAGAAGTTTTCAGAAAATAAAGGAGTGAAGAATATCATGAAACAGAAGGAAAGTAGGACTAAAATACATTTTTGAATATATTTGAACTGTAGACATGAAGCTCTGGAAGGAATTTTTTTAGTGTTAAAATATTGTGACACAGCTGGTAATGTTTGCCTCAAAGCATATTGTCTTATTTACCAAGTGTTGTCATATGTTACCAAGTGTGCACGGATGAGCTTACAGAACACTCAAAACTCAGCTGGAGCTGAAACTATCAAAGACTTAAAGAGCAGCAAGAAGAGATTCTGTGACTGCAATGACAGCAAAAGGAGGACTAAAGAAAATATAGGTGTGGAACTCATTAGGTCAAGGGGCTAAATGGTAAAGGACATTGAAAAGACCTTTTTTGCTTTGTTTTTTTCCCCCTCAAGTAAGATTTATTCTCAGGACTCCCAGATCTCTGAGCTTGGTGGTAGAGTCTGTGAGACTGAGTGGTGCCTGGGGAAGTGCTCTGAGGGCCCACACTTGACAAATGGCCTGGATGACAACAGCTGTCAGATAAGAACGTGTTTGAATCATAAAATCATAGAATCATTGAGGTTGGAAGGGACCTCTAGAGACCAACCTAGTCCAACCCCCCTGCACACGCAGGGCCACCTAGAGCACGTGGCACAGGGCTGCATCCAAGCGAGTCTTGAAGATCTCCAGAGAAG
>JAUBNY010001146.1:3860662-3905004 GCA_032275445.1 Crypturellus soui
AGAGAAGGAGACTCCACAACCTCTCTGGGCAGCCTGTTCCAGGGCTCTGTCACCCTCACCGTCAAAAAGTTCTTCCTCAAGTTCCTGTGGAACTTTTTATGCTTCAATTTGTGGCCATTCCCTCTGGTTCTATCAGTGACCACCAGTGAAAAGAGGCCAGCCGCATTCAATTATCCAATATAAAAATAGTAATAAAAAAAGAAACAACTGTAAAAATAAACAAGGTATATTAACTGACCATGAATACATTTAGGATGAAAATTAGAAGGCTTTTTTATTATGGAAGACTTACCATTTTGGGCCAGCTTTCCAAATGGATTTGTATGGACAGTCAACCTATGGATTTTTGAGAACTTGGGACATTTACAACTCAAATAACTTGGCTGTCTGAAACAGCAGAGGGCTGGTGTCTGTAGAGATCCTTCTCAAGTCTATAACTGAACTTTCTTTTCACACATTCTTCACGTGAATAATATAGGTGAATAATATAGAATAATACATGCTAAGTGGAGCATTTAGACAGGGCTTTACTAACTAGATTTCATTACAAAACTTATTACTGTCATATTACTTTCAAGAGAGTGAATGTGTTCTTTTCTTGTAGAACAATACCTATTTAGTCAGATCCATTCTGCATTTACTGTATTATATTTTCTCCCTTCTAAATATATCTGAAGAGAATAAATCCTCTCCCTTTGTTCTCCCTTGCTCAAAGCTTTCAAAAATAGAAAGGAGTACCATAAGAAAATGAAATAGGGTTCACCTTCAAAGTACTGCATGTGAATGGAAATAAAATAATTCCATTTCATGGGCTGATATATTTTCAGTGCTTTTTCTATCTTCAGATTTACTACTGTGTCAGAAAAGCAACTTGAAACCTAAAGCAAGGAAAAGGAAGGAAGATATCTGTACACTCTTCCTGAACATAATATTACCAAATACCTTGAATGTCTAGATTATTGGTTCATTGGATGAAGCACAGAGATTTACTTTGACCTTTAGTCTTTTGAGGATGAGAAAGTCTGAATCAGCAAAAACCCTTCTCCAACAACATAAATGCAAATGCTATCAGTTTAGAGAGCTACCTGGCTTTAAACCCAACTATCAGAGGCTGAGTTTTTCTGACTTTGAATTACTGAGTATAGCATATTGCATCACTTTCTGTGTAGATTTAATAAAAGAAAAAGGGGTGGGAAGAGAGAGAGAGAGAAAAAAAACCTCTCACAGGCCCTTCCAGGGAGCTCAGCGTACTGATTCAATGTATCAGAGGAAATGCAAGGACAGCATTATCCACTGCGCTTGACATCTTTTGAACTGCAATTAGAGAAGAGAAAATCATTCTGATATGAAAAACTAAAGCACACCCTCAAGCTTACCTCAGCTTATACTAAGCTTAATACATTCTGAAAGATCTGAGAAGTTTAGGTGAAAAAATATCCAGTTTAAAACTCTTCTGTGTCATTTCAAAAGGGCTGTTTGATCTGCAAATCTGCCTAAAGTCTAAATGAAGCTTTCAGCAATTGCATGAAAAAGCCAGTGAAATCACTGGATGCGTGCAAGCATTGTTGTTCTACAGAATTTCAGCTGGAATTCCCACTTCCCGTGTCTCCTCTCCTAAATAATTCTGAAGTAAGTTAGGGAGGTGGTTCTGCAGCTTCTTACTGCTTCAGCTTCTGAGTCTGAGGTGGGGAGAACGCCCTTAACTCTTCTAGAGGCACCTGATTACCCTTGTAGATCTGAGAAACCAGTAAGAAAATTTTACATGACAAGTCTATTTTGTTCATTGTCAGTTGTCTTTCATTCTTTTGGTTGCAGCTGCAAACAGCATGATTCATGGTTTGCTCCTCTAGAGCAAAATGTTTGTAAGAGTAGGGCTGGTGGACCCGCAAAGATGCTGGTGATTTGTGAGCATGTGTGAACTTCACAGTGCAGCACAACGGTCGCAGAACTGTGTAACTGTTTTACCGTGATACTTCTTCTGACCCAGTAATTTGACTTCTTAGCCTAGGAACAGAGCTGCATTAGCAGCAAGCTATGATAGCTAGATAGGGAAAATTGATAGAGACTGTTATTTCACAGGGAATAATTTGTCTTTCTCTAGTAGCCAACAGGGAATACATTTCATCCAAATGCTACCTGGAGGACTCAAGTGAGGCTTAAATGATACAATGATACAAATGATACACATGATACAAAGGCCTTGCGTCTTCACTGGTGTGAATTTAGTCTTGTGCATAGCCCTGGAGTACAGGAGTTTGCTGAAATTTCAAAGGCAAGAGAGAAGTCTCTGGAAATACCATGGTCATTTGAGGTGGTGGTAAGGAAACCTTACATCTTAACATTTCCTTAAGGGGAACAGAAGACTCTTTCATTAAAAAACTAACAAACAAAATATGGCTATTTTGCAAACATTCAGTGACTGTGAGATATCTTCCTCAGAGTCACAAGCTTCAATTGCCTTCAGTTTTGTAGTTATATATCAGCATGCTCGGCTTTTCTGTGGCCAGGCTAATGTGGCATGTGAATTAATAAAATCACTGCATTCTGAACAGATAAAATGCAAATAATATTCCATGACACTATCCATTAACATTAGCAGAAACAGGAAAGAAAACTTGCGGGGAGCAGCTTATTCAAACTTTTATTCATACACACACAGAGGTATATACATGTGCATGACAGTTGATCCCTGTTTTGAGACATTTTCTCTAACTGTGTACGTTTGCAGAGATTATTACAGTTAGACAATTCAGCCAGAAATTATTCTTGGCACATATGTAATTAATACTGTAAATTCAGTATAAAGTATAGTAAATACCTGCATTTTTAGCAGTCCTTTAAATTAGAGTTTTCTGTGTGTTGTTTTGGTCCATGATCTAGTGAACATAATAATATACACAAGGACTCGAGTATGTCAGGGAGTGCTGAATTATAGCAGTTATTCAATAGATTTTTCTAATCCCCAGGTACTGCACAGCGTGTTTATAGCTGGAGCAATTGCAACTGTTTGGAATTGTTCTGCTGCTCCTCCCAGTGTTCATAAAGAACAATGTAGTGGTGTCCTGGATAAGATAAAAACCATGGTGCTACACGACCACAACTGAGAGGAAAATAAAAGCACAGGTTTTCCTGTACGCCCAGGTACTCTGAGTAGGGTTATCTAATTTTTAGACAGCTATTTTATACTGTGGGATGGAGGAGACTGAGTGAAGACTAGGTGAGTGCTACGTGTGCAACATACACAAATTGCTCTCTATGAGGAAACATGAGGAAGGGGCCATCCATACTCAGCAACTCAAGTGCTGGACTTGGCAGATCTGCTGTAGGGCAGAAGGATTCTCACATGGTTAGTTTGAGTCACATTCTTGTATCTGTTGTTTTACAGAGCAACTGTGTGTTCAGTATTTAACTAACTAACAGTAATTAACTAATTTCAGTACCTGTTGCGCTATTGCGTAGGAAGGATTTGGCCTAAGTTCTGTACTCTCAACAGAAATTGTTTATTTTTTGGAAGCTTTTTTTTCAAATGAATGATTAAAATTACCAGAAACCTAGTAATAGGTCTAAAGATCTGGAAGCTACATAGAGAAAAAAGAGTTAAGAGAAACACCTTCAGGCTAGAGAGAAAAAACTTGATAGATGTCTACAAATCCATAAAGAGTTCAGAATGGGAGTCAATTACTCTCATTAGTCTGTGAGAACTGAGGAGGAATTAATGGACTTAAACGAGAGCATGGAAAATTCCATTAAACAATAAGGCAACCTTTAATAAAAGAGCAGTTGAAGTCACTAGGACTGAAGTCATTGCAGATATCTGAAGCTGTCCTTGAGTAACTTGTTGATAAAGACCTCTCTGTGGTTATGGGAAGTTTAGTGTAATTACTGAGCTGATCCATCATATCAAGTTGAATTTTCTGGTGGTCCATTGCTTTTGCTCTTACCCAGCTCTTTCTGTCTACTTTAGAACATTGAGAGGAAAATGGAAATCTTCAAAAATGCAGAGATTCTAATTCTAAGTGCTTTTTACAAGGGCTAAATAAGAGAGGTGCTTTTTTTTTGCAGGGGCGGGTGGTGGGAGGCAGAGGAGTGTTTCTTTGCTGAACACGAAAGAAAAAGAGCAGGTTATAAGTCTAATTTGATATTGTTGTGGATAATGACAAGAAACTTCAATAGATGGCACATATGTCCTTAGATAGCATAAATCAGCACTGTTTCATCTGGTCCAGAATGGTCACTTGTCTGCTCACCTTGTAGGTACTGTGTCTTCTGTACCTGCTGATAACCCTGTGAACGGAAATCACAGTGAATAAGAATTAGAGATGGAAAAATAAATATATTTTTTATCAGTCTTTTCTTACTTCACATTATTTTTTACTGCATATTCTCCAGAGTTTTCCCTCAATGTATTTTTTTAATTAACTGAAGAGATTTCCACTCTTTCCCGCGGGAGCTCCGAGAGGGCATTAGACCTTCACTGTCAGGGAATAGTTATAGTCTCAGGGCCACATTCTGTTCTCAAGTGCAGTAATTCAACACCTCATTAATTTGAGAGAAAGGAGCACCCACCTAGCTAAGCACAGTGTTGTCTCCAGGCTTTTACTTTGCTCTATATTCTTTTCTGTAATAGATTAAGGCTTTTTTAGGGCCTCTCTTTAGCCCCTGTAGCTAGCAATGACCTACTCTATTTTGCTGACTTTATCTTATTTTTTTCTAACTCCCCTTCTGTAGTCTTTGTTGGTTGTTTTTCCTCCCTTCATCTCCATTTCCATTAGGTCTTTGAGCTGTCCTCACAGGGTCATGTATTTCACTTCTATTTGATTGCATTTTTTCTGTACCAGTGAAACTGTAGCATTAATTTGTATTTTGTAAGATTCTCCAAGCTGCATCAACACTCAGAGATTCTAATGTTCTTTTTTCTTGTCTTATCCGTGTAAGTGGATAAGACCTCTCACCTAAGATATTGCTATTTCTGATACATTTTCTGTTTGAAGTCTAATAGCTGTGTATGTCTCTCTGTGACCATTCCATGGAGTATGGAATTCAAGTGGGCGTTTTAGTGTTGCCAGCCTCTTGGCTCGGTCATGAGCCCTGTCATATTAACCACTTTGTTCAGAGTGCTAACCCCATTGTGGGAGTCCGCAAGAACTTCCACTTTTGTTTTTTTTTTTTACAAACTTGATTCTAGATGAAAGCTTGAAAAATGTGGTGTCTGTAGACTCCAAATGCAGAGGCAGCAAAATTAACTGGGAATATGTCATTAAAAATATCATGTTTTTAATGGGAATTTTTGGGGGGGCATTTTGGTCTGCCTCGTGATTTTTGAATGCTGGTAGTCACCTTTAAGCTTGATGCTTCACATCTTCAACCTCAGACACAAATGTCTCCATTAGCATGGGAGCTAGGAGCAAACAAGAGGTAGCCTGTTGGTGCACAGTTACGTGCAGCTATAAATCTTTGCTTATATGAGCAAGACCTACATGACATTCTAAGTTTAAGGCAGATCTTATTTTAAGCCTGTGCTTCCATACTTCTGAATACTCCTGGTAAAGGGCATATTGACAAAGAGACTTAAGGGGCTGAGAGCAGTATAAATTCTAGTGACCTTATGATCTGAATGTTGTTATGAAAGATTGGCAGTCCTTTTAAATCTATGTCAGTGCATACCACAATAATGCAAACTTCCTATCTGCCTGTGTACTATACAGTCTGCCTGGCTTGGCACTTCAATGATTCAAAGAGTTTGCTGAGTAGGAGATTTTCATCTATAACATGAGTAATGATAATAAGGGAAGCAAAATTTTCTTGCATCTTCAGGTAAGAAAGTCATCTCACAGTATTATAATTTCCTTATTTTTTGTTTATTTGTTTGTTTTTTTAGTATTAATGCTCAGAATTTTGTTTTTAGCACAGATTTGACTGAGGCAAGAACAGCTAGTTCTGCTGCTACATCCTAGAAAGTTTTTTTCTTAATCACTTTTCATTCAAGCTAAGAGAATTAAGAACTGCTTGAACCCATCAAAAATAAAAAAGAGACCTTGACTGACCATAAAAATGTGAATCTCATTTTTCAGCAAACAAATTGAAATTTCACTTTTTTTTTGTCCCGAGAAAGATCTCTTGTTATTAAATACTTTAAGTTTTGCTGCATTTTGGAGGTGGTAATGGATTTGTTTTTTCATTTCACCCATTTTATGGGAATTTCTAGACTGGTTAAGTAGTTAGCCCCTCTAAATTCCAGTTACTTCATGCAGTTGTATGGTGTTATCTCTAGAAGAAAAAAGTTGCATGTCAAATGAATGCCCTTCAGGTCAACTAACATACATTAAATGAGCCTGACCAATTTAAAGGAAGTCATGGGGAACACTGAAGTGCATTGCTTTTGAAAGTTTGCAAGTGTCTGTAAAAAAAATCACAGCTTTTTAAGTCTTCAAGGTCATGGAAGAAAACTTAAGGCTTAGGAAAGTTGGAGGAAGCAGCTGCAGTTTTTAAAAACTAAAGGCAAGTTTGAAACAGTTTTATCAAAGCTTGACTGTTTCACTATCACATACAATAGATGCCACTAATCTCTTCTTTTTGTTTAAACAGATGCTATTTTCTTGGCTAATAGCTGAATTTTGAATGCATAGAATTATTCAGAGGAGAAGTCTTGACTGGGGTAAAACCAGTAAATGAAGTTCAAGTTCAAGAGAAAAGCTTATCTTTCTCTTCTGATATCTTCAAAACTATGTAAAATACATTCCTCCTCCCTGCCCCCACCTTGGATTTTACCCATTTTGATATTTTTTTAATACCAAAAGTGTGTTTTTCTACAATGACCCGATGCTATCCGGATAATTAGTAGCTGAACACTGTAGGCTGCTTTAGCTTTTGTTAAAGTAGGTGGATCTGACATTACTGAAAGGCAGAGAAGGAAGGCTGATCCAGCAAGTCACGTTTTCCCTCTGCCTCCCGTGGCAGCTGCATGCTGTTCTGTTTTACAGTACTGATCTCTCTTGCTCCAGGTGAATCAGACTGATCGGTGTTCACTGGCCTCAAGGCACAGCCCTTTTTGTTCATTAAGTGCCTTCGGCGTATGCATATGTAAATGCAACTGGGCCTGCTCTGTTGTTTTGCTTTGGTTTATGAAGCTAGATTGGAAACGCTTTCTTCCTACGTGGTGAATGTCTTGTGTTGGAGCTCAGATACCATATGCAACTTTCTTGTAAGTCACCCAAAACATGTGAGCAAGCGAGGAAAGAAGAACAGCCTGAAGTCCCGACTCAGGGTGGAGGTTCTGGAGCTTTGCTTTACACCTGACGAGAAAGCACCTGCTCTGCGCTGCCTGCGGAACGGTTCCTCGGCTCTCGGGAGCTGCCGGATGGGCAGCGGAGACCTGGCGACAGCGCCGGCTCCACCACGGCGCGTGCCGTGCTTCCCGGTGACACACACAGCATATGTGGCTGAACGTGGTGCGAGTGCAGGGACGTAACTGGATCTGCTCGGCTTGGGATGGTGTTAGCTTTCAGGGTTGAGGCGTCACATTTCTTGACGGAGCAGTGTTTTGCCTCCAAGCAGCCCTTCAAATCCTCAGTTTTAAGCAGAACAGATGGCGTTTTCAGCAGAACCATGCCTCCCTAACGTCGTGCTGGGGCTTTGGTTCATAGGGGCTTTCAGCATTGATTTCTGCAGTGCAATAGCTTTTTGCTTTTCTTGAGAGATTCCCATTTCTGAGAAGAATTCACATTTAGTCAGTGACAGCTCTTGAGATCACAAACAGAGGTGATATAGTGACGCTCCCAATTTTTAATCAGGTATTTTTTGTTACTTTGGTAACAGAAAACAAAAGGCAATAAACAAAAACCCTATTCTCTCTGTTCTTACCTTTGTTTTCTACTCTGAACTTTCCCAAGATGTGTTCTCTTTCCTTCCTGCTTTCTTTTGCACCTTCTGCATGTAGACAGCTGTTAGCACATTTCAGGAACAGAGATGTTTGTGATGGAGCCGGGGAAGGTTAGCGGCAGAAAGGTGGCCTATTTTAATTCTTGAAGTTGTTCTTGCTGTGCAGGTATTTCACCCCTGGCACAACTCCACCTGTACAGCAGAATGTTAATTTTCCCTTGACTGACTCTAGCTTGGCGGAGGCTGTGAACAGCTTAAAAAACAATAAAAAAGGATCCCTTGCTGCTCTGTGTCTGACATTTCCTTGACATTGTACCAAGTGGTACCAGCATGGGGGTGCGGTAGGAGAGACATTACGCTTTTGAACAATTTGTCTTCTGTTACTGGAGATCATTGTTGAGAATTGCCTTGCTACTTCTCTGTTATGTGTAGTGGGCTCTTCCTCAAGCGGTTCAGTGAAAGCTTACTTTCAACTCTCTCCTTTTTAGATAGAAGTCTCTCACTTTGACCTTTTTATTAACAATAGCAGTACTTAAATGCTGCTGTTTATTTTTTTCTTCTGTGAAATTAAAAGGAAGAAGTAATTGATAGGAAAATAAAAGTGAAGTTCAAATTCTCCCTATCCTCAGTATTCTTGGTACAAATACAATGGTTAAATTTTTCTTTTTTTTGCATTATGGTTCCTTTAAGTTTGGGTATTGTGTTGAGCATAGTTCTCGGATAAAACCTTAAAGTTCATTTCCTTTGGTCTTTTTCCAATGGCAGGTTGTCATTTGTAACTTCTGTCTTTTCTGCCATTTATGAGTAAATGCTTTCTGTGCTATGTTTTCATAATTACCATCAGGTATTGCTTTTATATTTCTTAAATGTTGCTTAAATATTTGTTTGTCAGCTTATGAATTCAGTCATAAGTGAACAAGAGAAATTGATTTCAGTATTTCTCAGCTCTTTCTATTTTTTATTTTGATGCAGTATATTTTCTTACATTACAAAACCTTTAACTTCACTTTAACAAGTATTAACAAGGAAAGAATGGGCTTATATATTGACTCTCAGTTAATGAAGGGCTGCGGTGCCTCTAGGAAAAACAGGTATTGATAAAACTATGCACCTAATAGACACTTCCATACAGTGAGAATTTGTATTAGTTCACTGGGGACACATTGTGACACTCATATGCCCTGTAACCTGTCCCTGATAACACTGTGGTTTCAGACAGTTCTGCAGGATGTGACTCTGCTTTCAGACATCCTTGCACCCCTGCTAGTACTGGACTCCAGTTGTACATTTCTGAGTCCAACCTGAGTTGGACCTTCCCCATTCAATTCCTGAATATCTCTAGGCTTCGAGGTCTTGTGTTTCTAAAAGCCATAAGTAAGTTTGCTATTTGTGTTTTTAATACTGGATACAAATACCAATTTATGTAAATTGATGCTGGTCTGTGAAGGGCTCTGTATTCAACCTCATGCTTATAAGAACAATTAAAATTGCTATAACATTGCAGATATCTCTTGCAATTTAAATGATCAAAACCTGTTCCAGCCTCTGTTCCCAACCTCAGCCCTGCAAAGCTTTTTTTAGAGGAGAAGCAAGTTTTGTTGCATCCTTTCTGCACCTAATTCTTCATTTTTTTCTCCCATTTCCTCTGGAATGAAGACTGGTGAAATCACTGGGATTTTGGGGAATTGTTACACACAATTTTTCCCTCTTGAATCAGGTGATATTCTTAGTGATGGTATTTTAATTTTATCGTAATACCTTGATAGAATTCTTCATAGAATTAGGGCATAAAAAAGTGGTATTCTTCAAAGATGTCATTGATGCAAAGCCTATTCAAGTCAATGATGAAACAGTGTCTGACCTAAATACCAGCCATAAGTACCCAGTAGAAGGGAACAAATTCTCAGGTGTCAGGAAATTCTTTTATTCTCATTGTGTTCTTTATTTCATGATTACCAGTTACCAATTTATTACCTATTTTAGAGGTCTTTCTCACTCTTAACTTTCCAGAGGCCTGATTCTGGTCTGCAGATTCAGAGCCACATTTGCATTTGTTTTAACTGTGATTTCAGCTGCACTGATTTTCCCGTCCAGGTCATATATATTTTACTTAGTCATGTATATTTTACTTAGAAGCTTGATATGAATATCAACACTCAATGCCTTGATCTGTGTCAACATTTTTCTTTTTTTCTTTT
Organism: Crypturellus soui; assembly: GCA_032275445.1. Taxonomy (NCBI): domain Eukaryota; kingdom Metazoa; phylum Chordata; class Aves; order Tinamiformes; family Tinamidae; genus Crypturellus; species Crypturellus soui. The sequence continues at coordinate 3,870,739 of JAUBNY010001146.1, forward strand.
TTTTTTTTTTTACCATTTTCAGAGGGAGGATTTTCTACTGTCTTCTATTTCTACTGTAACCAAGACACCAACTTTTCTCCTTTAGGGAAGTAATACCAGTCTTTCTGAACAGACAAACTGCAAATTTGCTGTATGAATGACTTTTTAAAGACAGGATTCCACTGAGATGCAAAAAAGGGATGCTTTATGACCAATTACTGTAATTATGAGGCGAGGTTAATAGCCTGATAGATTCATATTCAGCAGCTACCAACTTACACAATGTGTCTAAAGGATGTGGTTATAGAATAATGAAAACTAATTTTCTCAACAAAATAAAATTAAAGCCATGTTTTTTAAGTTAATGCTTAGTACAGTGCTTAACATTCTGACACACATGCACTGACATTCTCCTTTTTTCATCTCCATTAATGGTTTGTGAGAAAGTGAAATAATGCAGTACCAAAACTTAAAAGTAAAGTTGTACATGCTTTTCAGTTGACTCTGTCCTTAGGGGCAGTGTTCAGCAGAGGCAATGTTCATGCCGACTTTATTTCACTTAGTATTTCATTTGCATTAATCAAATACAACTCCCAACACCCACACTGAAAGTTAAGGTTAGTATTTATAGCACTCAGCATAAGCCTGAGGGTTTATTCAACCTATGTATTTGGCAGTAATAGTACATTTTATATTAATGATATAACTTTAATCTGTGACCTACATTGTTAATGGTCACGAAATACTGCAGGATTTTCTAGGACCACTTATATAATCTTTGTTCTTGCACTAGCAAAAGGGAAGCAAGTGTTTTTGCTTGCTGAAAAACAGAAGCTATGAAGAAATATACAGAATTATTCATTTTGCAGTGACATCCATCATTTACAAAATACCTCACTTTGCCATTTGTAGTCACTTTTATAGTCTTTTAGACACATTATTCTGACAACGTCTGAAAGAGAAATAATCAGAATTGCTAGCTACAAGGGAAACATCATATCTTTATAACACATTTGCAAGGCAGGCTGTGACTTTTCAAGCAATTAATTTCCAAAGTTTTCATTTATGAGTGCCATTATCCTTCTTTGTGAGGAGTACTTTACCATTTGTATTCCTTGAAGCTAGTTCGGATAATCCTCATCCTTCCATATTAGCACCTGTGATAATTTCAGATAAAACATTAGAAATGCTCTGAGTGAAAACAAAACTTCAGTTATAATTTTTAAAGAATGATAATACAATTTCAAAAGGTAGTGTTTGGAAATAGACAGTAGTAGGAAGGAATCCTGTGCTTTCAGAGATCTTTTCACAGCAGAGATTTTCCCTCTAGGTTCTTGTTTCTCATTTAGCAATGTATCTTTTGTGCTGCTGGTGAGGCTCTGGAAATTGAAATCCTTGTCCTCTAGAGCTGTCTTCAGTAACTGCAAGTCATGAATTGAAGGACCAGACAGACCATTATGATTGACTAGTCTTGACCCTCTTGTATATCAGCTTGCAGTGCAGTTTTTCCTATATCATGCCAGTAATTCCACCTCAGCTACTGTTTACAGTGACATTTTGTTCTGATTCAAAGACTTGTTGGAAAATCCAGCAGTATCTAGGTATGTAGCTCCTAAACCTGATTACTTTTACAAGAAATCCATGTTTTATTTCTGTATTTTTAAAGATTCAACATCTTCTCTGTCTGTGACTTCCTGTCACTGTATCCTGAATTTGTTAGAGTGGTAGATCAGGGAGTCCTGCACTATCAACAATCTTCCTCCCATGCTAGAATTAAACAACTTCAGTGTGTCTGCAGTCAGCAGAATTTCTTATCTGAGTCACAAGAAGATGATTTGGATCTAGATGTGCTCCTGCCACATGTTCTTGTCATCCATGAGTGCAGCTGGACTTGATTTGATAGATTGCTCTGTTTTGTTTTCAACTTTTTCAAGCTGATGGGCTGCCCTTTTGGAAGCACTGAAACAATTAGCATGGAAGATGGTGTTTTCACAAGTTCTTTGGGGTCTGATGAACCCAAATCATTCTCATATGTGGTAGGTCACAGGATTTAAGATTTCTTTTGGAAACTCCTCCATTGTGTCATACTGGGCAGGGTGGGAAGTAATCATACTCCATCATTGCCAAAGAAGAGGCATATTTTTATATCTTTATTATAAAAAAGCTCTGACAGTTTTGGGCAGTGAAATGTGACATTTTTTTTTCTATATTAGAAGAAATTGTGCACCCACTTGCTGCATAATTATTTTAGTGCATTTTATAGATCTCGGCATCTGAAAAAGACCTTGAGAAGTCACTTAGTTCATCATCATGCTCAAAGACAGGATCAAACACACCTGAACTATTCCTGACAGATATTTGTTCAATGTGTTTTTAAAGGCTTTCAGTGATGGGAATTCTGTTGTCTCCAAAGACAATTTATTCCACTGCTTTATTCTCATTACTCAAAAAAAAATTGAATTAACATTATGCAGAACACTCTCAAACTCTGCAACTACAGAAGAAGAGGGATGAAATATTTTTCCACAATCCACAATTAAGGAGGAATTTAGTTTATACAGTCTGTTGGGACACTTGAAGAATATTGTTCCATTCAGTTTAATGTGTAATGTAATAAAAAAGCATTGTGTTTTGGAAATTTGCTTTTACAGTTTCTTGGTACTTTTGTCTAAGTCAGTAAAAGTGTGGTAGTGATTTCATAATTATATGTTTGCACCTAGATATTTTTCCCCTTCTAATGCTTCAAAATCAAGGAGCAGAGATAAAATGGCAGTGTTTATCATTATTTTCCAGCAAATGTCAGCATGAGGATGCACAGTTTCATTGTCCTTGGTGAGGTGGCAATATCTTTAATGAGTCTGTCATGTCAGCTCAGTGAATGCTTATGAGATGTCCTTCCCTAAGCCAGGAAGCTTTTCAAAGAAATATAGCATGCTGATTGACATGAATATCTGATATGTTAATACTATTTCTTGTGTGAATATAAAAAGAAAAAAAATAATAAAAAAAGCCCTTTAACTATCTTTTAACTGTTCTGCTTGGACATAGCTGAATAATGCATTACAAGTTTATTGAGGCTCATTAATTCTGATAGTATGATCAGTTTGTAGGTTCAAAACCAGAGCAGTGCATTGGATATGCAGTGGTTGTTGATAACCCCCCTTGAGGAGTCCCTTGCAGCCGCATACAGAGTTATGTAAGTACAGAATATGATTTCTCCCTCCATTGGTTTTATTGGTGATGACAATATTTTTGGTCTCCCGGCTTCAGTTACCACAAAGTGTCAAATGGCTCAATATCTTCATTGGCACTGATGTATTTGGAGCTTTGACCACATGCATTAAAATTCTTTGAGTCCTCTCAGTTGATTGAATTGAGACCATCAGATTTGCCTTAATCTTACTGAAGTAAAAAGAGAAATAGAAGAGTAGAGATCTGTCAGTGTGTAATAGGAGTGGAAGATCTGTGCAGATTGGAAAACTACAGTATAATTCTGTTCCTGTTCTGTTCACACTAGTATAGTGTGAATAGTGTGAATAATTTGCAACATGTATTTTTACCTCTATGATAAGTCTTGAAAATAGTTTGTTTTCTCATGGGTTTTATTTTCTGTATATAGAGATTTTGCCAGGATGCATTATTTCAGTTTTGCTCATAGCCTGCTGAAAGCTAGACAGGAAATAGAAGCAGTAAGGTGCTAGACACCTTTTTTTTTTTTTGTGAGATATATAGGTGGAACTGGTAAAAGTGTCAGCAAAGAGTAAATTATGTGGTGAAAATATGCAGTCCTTTATATCAAGATTATTTGAAAATCTGAATAAAACTTATCAAATTATTTTATTCATACTATTTCTTCAGAGACAGGTATGTAAAACTCTCATTGGAATAACTGTTTCTTTTCTGTTTGTATTTCAGTGATTAGAGGACTTAGAAAATTTCCTAGCAAGAGCTAGATGCTCTTTAAGGTTCTGGAGTACCTTCTCTGAAAACTTCCATGTTGGTAAACTAGAATGGATGAAGGGAGTGAGACCAGAAGCTGTATCACTCCTCTTCCTCTTCCTGTCACTGTACTTCGTCAAGGCCCTGTGCCCTCTTTTCCTTCTAATAGCTCTTATCTTCCTGGATATACTTGCCCTGTCTGTTGTCTTCTAAGACAAGAGTTTCTTGCACTCAGATCTTGATATTTCTCCAATTCTTGGTAATTGGAGCTCTTCCATTCTTCATTCAGAAGTCCATTAGATGTACATTTTTTTCTCCTCCTTTTTGGGACGAAGAATCTTGTATGTCTGATTTCCTCAGTTCTTCGTGTTCAGAGTATCAGTAAGCCCACAGCTCAGTCTCTTGTGCCACTTAATAATTTTCAGAGCTATTTAAGACTCAGTTTTCTCAGAAAAATAAAATGATATAATGAAGTAAGGGTTATCATGTGAAAGGCATGCAGAAGCCAACCATTTTCTTCCTGAAAAGGTGTAAAAATGGGTAGACTAAAACAGAAGAAAATGAAATTTGCTCGATGTCTCATTCAGAAGTTCAGGCAAAGATGGAATTACTCTGAATATGTATGATAAGACAGAATTCATGCTAGTAAGCCATAGAATTAAAAGATTTTGTACATGTGAGCAAATTCTCACTGTCATGAGTCATATTAAAGTGATTCAAGCCCCATATACTGTGTTTGCACAATGTTGTCTATAGCCAACAGAGGGACCTCTTAGAAAATAGCTTTCAATAAAAAGTGTCTGTTCTGGCTTTAATCTCTTTTGGTACTTCTTAGAGAACAATGGCAGCATTTAGTATTGCTGACTATTAAATTTTAGTGTATAGATTTATGGATTTCAATTTCAGTGTGTAGCTGTGCTTCTGTTTAATGGGATGTATACCTATAAACCAGGAAAGCTCTGCTGCTTAATCTGCTCACAATTCTTGAAGCATTGCAAAATTACCTTATGAGTCTTATATTTTTTCTAAGTATTCTCTGGAAGATACATTGCAACATTTTTACTGATGCTTTGGAAATTGTCTTTGCTTCAGGTGTGTGACATCTGATTTGTTGTCTTGACTCTTTCTTTGTTCATACTTTGTAATGTGAAAGCAGTTCAATAATTGAAGAATTGACACCTTCAGATTCTTTCCTTAGCAATAGTTAACAACATTTGCTTTCACACGATCATATACTGAAAAGTGCTTCTTGTTCACCCTCGCAAAAAAAAAAAAAGGTTTTGAGGTTTTTGAGTTTTTTTCTCCTCCTCCTGGTTTGCTGTGCCTAGATTATTTGAATGAAGTCTCCTGGCTCAGTGAACTGGCATTTTCTACTTTAATTTCCAGGCAGATTTCCTGTAAACCTCTCCCAAGGACAGACTGGTGCACTGCCACATTATGATTTGCATCTCCATTTACTAAGTGCTAACTTGTGGCACTAAACCTTAACTCTGCATAAGTGGCACTGAGGACTCAGTATCACATTGCAGGCCTGGACCTAAGACCGAAAGAGTCTGCCAGGAGTTTGGACCAGTCCTTGGCCTGGACGCTTTACTGATGGTGAGAAGCATGCTTTGTGAGGACCAGATGCAGAAGGATATTGGGAGGAGTGTTGTTTGTGCCACTAAATTTCTACAGCATCCATTTACATGAAGTTTTCTTGGCAAGTTTAGCTGGCATGTTCTCAAGCTCTGTGTCATATGATTGCAGCTGCCAGGAGCTGTCCGGTTAGGAGTATGTGAGAGACCTTCTGTCGCTGGAAATGAACACTGAAAAAGCCTCAGCGCTACACAAGTAATTAAAGCTTCTTGGTGTTCTGTAAGAAAGGCATTGAGAGAACACTAAGATGAGTAGATAGGCACCAAAAACAAACAAACAAAAAAACCCCAAAACAGAAAATGGCAACATTAAATTCAGTGAAAATATCCTCTGCCACTTTTTATTATGCTATAAACACAAGCCATTTCTTGAATAATCCAGGGAAGTAAGAGACTTGCATATTGATTTGGAAACAGAACTATGTGGCTTGCAAGTTTCTTCTCTGCAATTGTGGTTGTATATGCCCTTGGCGCTCTCTAATCCAAACTGATAGGCTAAGTTTTCTGCTTTACATGAATTTGTTAAAAAAATGGCTGAGCAAACACACACTTTAGGAAGATGTTATTGTAATCTATCCTGTAATTTTGCGCAAATAGTTAAATACATAGAAATACAGTGTTTAAGTCAAGGTTTCAATAAAATTAAATCAGTAAACTCTAACGTTCAAAACCTTAAAACTGATACCACAGAGTCAAATCAAATTATAAGACTTGTAATGGATTTCTGTACGGAAAATTTAGGTAGACAGTTGGTCCCTTTCAATCTAAGGATGTTGACGTAGTCAGTACTGTACTTATGTACTGACCTAGGTGATAAAGGACACAGATGTCTGTGGGATGTATTTATCCAAGGACCTAAGCATTTGCTCTGCTCCTTAACTCCTCTCAAGAAAAATTGCCCAAGGCACAAGTCACCTTCATTTTCTTCAGGCAACATAGCTATAGAAGTGCTTGTAATGACTCCAAATTCCATTTCTACCATAGATTACATGGTGGAATAAATAAATAAAATGCATAAATAATAAAATTATATATTATACATAAAGTATACATCAATTATATAATACATTATATATATATTACATATATGTGTACACATATACATATATTACATATAGTGGCATTGGTAACTTATTCATAATAGCAATATTAACACAATAATGCAACATTTTATGACTTAAGTACCAATTGAATTCTTCCATTATTCATTGGCTTTTGCTTTTGAGAAGCTATTAAAGGCATAACTTCTATAAACACACAAAAAAACTTACATAGCATCCCTTAGAACCAATAATAACCCCTTCAATGTCCTTTCACTAGAAATAAGTGAAAACTTGAGTTACTGGGGAGGCCAGTCTGACAGAAGTTATCATATATGTTCTGATCACCAACCACACTTACAATAGTGTGTCTTCACAATAGAAAACAACTTTCTGAGTTATAGTTTAAGAAACAAAATAAGAACTTGGTCATTCTATTTTACCTTACTTTTTAAGTGGAAGGACAAGTGTTCAAGAGAGGAATGGCACACAAATTTGGATATGGTCATATAGAGGCCATATATGGCAATATGGCATGAAGAAGTGAACGAAGCAATTTTTTTGTGTCATGGCCTTAAATTTTATAGGAATTGTTTTCCATTTGTTCTGCCTCAGGGACTATCTCTTCAACTGCAGTGGCAATTACATAGGAATATACAGATTCAGAGTAGTCAGCAAACATAGTGTTTTTGTCCTGGGAAATGCTTAGGCTTTGAGTCATGATGAAAAATTTTCCCACCAAATGGCCTTGATTTAACTAGGTCACTCATGGTGACCACAGGGAGCTGATCTACAAGCAGGAGTAAAAGGGAAGCTGCACACAGAATCTTTGCTGGAAAAAAATGACTTATCTTTATGCAAGAAGGAAAGAATCTAAGATTCATAATCAGCAAAAATGCTGTTCTATGAAAACATTAAATAATCTAATACATTCAAATAGCCTGTGGCATTTCAGTGTTTTCAGCATTTATTAAAAAACATTCTGCTTGTGAGTGACAGAGAATTGGGGAACTAATTTGCACTGTAATTTACTCTGTGGCTTTGATCCCCAAACCTATGGTATTTTGTTAGAATATTTTCTATTCATAATGAAATGATTAGGGTCCTCCAATGTCTGCCTTAAATTTTCACCTATTTTTTTCACACATATTACATAACTTGAAACATATCAGTTAATTGAAGTTGTCATTTAGATACAAGCTTTACTGGAATTAATTTTTAAATCATTGTAGGACATAATGTAATTGCGAATGAGCTTCCAGGTATCCTAGTGGTCACTTGGTAGTGGTCCCAATAAATAGCACGATTTAGAGAATATGAAATTAGTCTCTCATCTGGTAAATGCATCCTGCTGTGAAATTACAGCTAGTTAGAAAAGGAAAGATGCCCTTAGCATAGGAAAATGGTTTAAGAGAATATGAAAGTTATAATGGAAAATGTAATAGATGCCAGAAATAATTACACAGGTGACTTCCACAGAGTATGACTACCATTCCTTGAATTTCTTGAGAAAACTCAGAGCCTGATATTAATTAAGCTGCAAAATAAGAATCTGCTATGGTTCTTTAGCCATCAAATAGTCTGCTTTTCTTGTACATACATTTTGTTTCTTTTCAAGAGATAGCCATTCCTGAAATCTTCTTGGGACAAAAAGGATCATTTAACATATAACTTTTGGTATTATGCTACATTCTGTCTCAACTTTTTTGAGGTATCACTTTGAAACTAGGGCAGATAAGCAGTTAACATTCAGAGGTGGTTTTAAAGCTGTACACAGAATAAACAATTAGTGCAAGAGAAATGTCATTTCTTTGAATAATGGCAGGGAAAAGCATATACAATGCAAAGCATCCAAGTGTAGGAACACGGAATAGGGAAGTGAAGAAATGATGAAGAGAAAAAGGGGTGTTGCTGCCTTTAGCTGATTCCTGACTTACCTGATTTCATTTTTACAGGTTCTTCTCTGTTAGGAAGCCTGGGAAACAATAATATGCTGAGAGATGTGTTTGCCAACTTCAAAATATTGGGGTCAAATTCTAACCATGATTATGTGTCATGGTTCCTCCTGAACTCTGCAGCTGAACTACAAGTAGTTGGTTTACCGGACAGTTGCAGATGTCATTTCTGTCTACTTCCTCTACTCTTCTGCTTCCATTCTGCTTCCATTGGTCATTATTTGATAGCCTTGGTATTACCATTAAGAGGAAAAAGAAAATGCCCCCCCCCGGTTAGGAAAGGCTGGGAAACAGAATGGATAGAACTTTAAGATCTTTTCAGCTGTCCTGTTGTAGAGCAGCACTTACTGTACCACCACTACCTCTGGTCCCAGACAGACTCTGTCTGTGCTCTTGCGTTGAGGCAATGGCTGCTACGACTGACCATCTTGAGAACCACGGTGGTGGGCACAGTCATGCTGCTGCAGAGTTGCCTCCATGCAGCCCTTTCCTCATTACTTGTCCCTTGCTTTTGCCAGCGCTGCCCACATGCTCATGGAGGTGGTCAATAGACGCTATTGAAATCATGCAGAAATACGCTTAAAGCACTTGGGTATCCAAAGCAGACTATTTTATTGGTAGCTCCCTGGTAATGGTTCTCATCCTTGATCTAGCTTGTTCAGAATGGCTTTGGGCATAAAATATTCTCTACAATATCACAGAGAATTAGGTATGTGAGGTACCTAATATCTTAATTATAACTTTTAAAGATAACTTAATTTCCTAGCAAATCTGAGCTCAAAGAAGGCTGTAACATAAAATGCCTTTAATGCTGAATGGAAAGAATAAAACGTCTACCTCAGGGAATGCTAAAAAGTTTTCAGAAATAGATTTCATTACTAGCATGAATTAATAAATAAAGTCAGAACTAAAATTCTAAAATGAAATGGATTTTTTTTTCTAAAAGGATTGGAAACTTAGACAACAGTCTTGCAAAACCAAATACAATTAAGTATCCTGAGCTAGACTGTGGAAATGAGAATGAAATAAATCACGTAATTGGTAGAACTGACACTACATGCACTTCTAAAAATGCAAAACAAGGGAAGAAAAGGAGCAGGCAATAGATAAATGACAAAGAAGTATCAACTATCTTCACTGATTTATGTAATGAAATTAGGGAGGTGAGATTTTAAAACATTTCAGAGTATTATTCCAGTAATTAATTGTCTGAGGGAGTTGGTTAATATTTTGAACAGAAATTTGTCAAAAATGTCATTAATTTTTACTGAGCTAAAAAGTTGATTTACCTGAATGTGATATTGATGCTCCCATTGCTATCACTGTTAAAACTTATATCCAGGAAGACTATGCAAGAGAAATCATGTGCTAAAGCAGTTTGATAACAGTCTTGATCAATGGTGGTCAAGAGTCAAATAAACTCCTCTGTTAATGAATAAGATGCCTTTTTATTAAATAATTGAGCCAAAATATTAAAGATGAGGCAATTCAGGCATGTCAGGAGCCCTGAATAAGCACAGTATTTGCGAGTTTCACACCAGCTAAATTAGTTTATTCTTTTCTGTGTCAGTACTGATTTACTATTCCTTCCCAGCTGAAATCTGGAATCAGCATTCCTTACAAGCCTGTTGTAATGCTTTTCTTAATTTGAAATATGAAACTTAAATTGACAGATTCCCTTCTTTAGTCCTTCTCCTCTGCTGCTGCATATATTAGACATCCAGCCCTCTTCAGTATGCAGTAAGCAGTGTTAACCCCCCATTTCTGACTATTAGTCTTGATTATATCAACTGATGACTGTTGAATGTGAAATACCCTTAAAGCAGAACTAGAGTCCTTGATTACCCTCTTCCGGCAAATCCCTAACAGCTTCCCCAGGCAACTGTTGTTCCCTTTGTGCCGCTTGCTCTCTCGCCATCATAGTTGTTTTCTGCAATGTGGAACCACTTCCTTGCTTCTGCTTTGGGACCTGCTGCTGCCCTGCAGAGTGACCTTAGTCCTCTGTTCCCTTCAGTATGACTCAAATGGAAATGAAACCTGGTCTTGCATTTCTTGCATGAGGCTATTTTAGAGATTGGGATACTGAGGTTTCCTCTCATAGTTAGATCCTGCACCACCCACCGCGGCCTCATCTTGGTTTGTTCTTTAGAAGAAACAATCAGACACCTAACTGAAGGAGAGGGGCGCTGTGAGGGTTGTGAGGTGCGAGTTGGAAGCAGGTGAAGCACAAGGCGCTCCTCAGAGTGTGCTGTGAACTACCTACCTCCCACTGAGCTGGAGCGGGCTCTTACGGCTTCCCTGCAGAGGTTCCCAGTGCTGTTCAGATCAGCTCTCAGCTTCATGCCGGAACTGAAATTAGAAGCCGCAGTTTCTGTTTCTTGCAGCTCATCAGTCCTCCCACAGGCCCCTTTCAGAGGAAGCGGCAGAAGCCCATTTCTGTGAATCTGTACCTGCTTGACTAAGCTTGCCGTCATGGGTCGTGGCAGGTGTGCTTTGCAGGACTGGGTTGTTTAATTTAGAACCCAATTATCAGCTCATGGCCTATGTTCTTCCGCAGCGAGAAGAATCGTTAATCAGCACGCCACGTTTTCAGTTTGGTGGCTATCTGTGACGAGGAAGGCCTGTCATGGGCAGAGTGCTGTAAGTGAGCGAGCAGCCACCCTGCACAGGCTGAAGACCTGCTCACGGCTGTGGAACGGTGCCAGGGATGGCACATGATACAGATCAATAAAGATACATTTACATTCATGTCGAGATGTATAACAGACAGGTAAATAGAAAATGCGTTATATCTAAAGGCCATGTCAAGTTAAAAATAACTTATACTAATGAATACTTCCAAATTCAATGACTCGGCAGCTTGTTTATTATTATTATCTACATAATTTCTCCTGTGGATGTGCACAGTTTTTCTTAAGGCCATTTCCATGATTTGTATTTTAGCAGTACTAAGCAACTTAAAGCAGATATATCTTGATAAATATTGATTAGATAAATATTTTAAAAGAGGGAGATTATCGGAGAAGGCAAGCACCATGTGTGATTCATCTTATTACGACCAACCAGAAACATTTTAAAACTTTGAACTCCAGGAATAAAAAGTCAAGCACTGAGGTACAGATTTTTGAAATTCTTTGAACCCGTATTCTTTGGAGTTATGCTACAGAGACAAGAAAGCAAGTGAAAGTGCTCCAAATTGTTGAGAAAATTCTATTTTGTTTTGTTTTAATCTTAAATAAGGATAATATACTGTTTAAAATAGTTCTGATTTGGAATTTATCAAGTATTTAATTTCAATTAAAGAAATATGGCTAACAGTCTGTTACAATGACTAAGAGGGAAGAAAGTGCATACTACCCATCCCTCTATGGCCTGAAGGGTTTGCATATGGAAAAATTCCCTGCCTCATTACTGGAGTGTTACAAAACTACAATCCACGTCAGATAAAAATATCAGTAATCTAAAAACATTTAGTAGATTTGGAAACAGATAAAAATATGTCTGACTGACGTGGAATGGTTTCATTTTTTTTCTTTTTAGAACATATTAATTACATTTTAACTTAAAAAAGTACACACCATTTTAGTTACATTAGCCTGTAAAAGCAGTTTGAAAAGTTTTTTTTTTTTAAGTCAAATGGAGGGTTTTGAAAACCTGAATCAGAAACCAGGTAGAGATTTTCTCAGAAGCACTTGAAATTTAAACAAACCTTAGAAAAAAAAATGCAGTTTTGCTCAAAAATCCCTAAAAGAGCTTGATTGACAAGGCCCTTTTTTTCAGGGGGTGTAAAAGCTCTGTGTCGCAATCATGGCTGTGCGACATCTAGGCCTGTCTCATTGGCAGCGTCAGACCTTTGCCATAAGAAATCAAATTGTAGCATTCTCGTTTTCAAGAGATAGGTAGGGTTTATGGGTACTCTGCAGGAACACAGGGCCAAAGACATTCATGTAACATCTTTGGGTGCTCTGTAGAGTCTCTTTCTGCCTGGCAGACTAGCTGCAAAGTGCCTTTACTGCTGCTCACCTCTATGAAGACAATCTCACTTCCAGAGCTTTAAAATAGACTAAAAATAATAGGAAGAAAAGGAGGTTAGCATCCTCCCTAATCCCTTCTGCAGTGCAGTACTGCCCAAGTCCAACTGAGGCATCTGTTTCTGAACTGTGAGCAAGTTCTTATGAGCAATTCCAGGAAAAAATACTAGGGAACTTTAGTGTCATCATTGTGTTGCACTGGAAAAATGAAGAAATCTAGTGTGGAATCATGGAAAACAGAAGAAGGTAGCACACAGGTTGGTATTGTTCAAGAAGAATCCCAAATTGATCTAAAGAAAGCTATATTATTATTTTAAGTAGTCACTGGCAAAACTGAAATAGCATTTTTTTTGCTTTAGAAGTAAATTTAACTGATGCTGGAAAGATATTCAGAACAGGCACAGAAGCCATAGAATAGCAACTGAAAGATTATTGAAGAAAGACAGGAGCAATGGAAATGGGTTTTGTATGGTTTATTGCAATTTGTCATGTAAAATTTGAATTCATCATGGGTTTCACTAGAGCTGAAGTCAGCATGCTATCTAGTCTGTATTGTATGCAGGATGCACAAGACTGTAACAGATAAACCAGTTCTCTAAGACATATTCTGATTATTTCTCCCTCATCTCTTGAAATACTTCTCTAGAAAATTATATGCTTGTTGAAAGATAAACAAGAAAAGAACTTGATGGATATTCCACTTGTATTCTGGAGAGAGTAGTATTAATTTCTTTAGTGACGACATAACATTTGCTCTTGTAAAACACTTCTTATCTAAGGATCCAATGCTCTTCAAAACTGCATTAGTGTTGTAATCCCCAGGGTAAGGCTGGTGAATCTGAGTTACAGTGTAGTTAGGATTTAATTCAAGTCATGTAAGTGGTGGCAAATAAGTGACAGATCTGGGAATAAAGGTTTTTAAATGAGCTTGGTTAATGGGGTTAATGACAACAGCAACAGCAATAGCAGCAGTACAGCTTATAAATCAAGGATGAGAAATGACAGTTCTAACTGGAATTCTCTCTCTTGACGTGTAAGGTTAAGATTTTATTGGAAAGACAATGTGTTAGGGATATAATGAAGTGCAGCGATGAATCACCGGTCATGCACTTCAAAAAGATAGCCCTGTTACTTACTAGGTAACCCAGTAACCTCTTACATACCATTCTCTCCAAGTCATGCAGTCTTGTTTTAGCGACCACATATTTGGGGTGAATTTATTTTCCCCAACAAAGATATCTAGAAACAATATGGCTAAGTCTGAGCACCCCCGTAGTTTGCACTTGAGACTGTCAAGTCATCATCTCCAACGTGAGAGTCATCGTCTCCAACTTGTCAGATTCTTTGCTCTCCGGACGTACTTCATTCCCCCCCACTGACTATACAGTGAAAGTTACAAACTTTGCCCTAGTAATCCAGCATTTGGAAACTCAAAAGTTAGGTGAGATGAATGTTTTAGACAATAATCTTTCAAAGATACTTTTCAAATTCAAAGCTTTTTGGCGCTTACGTTGTCAAACTGCTTTCAGTTCACGGAGAAGATTCCCATTAATGTTTGTGGAAGTTCTGATCTGTTTAAAATTTTGAATGGGTGAGGACTAAAGTATATATTGGAAAGTACAGAAAGATAATGTAAATCAAGGCAGTTAGAGGTGCTACAGCAGACAGTACAACAGATGTGAAATCTCTAAGCAACATGTAGTTGAAAACCTTTTCATGGATTGAAAGGATGGTGAATTACACTTAGTGCTGCAACCGTTCAGTAAATGTTCCTTGACTTCGTAGTGTGTGTATGTTGGAGTTAGATGCCCTGAAAGCTCCAAGAGGAGTTTTGCTTCAGGAAATGTTTCACAGAGCAGCCTGCAGATGGGAGCTCTGTCTGCTGTGATCTTTTATAATCTCATGTGTATGTCTGTCTTAGTAGTCCACTTTGAGTAAGGGGGATGGGCTTATGGCTTTTCAGGTCATCTTCAGATGTGCAGGGAGGTGGTGGAGATAACACTGTATTTGATGGATTGGAGAAATTTTAAGCAAGAAGAGGCAACTGAGTAGCATATGTGGAGTCTGCATAGTACAGGCCATGTAGTTGCATGCAATCAATTTTGCCATACTTGGAAATGCTTAGAGAGTATCTTCCAGCAACAAGACTTGATTTGGAGATACCAAGAAATGCAGAATATGGCAATTTTCCTGGTAGCTTGTTCCTGAGTTAATGTTATTAGATAATAACGTGCTCAGTAAACATTAGCATAGGAATCCTTATATGTACAGTTTTAATACAGCCCTTAACTCATTGCATTTCTTCTTAGAGAGATCCAGAATTCATACTTCTAACTAGCACTGCTAATTGCTTTTACTACAAGTAAGTCCTAAAACTGGCTAAGAGTGCTTGGGGATTTTGTTTTGTTTTGTTTTGTGCATTTAAATGTGCTTATTTCTACATTTTCCAGCCTTTAATTTTTCTTGAATATGTTGTTTCTTCCCTATAGTGAATCCTTTTTGTTGTTCATGTGGATATATTGAAAACATAAGGGGGAGAAACATTTTTTAAATTAGGAAAATGGTATTACAAAACTACAAAAATTGGTAGAGAGATTCAGAGAACATATTCCATCTGCCGCTAGTTTTAATTAAATCAAAAGCCCAGAACGGAAAGATTCGAACACTCACAAAACTAGAACTGATATGACTGTCTATTAACTGACTCCTGTGTGCAAGGAAGTTGTTGTCATCAGAAAATTGAAATGGCCTCAAAATATTTTTGTTCCCTACTCTTCAGTATGTGTTGCATTATTATATGAAAGATTGTGAAATACAAAAATAAACCTTTTCTGAACCATTGTGTTCTTGTTCATTTATTTTTTGAATGTATATGTGTATTGAATTATGTAGCCCTTGAGCCATTCAAATTAGTTATAAAATCCTGTTTGCCTTTTTTATAGTTTTTTTTTTTTCCCCAGAAACTTGTTTCCCTAGGTCTTATTTTTAAATAGCTGTTCATCTGCTCAAGTAAAATATATTGCACTATGATCACTGTCATCAAATAATTGCTATAAATAAAAAGAAATAAATTCTGCTTCAATGAGTTTGAATGTGGTAAGCCAGTTATTAAAGCTGTTTCTGAACTGACCAGCAGCTCAGCATATTAAGATTGTGCTAAGAGGTCAGTATCAGTTAGAGTGGACTATAAATTAATGCATTTTAAGTTATGATAAGAGAAAAAAGAAAAAAATGGTATTGCTATCTGGGATCAAGTGAATAAGAAATGAAAACTGATGTGTATTAGCCCATTTCTCATAGTATTAGGCTATCATTTAAGGAATTTAGTAACTAGGCATGTCTGAGCTGTTTCAATTGTCTTTCTGTATGCCACTCATCACTATTATTATCAGCTTACCTTCCTTTCCTTCAATAACTACCTTTATGTATGTTGACACAAAAACATGTATGTTATTATTTCCTATAGAAAAGTAGTCCAGGCCAATAATAATAATAATAATAATCTATGGTTGCACATAGTTGCACGTTATCTTTGGTTGCACATTGTGTATGAGAAATATGGTCAAAACTATATTCATTTTTCAGAATATAACCATTTTTTCCTGTTCATAATTTTGCAGGTTAGAAAAAGATTTTGTGATAACTGCAAAAATTCATTAAGAGTTTTGTTCCCCTCTTCAATGTGCATGTGCATTTATGTTGGCTAAACTAATATATATATACATATATTTTTTTTGCTTTTCTGGCAATCATAGCATATGCTGCTCTAGATGCAAGCAGTAGAAAGTCAGCTTCCCCAAAAGATCATATCCTACCTGGTGGCAGGACCCCTCAGTATTTAGTCTTTCTGTACTACACACTTCAACGTGTAGGGTTAGATGTATGAAATGTTGCCAGAACCCCTCTCCGATCACCTGCTGAGATTCATCCACATTCAACACCTGAGAGCATCAGACTTAGAGTGCTTGAAGGACATTTCTGGTACACACAGTGTCTTACTTCAACAAACAAAGTGGTGTAACATCCCTCCCTTTTGTTGGGATGCTGTAGGTCAGAGCTTGGTACTGTTTTCAGACTCAGGGTCCTAGAGAACATCTAAGGTAGATATTATGGGGCAATGGCAGTGTGTCCAGAGGTTTACCTTAGATATGAATGAGAGGTAGTACTGCTTTTGTCTAGATTACGTCTATTATCACATAATTTCTTGGGAGGCATCCTCAATCTATGGTTGAGAAATTCTCGTGCAATTTCCTTATGGCTCTTCTCTTCATGGCTATGTCACACAAGGTAAAATGGATCTACTGATATTAGTTCTAGTATTTTTCATGTGGTTGCCTCATGTGGGTTTCTTGGTACCTCAGCATGCTCAGTCTTTCAAGGATGTGCAGGCCTTGCCTTTATTTCCAGATCAGTCTCCACAGCTTTGAGGAACTGCAGTCATTCCAGTCTTCAGGCCTTGGGCCTCAGCGTGTGTGTTCGTTCCTTGTCTGGTGCGTTCTGATCAACATTAAAGAGTCTGGGCAGTTTACAGATGTGCCATTCAGTCTTCTATTCCAGTCACCTTCCAGTCTACCAAAAAGGAAGGGCTACCCATTAGCATATATAACATTCACTTAATTTTTTGCCCTCTGCTGAGAACTTTATTTTTGTACCTGTCAAAGCAATCAATTTTTTGAACAACTTGTTGAGAGTTTTGCTATCCACCAAAATATCCAGTTTCCAAAAGGAACATCAATTCTTAAATCCATGGCAAACTACTCACTGTTGCATGTGCATATGAAGGTATCAATCCGAAGGTGAAATCTGGTGTCCTCTGAGTACCCATAGAGAGAGGTAAATAGCAGAAAATCAATACCATCACAAACTTACTGACCCTTCTTAATGCCTGAATAGAAGCATAATTTTAGGGTGAAGATGTTTTAAATCATTTTCTGGAGTAGATTTACACTTGCATATTTCCAGTGCAGCTGAAGCAGTAAGAAATATGACTATGTAAGTTGTATTACCAAGATGAAAATGTAATATGTAAATGTAAATCTCTGAAGAGCTGAAGAACACTATACTTGAACAATGTGCAGGCCAGTAGTGCTATAAATGTGCCTGATATGCAACTTTCATAAGGGTAGCAGCACAAAAGATAATCTTACAGAAATTTAGAATTTCCTAAGTTACCGGTGAAGTTATGAGGTGTCAGCCAAGTGAGCTGATTATCGCTAGCATGTGAGAAAGGCCCCAGCAGATACCCTGGGATATAAATTACAAGACTTAACATTCACAAAATTAAAAGCCACTTCCTTGAAAAATGACAAGATTTAATTTAGAATTTGATCCTTTGAGATATGTACTAATGACCCCAATCCCCCATACATTTAGGCAGAACAGTGAACAGAATTGTTAATTAAGTGCCAAATGATTAGGGATGAAATCATAGTGAACAGAAGGCCCGTGTCAGTTTTGGTCAGGGACTTATGTTAAACTTGAGATTCAGCTTAGTTCCTGATCGTCTCTCATGGATGCACTTCTGCTATTTTGAGAGCATCGTTGTCAGTCATATGAGTCAATTGGGTGCCCAAGTTTATTTTCTCTGGGAAAAAGGAATGGATTGCAGGCTGACATAAACAAATATATTAATACACATAACGATGTACTGGCATCTAGACACAGAAAAATGCTGAGAGAGAGCACTGTATTTCCTGAAATTTTTATCACAAGAATTAATGATAAAAAAAGAAAGAAAGAAAGAAAGAAAAAAAAGCTGCTCCCAAGTCTCAGGTTACTTTCAAATAGACATGAAAATTAAAAACCTATATCCTTCATAAAAAGACTTTTAATATAGGTTTTGTTATTAATTGCCCTGGTGTTCAACAAAACTATTTTATTAATAAAAAGAAAAAAAATCCTATTCATGTTATCTGAGTCACTGGGCCATATGGAATTTAAATTAGTTAATTTCACAGATTTTAATAACAAAAAATTGATTCTCCATTTGTAGTTTTCTTTCAGGAGTATGTCACATTCATAAAAAAATAGAGATCTGATTGGTGTATCTTCAACCATGGCGAGCGCAATGAAGCATGTCATTCACCTAATAATGAAAAAAATCATCTTTGATTAGCTGAGATGGTCCAAAAGGTGGGACAATTAGTTCCAGAGAAGTATTGTACATCCATTCACTGATGACAGTATAAGTTAAAGATAAAGTCAAGCTCAGTGAATCATACTGACTACAGCCTTCACCAAGTGTGAATGCCTCACTGGTGGGTAGTGTGGCTGATTTGTTATTTGATTTCTTTCAGGTAGTTTTACATTTTTGAGGAATTTCTTTGCAAACACAAGGCCTTTTATAAAACTGACATCGCAGTTCTTTCATTAGAATAGGTCCCACTTTCAATTATTTATATATATTTCCAGGAAATAGTGAGCCTGTGAAGTAGAAAGTTCACAAGCCATTGAAAGAAAAGTAGATTGCCATTAGATGACTGTGCTGATTTGTACTAATGTTAAAAGACTTCATTGGTAAGACTTCAAATCTTCCAAAGATATTGGGTCTTTAATCATAACCCAGAGTTCGGCAGGTCTCTCTTTTTGTATTATCTGAAGTAAGAACTATGCCACATTCAGTAGGATAACATCCTTATCCCTTGTTTTGCTATATCTCCTTCCTGATATAGCTGCATTTCTTTTTGTCTGTAAGAATTGCCCCACCAACTCTGTCATAGCAACTAAATCTAGTTTTGACCATACAGAAGGACTTTTAGGTTCTGTTTATTTCTGGTACTGCTTGCCTTCAGGGATAGGCTTATATTAAAGGAATGTGTAGATTAATGTACCATTTCCTTCTGTTTCTGTTCACCCTATTGTATCTCAACTTCCTATTTTTGCACTCTGATCCTGGTCAGTATATGAACCAAAATTACACCATTTGTAGAATGGAGATGATGCTGACTTCTGTATGAGAAGCTATTGAAAAATGCTGTGGAAGAGTAAGACATTTTTATAAAGCTGACTCTTGGCTGTGCGGGGGGGACCATGCCATGCCCAACCTCTGGGAGTGGGGGAGAGGTATCAATATACCACATCCCACCTCCAACAGGGGAGTGTGACTCAGGTTTGCAAATCCCGTCAGTGTGGATTAATTGAAGTGATACTCGAGGTCTGTGCATAAGCATCAACTTTAATGTAACAAATATTCTACAAACATCGACCCTTTAGCAATATTATCTGCCTAAACTATGCTCTGTGAGCATTGGTCAAGGTCACATTGCTGTCCCTTTGGCTTCATCCCTTATGCACCACCAGAATGCTAATTTATTGCCCTTTCCAATACCTTTTCAGGGGCTAAAACAAGCAAAGAAACACATTGGACTGGAAGACAAGAAAACTAGAGGAACACGACAGGTTGCGGTAGCAAATGCAGTTCTGTTTATTACATGAAACAAGAGGGCATCTCGTGTCTGAGCACGCTGATGTGGAGCGGGCCTCGGGGAATCAAGTAGTATAACAGCAGCTATCGCCAGTAATAAGACACTATCTGGAGCAACAACAAAACAGATGGTTCAATGGGCCCCCTGTTCACTCCAGAGAATGCAAAATTACTTACAGGACAAAGTCCATCTGCTCCTGTAATAATCTGAGAATGCATCATAACTAAAGCTGCAGTGGGCTTTTTGCCAGTTATTTAAATTAACTCAATCAGGTCCCTATAGATTGATCTAAAAATCCGGTCCTTTCTCCCCTTTGACCTGCCGTAGCAGGCTTCAGTCTTGCCTTGCAATCAGAGGAACAGAGTAAGCCAGTGCTACCCGTTAGCCCTGGGAAGAATGGCTTGTACCCAGTGGAAACTGTCACAAATAAAATGACTGGTCGTAAACTTTTAGGGCCACCTGATAGCTTGTTTGAAATGCTGGCACAGTGACTGATTGTCCGAGGTCAGACCAATAAAGGAGATAGCATGTAAGGATGTATAAAGGAATATCTCATCATGAAGGGACGGTATTTTCAAAACGCTAAAGCAAGGACTTGTGCTGCACTAAAATGGAGCGGGTGATTGTGCTATAAACAGGAGCTTATAGAGAGAAAGGAGAAAAAGAGATATGGTCAGAGTGGGGTAGCACTGGAGATTTTGGGAAGTGTGGAACAGTAGTGATATTTTTCAATGTTAAGAGGTCCATTAACCTGCTGCTTTCTACTCTGTGTAGTCATTTACATCTGAATGCAAAGGTAGGCATAAAAATCTCTCAAGTCAGGATGGAAACTGTGGAACCTGCACTGACATGCTTGTTTCTGTGCAGATGTAATGCAAAGCGTGTGTTTGTGCTAAAGCACGCTCCGAGGGTTCAGATGGTGAAACTGAGCATGGGGGAAGAGCATGAGAAAAGGTGTTTGAATTCAAATCAAAATTGCTTTAAAGTATCCTTAGGAAATATTCTAAAGAAACCTATCATATGTTCTTTCATTTTCATTGAGTCATTCTGGAAAAATACTTGTAATAAAAAAAAGATATGCAATTAATTCCTTGTAACACTATTATCTTTTATGCTCGTTATTCAAATTTCAGCATTGATCTTGCTGTATCTTGTCTGAAGGTTCAGTTAGATTCAGTAGACACTTGACTTGTTCAACTCTTGCAGAACTGTTCAACTTTTGCAAAACTGTTCAACTTTTGCACCCATTTACTTTAACTATTGAAGAGGCATGATTGCTACTGCAAGTGACAAAGTGAAATGTGGGGAGTGTAATGGAACTATGTGCTTGAATATAAACTCATCTGCGTTGCTGTGAAAGCAAAACTATCCTAAGAATAACACAAGAACCTACCTTCTCAGTCAAACCTTCAAACCAAAAATATGCAAAATTAATGCTTCCTATAAAGAGCTTTCTAATCCATCTTCTACAAATGATATACCTGTGTAGCAGCTAAGTTTCCAGTAACAAGCTGCCAGGGAAAAATGTGTTGGCATAGCAATATGTTTTCTGAAACTGGAATAGCTGTCGGGCTATCATTGGCTCAATTTCAGGCTTTTCTGACAGGCTATAATCTGTCCTTCTTAAAAACAATTGATGATTTTGCTGGCAGGAACGTGCAAATAGCCTGAAAAATGGACAGCTATTATTTTCAAAATACTATTAAAAGTGGGAAGACTCAAACCAAGAAGTGCAGGTGTTCTTATTTTGAGTTGTGCTGTAAGAGTAGTGACTATTATTTTTGTAATTCTACCTTGTGGTATAATTCTAAGTAAAGGTCATAAATTCTGATTAGGGTAACATTTGTTAAAAGTAGAACATACACCATTTATGCTTATTGGATTATGAGATGAGTTGGTGTGTAAGATGACACAAAGAAAAGGAAATATAGTTAAGCATCTAAAACTTGCATTAACTTAGTGGCAGTGCACATCTGATAGCTTTCGCTGTAATGAAAGATACTATCATGCAGGAATTAGATACTGCTACTAGCAAGTTCTCATCTTGTTATTCTGCTGTCATGAAATGCGTGTTTTGTATTTTGCTTCTTTTGCATTTGTGATTTTTTGCATTTTAAAATATGTAGCATAACAATTTTATTTTTCAAAGATACAATTTTGTGGTTGAAAAATTAAGAAAATGCAGAGTTATGACGACCATAAGAAATGGATGTTTATGCATATCTTTTCTTGTTAAATGCAGGTTTAATATGTTTCTTCACTTAATTTAAATGCCATCAAATTCTTTGTAGCTACACAGAAAGCTTGGAAACACCAGAGTTTCCTAACACTGTAGTGTGACCTCACTCCTCTTCTAAAAAAATATGCTGGGATCAAGGGAAAATGCAACTTTACTAAAGAAAATCAGAATCCATTTTCCCCCCCGCTCTACTCATATTTTTCCCTGAAGACACCAACTCTCAGTGACTGTTTATTTCCTCCTAGGAACTGAAACAAAAGTTGAGGTGGTACTTTTCCCTTTAAAGAGAAATGAAACAGATGTGAATATTTAGTCCTGGAGGAATTTCTGCTAAGACAAATAGCAGATTTAGTTAGCAATTTTGAAAAATAAATTAGAGTTTTGTGACAAAAATAAACCAAAGTGTTTTCTAGATTTGAAAAACATTATCACTTGGAGTTTAACAAAACATTGAATTTTGAATAAATGTAAAATTATTTTTAAATATGTTTTGTGTGAAATGCAGGGGTTACATAGAAAAAAAGTTAATTAAAAATTGTAAAAAAAGTTTGCACTATAAAGGTAGAAGTTTTGTTTCCAAATATATGTTGAAATAAAATGACTGGATCATTCCAGAATTACCAAGTTTCCATCCTTCAAACGATTAGGCATCACTGAACTAAATCTGTAATAGTTTTAAGATGTTTATTTTGCAATTTCTTCTAAAATATTTGCTAAAAAAATATATTTTCTACCTCAGAAAGATTAGCAAAGGTATGCTTCGGTTAAGAAGGAACAACAGCAAAAAAGACTTTTTTTTCCTTCTTCCTATCCTTTTTTGGTCTTCTATTTTATCTCTCTAAATATATTTTTGTAATTTTTTTCATTCTATTTTTTCGTTCTCATATTTGCTCTCACTTGTAGTAAAGCAGTTTTTTAGGGTAAATCACAGAATATGAGTGTACCCAAGCCAAAGAAAGTCTAAATCTTAACCTAGCTGTCATTGGCACTCCTAGCTGAGCTATGGTGTTTTGGCAGGTTTACTTCGTTCTTGTAATTTTTGCATGTGTGTTTGTGTTTCTGTGTGCGTGGTATCTTGTTGAATCCTGCGTGCTTCCATGCCCCCAGAGGGTCTCCTTGCACAAGCCATTATGGATCACTGAAGCAAAGATACGCCCTTAGCTTTCTTCTATTCCAGCACTTTAAATGGACATATTCTTAGTATTTCTAAGGAGGTGAACAGAATTCCCTCTGCAGAGATTCATACAGGCATAAGCAGCCCTCGTTGCCCCCATCCTGTCCCTCAGGCGAGCCAAGGTAGTGGGACCAGTGCATGATTAAAGGTTGTTCTACACAGGGATGAATTTTATCTCATTAAGTCCCAGGTATGCCTATGAGATTCAATACACAGGCTGCCAGTGTACAATTGAATTTTATCTGAATTGGCTACTGTGCAGACATCCCCAAATCCAAACCTAATGACCGTAGGAAGTATTAACCTCTATCAGTACTGTACACGATACTTTAGCATCCTCTGTGTTTGCGGTTTCTGGTGGGTGCTTCATTACAATTTCTATGTACGCTTGCCATTGCTGCAATACAACAAGGACAGATTAGGATAATATAAAATGTTTATAAATCACATTTAGGAATTAAAACAGTGGGCACAAAAATGACTACATTCAGGTTGGAGAAAATAAGATTTCCAAGCAATTATGAGAAGTTTAATTACATCTGCTCTTGTGGCTTTATGGTTTCATTTTAAAACTGGGTATTTTTGTGTGTAGCTATGATGGGAAAGTAACTGGCATCCACCACTGAGCAAATGAAATAATAGTTTTTCTTTTACTTTTTTCTTGAATCTATTCTCTGACATGAATTTATTTATTTGGCATGCTTTTGATCCACAACTGACTTATTTTTGTCTTCTTTTTTATATTTATTTCAATTTGGTCATTTTGCAAAATTTAAGGAAGGTTTTAAGTTTACTGAGTACATACATAAGCTATTCTGTGGCTTCTAAGGAAGCACAATAGTGTGCTGTGCTTGGTAGACTGTGAAGAGGTGGCAAGAGCACGTTGACATTGCAAGTTCCTGTTTTCATTGGTTCAAACTCACAGTCGCAAAAGTCCTTTGCATCATTGCTTACTTACATCAACTTTTAAACTTTTATTCCTATTTGGAATCGGTAGAGAGGAGGCAATATTAAAATGAATTATTTTCACACTTTCCACAGATTCATTTGATGATTACATTATCATTCAAATGTTAGTTAAGCTCTCTATCTAATTTGGCTAGTTTTATAAGACATAGTAACAGAAATGCATTAGATAGAACTGGTCCTTTTCCGAAAACGTACAGCCTTAACTGATGCTGTTTAAATGGACTAAAGATTCTCTACATTGTACTGAATTCACTGTTGCACCTTCCTACTGAAGTAAGGATTTGACTTAATTTCCTTTAGGTATGACCGTTTTTCTAGACCCTGGTCAACCTTACTTGAAGGTAGAAAGGACCTGCTTAAATGTCCACCTCTTGTTCAAGTCCCTGCTTTGTTCACAGCCTTTAGCCACTATGACTACAAATGCACTGCTGTTGCAGTTCCTGAAAGGTTTAGGGCACTACTGAAAGGTTTTAAGCACTTGACTCCTGCAGATTTCAGCTTGCTCTAGTAGCACAGTTCTGAAGTGCTCAAATGGGACCAGCCTTCCTTTTCCTGTAATTTGTATGGGTACTCACTGCCACTGTGGATTCGAAGTGGCTCAAGTACAATCTCTGGGAAAACAAGTAAACAAAAAACTTAGACATGCTTTTGGATACTCAGAGCCTTTTGTTGAATCTGAGCTAAAGGCTTTGTGGATCTGGGTGTGACAACCACACTAAGACCTATAGAAGCACTGGAAAAGAGCAGCGAATAGTGCAACATGCAGTAAGTGAGATGTTATCCGGCTTTTTCAAGCAGGAGTAGTCCTGCTTACAGAGACAGAGCAGGAGTGCAAATCATTTTCTGTAGCTGTTGTGCATAACAATGCAAACCCAGCATGCTCATAAGGGAGGAATGATCTTCTAAATAAAGGCCCCCCCATACCATTGGCATTCCCAGGACACACAGCTTTTAAAAGTTTGTTCCCTTTCTCTGACTTTGACCGTTTCATAGCAACTGAGAAAGGTGCTTCTATTGTATGAGCCATGCAGGAGATTAACTTCAAATACAGGCCATATTTAGTGCATTGACTTGAGTAAAAAATGTTCTTTTACATTGTCACAGATATGCTAAACACAGCGGAACTTTCTTGTTTGTTCTGTTTTGAAAAGAGAGATATGACTAGCCTTAGCCATAGCTGCTGACGCATGCTGAAGATGCTTCCTACTGCATGTATTCTGAGCACACTTCAGTTCTTTGAAGAATAATGGCATCTACTGCTAGGTCTGCATACTAAGAATGGCTGAAGTTATTCCAGGTAAACTTGAAGAATTTCATCTAGAAGCCCATGCAGGTGCTAGTGTGTCTGGCATTAATAGCTGTGAAATGGGGAAGATAGTAAGGGAGGGACTGCATTTGGAAGAGTGTAAACACTTCCAGGGAGGTCCAAGGGAGGTGATCCTTCCATTTGACTCAGCCCTGGTGAAATCACACCTGGAATACTATGTCCAATACTCCTGGCTCTCCAATACAAGAGAACTACTAGAGTGAGACCAGCAAAGGTGAGGCTGAAGCATATTGACATATATAGAGAGGCTGAGAGACCTGGAGCTGCTCAGCTTGGAGAAGAGTAAGCTCGAGGGGAATCTGATCAGTGTGCGTAAGTATCTGAAGAGATGGTGTAAAGGGAATGGTGCCAGACTCTTTTCAATGGGGCCCTTGCCAGGAGGCAGTTAGGCACATGGTTAACAGGTAAGTTGTTGAGGGACTTACGGTCGGACTCGATGATCTCAAGGGCCTGTGTGGCTAGCTAAGCACTGGAACAGTTTGCTCAGAGAGGCAGAGAGTCTCCATCCTTGGAGATACTCAAAAGCCATCTGGACATGGTCCTGGGTGAAGTGCTTTAGCTGATTAGATTTGGATTAGATGTTCTCCAGAGAGGGACTTTCAACCTCAACCATTCTGTGATTCTGCAATTTAATGAAAACATATATTTCATTGCAGTCGATCTAAAAACACTCCATGGCTGGCAAGCGTCTGGCTGTTGCATCATTAATTATTTAGCTGAGAAAGAATCAAATAATCTAGGAAGCTAAGATATTTTTAATTTTGTTTTCAATCTTTTATTTTCTCCATTAACTTTGTTGTAGGGAGAATGCAGGGCTCTAATAGAATTTAAAGGTAATATAACTGTGAATTGGAATTTACAGTGGCCCTTGGAGAAAGACAAAAGCAATATTTTTGGCATTCCTGTTAGTGACATAAATTAAAACAGGCACTAAAAAACAAGTGTTTTATGCAAGCGTGTGTTGTAGGACACTGAGAAATGGATAAATAAATAGATTGCGTCTGGGCTGTGTCTTGGGAAGGCTCTAATCAAATGACCTCAGATTTCATTCCACATCCACCCTCTGTCTCTTATAGCCCCAGCACTTTCTGACCTATTTATCTCTACATGTTTGGTATATGCCAGGTCAGGAGGTGGCACGCGGTGTGACAGGAAGTAACTGCAGCGCTCAATCTATCATTGCTTGACTGTCTGCAGTTGTTTGGTTGTCATCAGCTACTGTAGGGCAAAATCCTTCAACCCACCGTTTTGGTCTGTTTCTTCCTCTGGTGGGATCTCAGAGCAGACTGGAGCAGTGCATTCTTCCAGGCAGTTGCCACTGTACTACTGCATGGGACAACTCTGTTGATGTTAGCTACGAAATGTGGAGTTCTCCCCCAGGAACTTGCCCTACATCACTTTAGTGCAACCTTCACCAAATGAGTTATTTCTTTTTTCCGTAATAGAGACTGTCACAGGCACATCCTGTGAATCTCCTATGTTTCGGCATTTCAGTTTAATACAGTTCACATCCCTCACTTACCTCAGTGATCACAATGAGTAATTGCAAATGTCAGGTCCAATTAGCTTTCAGCCAAAAAGGTGTTTATTTTATTAAATGATTGTGCCTACTTCTTTCCGGATTATCATATGTTTGTTGCATATCAAATGCAAATTACCAGAGTTTCAAAAGAAAGAAATTGAAAACGAGAAGGAAGCTGTTTAGTGGTACAGTGTGAGCTTGCCTTGGCCAGTGCTGTATTCTGTATAACACCACTTGCTCTGTGGCTCTTGGTGTGTCTCATGTCTCTTGGAAGGCGTCATCAGGGAGTCACGTCCCTGTCTCGTGCTACCGCTGACTCTCAGTGATTTTCCCAGAAGGACATAGCTGTGTTAAATAGGGGAGCCTAAGGGGTTGTCCTGAACTTGCTGTGTGGTGGCCTAGGCTAGCAAACGTGGCTTATGTGAGCAAACTGTAGACATTAGCACAGTATTTGCTTAGAGACCTTAGACACTAAGGAGAACAGACTCCTACTGTACAAGGTGTGATAACTATAGGATATGACAGCTGCGTTGACAGTTGCTTTTACCATCTCTTGGCCTTTCTTCTTGCCTTTTGCAGGGAGGGCAGGATTTGACTTTGATATAACACCATTTGGCCAATAAGAACTGTGGTGACCTGCTGCGGGGAATTACACTGTGAAATGACAAAAATAACGTATTACAAAGGGCACATTTTTTTTAACCTAAGTAAGTGGCTTAATTTTCAATCAAAATATATATACCACTGTGGATAGTGACATTACATAGCTAATGTAAAGGTAAGTGCAAGACCTGTGTTTTAAACCATCTGTCTGAGCATCTTCCTTTGTAGTTCTAGCCCAGTAATTCTGCACAATCCTATTGTCCCAACTCTCTGCTGAACTATGAAAAGTGAATAACTGAATATGGTTTTTAACATTAATGTAAGATGTGCTTAAGAAAGCGTAGGCTAGAATTTCTTCTCAATAAAACAAATTATTATTCCATTATTGTCTATGTCATTATTAAGGTGTGCAGGAGGCTTAGACTCTGAGTATTCCTCTCAGGCTTTTAAGAATATTGCCACTGGGCTGTGCTTCATTATGGACTTTTCATCTGCTTTAGTAATAGCTGACTTTGTGAATTGCAGCATACTTAGTGAGCATTAATTCAGTGTGTGTGCAGTAATACGGCATTTGTCTCCATGGGAGTCTTTCCTCCTTCAGTGATTTCAAGTGTTTCAGAGGAATTTTTCTAGGGAATTTCTAAAAAGCTATCTTCATCTCTTTCTCCCTTCCTCCCTTCCAATCCTCTTTCTTATCCTGTTTCTCATCACTCCTCTCTCTGTCTTCCTTTTTTTGTTTTCCTTTCTGTGTGTGTGTGTGTGTGTGTGTATGTATTTTAAGTGGACTTCTCAATGCATTGGAAAGGATTGCACAAATCAGTCTAGGTAGAACTAATTTTACCTCTTGATTTAAGAAGCAATAGAAATATCAGACTTATACTGTTATACTGCTTATACTGTTAGTAGATGATGCAGTAGGACATGAGATAGAGAAATCTGGATTTGAAACACTTGCAAAACTTCATGCCAAAACACAAAGCAATGTTGTTCCAAGCTATAACTAAAACCAGTTTTTCCTACAATACAGAATTGTTTTTTGGATCTTGTACTGAATATCATTTAAAAATATACTTTTTGTAGTAGTCAGTAAATGAATGCATAGAAAGTTATTTGAAAGATTCACAGAGAAATGTCTATTCAGATAGCATTGATATACATCAAATATAATAGGAACATGCATACTCCGCACTAAATGTGTTGATCATATATCACAGAAAATGAGTAGAGAATGTCTAATTATCTACTTTCCAGGATTTGTACAGTTACAAAAGAAAGTTTCCTAGTCTTGAATCTATGTTAGCCATGGTTTTCTTGAACGTATGGAGAAGCACCTTTAGCTACTTAGGACTAGACATAGTAGACTAGCTGTAGTAACTTCAGTAACATCATCATCCTCTGTTGTACACACAATCATTCTGACCCAGGTGTCTTATTATTCTGCTTGTTGTCTATTCCAGAGCCCTATTGTTAATACATCTTTCTGCAGTTTCAGGAATTCAGTCTGGGAATATTTTCCAGATCCACATAGGTGTGATTTATTGGCTAATTTTCTAGCTATTTTTAACTGTGAATTTGTCACAATCTCTATCCATATCACAATCAATCACTTTTCTTTCAGCACTCCCTCTTTTTTACACTCTTCCCCAAACCTTTCAACATCCTTATCCTGGTCTTGATGCTCAAAGAAGACAGCAAGAGAAGTGTTCTCTCTAAGCAAGACCAAGAATTTCTTTAGGTTACAAACTTCAACAGGTTTTGTGTCAGGTTTAAAAATCCCTGTCGTGTATTCTCACTGTTTTCTTTATTGTGTACCCACACTTAGCCCCAGATACTCATAACCATTTGTCTGAGTGTGTATAAGAGGTTAATGAATGAAAAGCTTCCTTGAATAAATCTGCAGACATTTGGCCTATAACCTAAAGCAAAACCTGTATTCACATTGTCACCAGCCCCACACTGGTATTGTGTTTGTCAGTGTACCTCATTAAACATCGGGAGAAGTTCTGAAATATTTCAATAATGCTGTTTATTGCAACACATAATTGCATATTAAACTGTTTGATAGTGCAGCTGATAAAGTGGTTATTCATGTATGACTATACAAGTCTCTAGAAAATTTACATAAAAACCTTTGTGCATCAACATGGTACTAAATTCTAGTAGAAAAGGAAGACAATAAGCCAATTGGCTGGAAGCCAAGAAGAGAGGTAAAAGAAGATAGTTTAAGAAGAGTAAGCAAAGAGCACTGAGTCATGAAGAAAGACCCTAAACATTTTTGGAAAGTCTAATGCAAATATTAAAGCTGTGAATAAGACCTTTAAATAACACAGCTGGAACATAAGTAGTTCCAGAATACCACAGGTCTGACTTCAGTTAGGGGGATTAATCCATATATAACTAGATGTATTAACCCCTGTGTTTATGTAAGGATGAAATCTTATGATTAAAAGTCTTCAACATGCTATGCATGATATTGTGTGTTTTTCCTTTTGTGGGTTTTACTGCAGCTGTAACGAAAAATGAAACCTTGTAAAATTAAATAAGGAGGGTGAGTGGGTGTTCAAAGGTGAAATGGGGTAAGTCAATTGTTCTGCAAAGTGCTGAGCTGTCAAGTAGTTGGTTGATTTTGGTAGTGGTAGGGGGTAGTAGGACTATGATTGTGAGAAATGTTAGTACTTATATAGGTGAATGAAGCACGGTGGTAGTTAGAGGCAAAAACAGCACAGGTCTGTTTTTGCCTCTAACTAGCTCTAGCATTCTCTTCCCCCATCCAACCCTCTCACTCTGACGTTTCTCACCTACTGCTTCGTGCTTGAGTGTCTTGAGAGCAGATGCTACCAG
Organism: Crypturellus soui; assembly: GCA_032275445.1. NCBI lineage: Eukaryota > Metazoa > Chordata > Aves > Tinamiformes > Tinamidae > Crypturellus > Crypturellus soui. The sequence continues at coordinate 3,901,419 of JAUBNY010001146.1, forward strand.
TCATTCCAAATTGTAGGATATTTTGTGATATAGGAGCCTGTGGTGTATAACAGATGTTTTAACCACAGCTGGTGGCAAAAGTGAACTTTTAGCACCATCTCAAAGAAATGTGCCTTGCATTACTAATGATGAAGTCTTCTGAAGGAAGGGGGTTTTCTGGGCAGCAGATTCTGTATACTACTCAGATAGCTAAGGTTCAGATGTGCTGAGCTGCTATCCACTATTTTGAGGGGGAAAACTTAGAGTGTGTGGGTTTTGAGGAAGAAACCTGAGTGTTTTTCTATTTGAGGGAAAGAAAGAAGGAACTTGACATGTATTACATCTGTTGTGAAGAAGAAGTAAAAAGATTGATCAAACGTGCTGAGGACAAAAAGCAAGGAAAGATTTTCTCCTCTGTGGTGAGAAAAACTAATTAAAACAAAGGTTAGAGTGAAATGGATTAATACTGGACAAATTTCTTGCACAAGGAAAATAAGTCTAGATAGTTTTCCTGGTCAAAAGAGCCCAGGCATTAATTGTATTTGGGGACAATTTCTGGTGCTGGTTCATGGAATGAAAGTTTATCAATGAGAACTCCAGCTTAGTCTGGGAACAAAACCAGTCTGTGGAGTCTAAGATGAGGACCCTTCTGCAAGGGTTTTTCAGTGTCATCATATTGCTGTTATTCTTGCTGATCTCTAATGACTGGTCATGAGGCCTAAAAGAGAACACACATACAGAGGAAATACAGAGGAAAGCAATGGCTTCAGTGCAGTCATACTCAATTCACAGAAGGGGGATTTCTTTTTCCTTGCCTTCCTCCAAATAGCAATCATTGACAACCCTCTTGTTAGGTGTTCATCAATCATGTGCCCTGCAAAGTGGGACATTCACTTTTACTTTTGCTAGTTTTCTCAGCATTAGGTGTCTGGCTGAACTACTTGTGCAAGTTTCTTCTACAGCTGGTGAAAAGACCTAAGATCCAGATAATGTTTCAGCATATCCTAATGACTTTTTTATAGGCTGGATTAATTAGCTTCTGGATATGTCTGTCTCTGTATTGACTTTAGAAGACCATAGACTCCCCTAGGAAAGGTAGTATTTGGTGAGCTAGATCTCATTTGCAATATTTTCCTAGAGATTCTCTAAACTTTAAATTCTCAGTGAGCCCTGTCTATTCCAAAGTACAGAAAATTATTGACCAATTAGAAATTACATTTCAACTTTTGAAGCAGAGCAGTGACAGACTGAGCTTGATAAGGATCACATCACAATTTTCATAAAAAAAAAAAGATACTTTTCCTTTTGGTGGTTTCAGATAAGTGGATAGTTTTCATTCCCTTATCTGCTTGTCTCCGTTGTGTTATTAAACAGATACTTTGGGGTTCTTTTAAGGAAGAGAGAGTGCATGCAGTTAAGTTTTTACTTAGATAAACCTATAGTTGTAAAGAAAAAATTGAACACATAATTAATGCAGCAAACACCATTGCAGCTTGTTGTCCAGACTTCTCTGATTTATCCATATCATAAAGTATATGCTACATTTTCAGAAATGGTCACCTGGTGATCTGGTTTCCAAAGCTGACATACAACTTTCTCTAAGTGACTTCATATGAAAATGTTATTTAATACACATTAATGAAATTAGGTGCTGCTTTATCCCTTTCTGTTGCTCAGCTTCCTTGACTTTGGGTGATCTTCCAGTCAGAATAATTTTTCTAAAGAAACTCTTTTGCCTGTGTTCTCTCATTTCTTGTTATATCTTCCTAGTTTGAATACTTCTTTCCTTTGCACTTATATATATATATTTCATTTATTAGTCTGTTGGAGGAGTTTTCCATCCTCCAAGCCTTTGCCCTTACAGAGAAACTTGGCAGGACTGTTTTGCAGTGGCTTCAGGAAAATCCGTTTCCATTTAAATGGAAACTGTCCAGATTCAATTGCTTTGTCTCCCTGGCAGGAGAACATTGGGAATTATATACAATTTTGCATTTATGATATGGCAATCCCACAACATCAACAAGAATTACTAATGTCTTCTTAGGCAGGCTGTCCAAATTGTTGCAAAGGCCATATTTAAGTATTTTCCTTTTGACTTTGCCTGCTTTAGAGTCATGAATGCATTTGCAGTGTTTTCTTAATCAAATAAACTGTCAGAGCAGTTATGAAGGAAAATGATATAATAATATTTTCATTTGTAAAGGACCAACTTAGATAAATATCACAAGGAAACTGGTACTGTAGTTGTAGTCCCCATTTCAATTATAGTGTCAGAGAAAATAATTTTAAGCCATTACTGACTTTTTCATAAACTGAATAATCCTTGATTTATGAGTCCTGTATGTAAAGTGGATCATAGAGAGTTTTGTATCGGTAAAAAAAAAAAAATAAAAACCAGGATTGCTTGGGGAAGTGTTTTATTTGTTCAGTGAAAGAATTTTTATGGAAAGTCTGAATACTTTACTTAAAACAATGTTCTGTCAAAGTACTATAGTTCAGCTGTTATGCTGTTACCTTTATACGTGCTGAGAATATTCTGTACTGTACTACCCCTATGCTACCCCTATTTTACTGTGTTCCTGTATGGGAGTGTGTCCTGTAAATGGAAGTAGTCAAGCTTGCTGTTTGTGCAGTATGTCTGAAATGTTCAGTGCAGACATGTCCATGTATTTAACTTCTTTTGTGATAATAACCTCGATATAAAAAAGCTGAAGAAGCATAAAGTGAGATATTATGGAATCTTAACTATTTTTAAGTTTAAATAGATATGCAATATTTTGGTCATATTTTTATGTCAAAAACAAGCTTAGTAGGAGTGCATATGGTCATTAATCTTTTGAGCAAAGGGGATTACCAGATGCCTACCTTTGTATTTGGACAGGTATATTTATCTTGAAAATATATATAACTTTCCACAGGAAAACAGAAAAAAAAAATTAAAAAAACAGTAAATTCTACTTTGAATGTTCCTATGGTAGCATTTTGAATATGAGTAGAATCAGCAGATGTGCAAAAAGAGATGGCAAAAAGAGACAGTGTCTTATCTTGGTCTTGGTTCAGAGCCAGTGAGTGTTGACTGGTTCCCAAATGAAGAAAATGAAGAGATAGTTGCTAATGGTTTTTTTTTAGATTTTAATAAATTTACATTTTTCAGTAAGGAAAATAATTTCTTTTAGAAAGATATCAGCAATCAGTTACATTGTTAGTACACATAGAATCACAGAATCATTAAGTTTGGAAGGGACCCCTAGAGACCATTTAGTCCAAGCTCCTGCACATGCAGGGTCACCTAGAGCATGTGGCACAGGTCTGCGTCCAAGCGGATTTTGAATATGTCCAGAGAAGGAGACTCCACAACCTCTCTGGGCATCCTGTTCCAGGGCTCTGTCACCCTCACCATCAGGAAATTTTTCCTTAAGTTCCTGTGGAACTTCTGATGCTTCAGTTTGTGGCCATTTCCTCTAGTTCTGTTGGTGCCACCACTGAAAAGAGGCCAGCCCCATCCTCCTCACTGCCTCCCTTGAGGCACTTATAGACACCGATCAGTTCCCCTCTCAGCCTTCTCTTCTCCAGGCTGAACAGGCCCAGCTCCCTCAGCCTCTCCTCA
>JAUBNY010001146.1:3933124-3945022 GCA_032275445.1 Crypturellus soui
CCTGACTTTCTGCTATGTCCCTGCTGCTAAATGTCCTTAATTTCAAATTCTTTATACTAGGCTTCCATTTTAATAATATTTGAATGAAAGGCAATTTTAAAGCCATCCATATTGTCAGAGGTCCCCTCAAGCAAATGTGACTTCTCTTAGCTTTGTCTTTATGTCTACGTTAAGAAGCTTAAATTGAGCAATTAAAAAAAAAATCCACTAAACGTTTAAGGTCAGTCATTAAACAAGCCAAGTTTTCAAACATTTCTCAAGTAGCTGCCCTCATACTTGTGAGTTATTGCAGGCCATCAGTTTCCACTCCAGCCCACTTGCATCGTTATGAGCTTTAGCTTACAAGAAAAACTTGTAGTGTGACACATGACAAAAGGAAAGTTGTAGCAATGTGAAACCAACTAGAGCAAATTGGTCATGAAAGCAACATCTGACTGCCAACATGTTCTAATCTGTTTTTATTATATCAGCATGAGGGCATCAAGGAAATTAATGCTTTTGAACTAAAGAATTGAGCAACCTGGAGAAATAAAGCCAAATCATTCAGAAAAGTTATTGCAGACATGATTAAGGAAAGCATTGAGAAAGCATGCTCTCACCAAGTCCTAGACTTGGGCTTCGAGAGCACGCTTTAGCTTTTCTGCTAGAGATGTTTTGCAATGATCTTTTAATCGCCTTGGCAAAGGTAGAGCAGAAGCACCTGTCAGTTTAGCTATGTGCTTCTGAACCCCCTGTACAATGGCCAAGTGCTGAAAAGCATGCAGATGTGCAGATGTCATCCATTTCAAATTTGCCTCTCTGCACAAATTTCCAAAGGCATTTAAGTGTCAACATATTTGCAAAAGCATCAACTCATTAAGTCTCTGATTCTGCTCTAATAAGGCAAATATTTCTCTAGTCTCAGATTTCTACCTCAGCTGAGGGCTCTAGTAGCTTGCAAAGTACAAAGAATAAACTGTTCAGTAACTGTGCCACAGGAATTCCTTGGGACTTAATCAACATAAAGAAGTAACGGAGATAAAAAATGATCAGCAATTATTCAGATAAAAGTCTGTCTAAATACTGCAAAACCAAACTAAATTGAAATAGTTTTCACAGCACTAACTAACTCTTTTTCATTCTTAGATGCAACTAGACAATAGTAGAGTTAGAAGACAAGAGAAGACATAGTACCTGAAAAGAAGCATTATGGCTTTGGGAATGGAAATATTTCAAGACAAGAGCACAGCAGACTGAATTGTACTATAAAAGTCTTTGTGTAATTCTGTTTGATTTATCCATCTCCATTGTAAGACTGCCATCCTTAGCAAAGAGGGACGCATCATAGTGACAAGAAATAGGCTGAGACACAAGCCACAAAAGTTCACAACAGTCTTGACATAAATGTTGCATTGTTCCTTACCAAAGAGATTAAAAATAGTTTGCAAGAGCCTTTCAGTAACTCCATGTCAGCTGTGGTCAACTTTAAAAGTTACAAAAGGAGTATCACTCAGCCCTATCGAACTCATCCTTCAATGGGAAATTCAAGCTAGGTTATCTGATTTTTAGTATCAAAGGCACACTTGACCTTCCGCTAAATTCCATCTCTTCCTATTACTGTTCTTTGCTACACTTGTGTGGTACTACCCAATGGATTTGTGTTGCAGAGTTTTAAATAACCACCATCAGTGGCCTTGCACAAGGATAACTCAGTTTAATTGGAAAAGGTTAACAGCTGTCTGCCACAGTGCTGCCATTTAGGCTGCCTGGGCCATCACTTTGAAAAGCCACACTGGCTGGTGCGAGGAGATGGACCAACAGCAACAGAAAGAACAGCCATTCCCAGCAGCAACAGCCATTGCTATTCTCTCCTGTCCCTGATATACAGGAGTGGGGCAACAAGTGTGATTCAACAAGCTTTCACTCCAATTGCCTGAATCTGGTACTTTCTCCCATGCCTCCATCAGGCTGTATGATATAAGAACAGATTTCTTCAATAATCCTGAATCATCAGTTAATCACTAAAGACCCATTACAGACTAAAATGAATAATGTCAGGCCCCTAAATAAGCATTTCCTAGGCTCTGGAAACCAAAACACCTTTTTGGTTCACCACTGAACAGAAAAAAAGATGATGACAAAAAGAATAGGTCAGTCTACTTTTAAATGCCTCAAGAAGGAATCTATAATCCTTCTTTTCAAGGAGCTGCAAGACAGAAACCCTCAATGCCTCCCAAAGCCCCCAAACCCTTCAGATCCCAAGCTAAGGGATAACAGTCACCCACACTAACTCTAGAATTAACTGTGAAAGTTAAATACTTCATAAACAGACAGCAGAAAAGAGTTCCAGTGCAGCTGTAATTCTAGCTCTCATTCACAGACAAGTGTAATGATACAGCACTGCAAATTAAATACTCTAATGTAAATTAGGTCCATTTCTGAAAGTCACAGTGACCTGAGCAGCCACCCAGAATAATAACTTGCCTAAGTCCCTTCAGCCAAAGGACGAGTCTGTTGGTTCTCACAGCATACAGAGCTACAGAAATAGATTTTCTCCATCACATACACAAATGCACACAACTTAAAATGAATTCCTCTGAAGAAAATGAGGTAGCTAGCAATTGTATAAGAAACTAATGGGAATTCTAATGCACTATCACAAAAAAAAAAAGATGGATACAGCTGTTCAAGATCTCTGCTATGCTTCATTTTGAATTTTAAATTCTTAATTACAGAAAAAAACAGTAGATTTTTGTTTGTTTTTAGTAAGTGAGAGAACAGCAGATAGGAAATAACCATCAACCAACAAAGTAAATAAGAAGTGATGGAAGCAGATTATCCAGGTATCTTGAAATCATGTATCAATATTTCTTTTTCTCAAGAGACTTCATATATCCTTAAATCTCATTCATGTTTGTGTTAAGTTCCTTCTTAAGCCAGACTTCAACATTTTTACATACTGCTGCAAGCTATGTTTAGTTCTGTTACTTGCAGTAGTTAACATTGCAATGGGGTAGGCTAGCACTTGGGAAGAAGTTCTGCTGATGACATTCCTAATCTCCTCTGTAAGATGTATGAGTAAATTCAAAGATGTGCTCCTGCAGATTATGTCTGCAATAGCTCTTTGAATAGCAAACCATTTATCACTGCCATCTCCGCTCTTGACAGATGGCTACACAGAGAAAAGGGACTCCGTAGACAAGCAACAAGCAGGTACAGACAAGTTGTTTGCCAATTATTAAAGCATTTGATGTGGGTGGGCAGTGATGGGAGCAGCGCTCCCTGAAGTCCGAGAGTGCTTGGCTTTACTCCGCATCACAGCTCATTTTAAGAATGCTATATTATATATAGGGATTATGAGATAAAGATCAGTCTCTTGTCAGCACTTTTCATCACACAGATGAGCCAGTGCTGTGGATTTACAGTACTGCAAAGCCTATGTATTTCAGCACGCATAAAAGAATTTCAGAGGAGCTTATATGGAGCACTGACAACAAACCTGGAGCAAAAACTATGGATATTCTTAGAAATAATAAAGAAGCACTTCAACTCATGCCAAAAGTCTTTGAAATGTCTGCAATGTTTTTCCTACTCCTCAGTGTCCTATAGATTTGTTTATTTAAACCAGTCTAGTGTGAGATTCACGAGTATGTGGTATGCCTCTGATATGACTAAGTCAGGGGCAGCTGGCTTAGCACAGAAATCCCTAGGAATGCCTCTGAAGAGCCCAGATGGGCAGTGAGCCTATTGAGGGCTTCTCCAGGCTACTCTCTCGCGAGGTGTCTGTCTCAAAACACGCCAGCGATGACCAAAAGGGCTATGTGGCTGGAAGTTTCTCAAGTACCACACTGTGGTTCGAGCCCTAACGGGTCACTTGCATTCGATAAAGCTTTAAAATTTTCAGGGATGCTTTTTGTTGTTGATCAATAATAGTATAACACACATTTGTCTCAATCAAGAGTTAATTTATGGTCTGCCATGATGATGGTCTATAGGATTATTCTGTTAGACTGTGAATCGACAAGCAAAGGGATGTACAGGTACAAAGATCTCTTAAGACTAAAAGGAGTTAGATACTGTCATACCTTCTCTCTTACACCCTACTGCATAAGTTTTATTCTTAGAGCAGTTGTACTTCACAAAGCAGGATTTATTTGGTTCCAAGGCATGTGACTACACTCCCGCACACTGGCAATTGGGAACTGAATCAAAACCAATTAAATGGTTAAATTGCTTAATAAGCTTAATCTGGTCTTTACTCTTTTCTCATACCAATATAAATCATTGTAATGAAATTATTTCTGATTTTTACCACTGTATCAGAGAGAAGAGTCTGGTATGTTCTGTATAGGTACTGTCTCCTCACAGACTACTTTACAATTTTTTGAAAAGTCGAGAACTGAATTGCAGTCCCTTAGTGCATTACACAGTTATGACTGTTACAATTGCAAAGTAGAAAGCTCCAGATGTGGTAAGTCAAAAAAAAAAAAAAAAAAGATGTTTACCAATTAAAATGACATCTATTAAAGAGATGCATTATTTTAAAACATTTTAAACTGCACTTATTGGTTTATAAACCAGATTTCCTCATTTCCAATATTAAAAAGAACAATCTTACTGCCTCAAATGGGTTCTGACTTTTGCTGGACAAATAGCCGAGAACTAGGATCATTCTTCCCATTAGAGGGGTTGCTTTCAAGAGAGTTATAAAGAGGGAAATGTACATATTGGCTTGCTCCTCTTCCTCAGCGAAGTCCAAGAAGATACTCCCCACTGCACTACAGGAGTTAACACTGCAGGAAAGCCCGTTAGCATCTTCAAGAGGCAGTAGGGTTGTACAGTCGCATCTTGCTCACCAACTAGAGCAAAGAGAGCTTTCATCAGGAGGTCGGCATTGCTACCTTTCCTTTCCTCATGTTTACTTCAGGGAGGTTCAGGCAGCCAGGGAGAGCCCTGCACAACCCATGGGACCTAATGACTCCAAGGCCCTCTTTTCAAGCATCTTTGGAAGGTCCTCGCAGCCTCTTTCCCTCCTTTGCCACTGCTGCCAAGTTCACTGTTCACTGTACACCTTATTAAAACAAAATTACAGGAGCAAAAGCTTATCCGCAACCGCCTTGCAAACTGTTTAGAGTCCTGCAGTGCTGCGGGATCGTCATCCCCTGGCACCTCACTGAGGTTTTTTATGTTTTCACTCTACATTGCAGTAGCTTCAAAAACACCCTGAACTGCCCTTTTCAGCTTCTCATCCAGCCACCACAGCCATAAGGAGCCCCAAGAGGCACTCTCACATGCCCTAAGGAAGGATGGACTTACTCTTGTTTCAAAGACTAGGTCTCCCAAGGGATTTTCAAGCCCTCCTTTCTTATTTCAAGTCCCATTAGTATTTTCTACCCTAATTCACATCCTATGCACACACAGATACAAATGAGACAGAATATCATTTTGCTTTGCTGACAAGATCTGCCTTTTCAAGTCTCTCTTGGTAATAAGCTGAAGCAACTACTGTTTGAAAGCACTTGGAGAGAAATAGCATCAGCAGCACAGTGTAAATAATTAACTAAACCATTCTTTTAGATTACATTATGCAGAGAAGAATAAATCATCAAGACAAACATTAAATATTTTATGGAAGTTATTGTAAAGTTGAAGAATCAAGTGTCTTTCTACATTATTTCAGAGCGTGGAATAGTCATCAATACATTTAAGAATTCTAATTCCCTTTGCAACTGTAAAGGAGACGGATTCTCTCGAATGCTACAAACACTAAGTTTTCTACATACACTGATATTTCTAGAAGGCTGCTGATCAGCATTTCTTAGGGAAAAAAAAAGAAGTTTCTTTATGGTGTCTCAAATTGGGTTGCCAGAAACTGAGGCATAAAGAATCGCTAGACATTTCTGAAAACACTGACTCACTGAGCTAAAAAGAGCATAATGTGCTGCTAAATGACCGTTTAAACAAAGGATATTACCCATTCACCTAAGTGATCAGTATTAGCAATGAATCCAGCCTCCAGAGAAAAAAATGCAACAAAAACCAACACAACTAACTCTCCCTATTTACAGTGTTGCCAAATGAACACCTAATGTGATATCATCAGCATTAATAAGTAGAAAACCATGGAACTCATCCAGCTACATATTGTACTCTCTAGATTATTTTAAATTATTTTTTCAGGAACAATGAGACCCTGTAAATGTCTTGCACCGTTTGCTAATGAAATTTTCTCATAGCAACCTAATAAATGATTAGTATTACCACTGGTTTTTCAAGTCAGAAAATAATTTTTATAACCTAGATAAGGTATAAATATTTTGTTATTTATGGATTTTACATTTATCTATCTAAAAATATGTATATATATTCGCATTGTCACTTTTGTTTATTATCACAGCAGTCTATCCAAGCTTCAGCTTTTCCTGCCAAGCTTTTCCCTTCCCACCAACCCTCAACTGAGGTTTTCCATCTCAATCTCAGGTCCTCCACGGGCCTGATAAAATTAAGCCAATGCAGAAACTAAGTCACTGCAGTGCAGTGACTGCAGGGGGGAAAAAGCAAAGAAGGATTAAGGCTTTCTGTTCTGCTTTGTGGCAAGAAGATGTGAAGGTAACTACCACCCGAAGTAAGATTATTTTGTTCAACTGGACACATTTACTTTCTAATCTCCACCCTACACTGAAGGAGAGCAAAAAAAAGAGTTTAACTCTACAACAAGAAAACATTTTGTTGGCAAAATTTCCACACAAAAGCAAGATTTGACTAGAACATTTCTAATCCAGTATCTTTAAGGTTCTGACAATTCAGCTTTTATGACAACATACAGTAATGCCATTAATATAGCATTTTAACTTCATTGCTGCTGTGTCATAAAGTAGATTGCGAAAAAGAAGATTCTTATATGAATAGAAATGTTTTTAAACAGCAAGGAAAACTAGAGTTTTCCCTACAGAAGATTTTTGTTAATCAAAATTCTAGAAGATTGGCGCAAGAATTTTTTGAATTGTGTCATCTGGAGAACAATAAGCTCTACAAAAATAAGGTATGTGAAGCAGTGTGAAATTACTTCGAAACAGACTGGCCGTATGCATGCCCGCATGTAATAAACACACAGACCCACAACCTAAAACCTAACATACACACAAAGCCCAAATAATCCAACTTTTCTGTCTTAAAGGACCAAGAAAGGATACTTTTGCAGTTTCTAAAACCTTCAGAAGCAGTAGAGAACCAAAGTATTTCAGAGGTGGCATCAAAATGCAGGCCCTGCCTGCCAACCACATCAGTACCACATCAAATAAGTATGGCAACATTTTCCTAGAAATCACAGTATCCAAAAACCAAATAAACCTAAAAATCTTATCTTAAAAAAAAAAATGCAGGCATGAACTCTTTCTGTCAGCTCAGCAGTTGCATCCACCAAGGTGGTAGGAACCCCACTTCACAGAGGGATGTAGGGGGTTCTTCATCCAAAAACACCGCTGACTCACAGCAATGCTGGAAAGGTACTTGACTGCCTCATCTCCAGCTTTGCCACAGATTCACAAAATTTCAAAGCAAAATGCTGTTATGAGGAGGGTTTAACTTGCACGGTTACCCACAGCAATATCACAACAAATGGCCAATGTTGTCCATATAGACAACATGGTTGCAATAAATCAACATGACCTCAATGACCTCGCTGTTCCTATCCTTTTTCTTAACTGTAGATCAACCCTATTGCTTTCAGCCATCTACTCCTGACCCCCTGCTGTTGAATAACCTTTGCAACGCTGAGAACACTTACTGAAATATTGAATTTGTAGTTTATTATAAAGCTTGGCTCTACCGGTTTTACTCAGCATTCACTCAGGTACTGGGAAGGGAATAGATCGTTTTTTGTCTTCCCAATTTAGACACAAACAGGCAGCCAGGCACAGCCTAGCCCAGAATAAGCATCATATTTTCACTGAGCTAATGGGTCAAAACTACTGCCCCGCATGATCTGTAACAGGGGCCAGATGCCTTAAAACAAAATGCACTTTAATCTCTGCTGCTGTTGTTTTAAATAGCATTTGGACTTGTTATTCTAAACCAGAAACTAATTAGTAGTCATAATGTCAGTATTTTATCCAGTATCTAGTTGATATCCATTATGCCACAATCAAAATATATCCAGTGAATACTCTTAGAAAATTCATTTTACTTATTTAATCTGTAAGAGGCACATCAAGGCACCCTCTATAAAAAAATAAGTAACTTTATTAACATCTTCATACACACACACACACGATTAATCATCTTCACACAACATCCAGCATAGCACAACTCTACTATTATCCTGCTTTCTCTTAGTGAGTCATAAACCTGTTTGATCATGTAATAAGACACCTGTGAGATGCTGAGCACTGAGCACATTATCTGACTTTATTCTGCAGAAGGCACGTGTGATCAGTTGTCCTCCAACCAGAGAGGTTGACTGTTTTGTTTGACTCATGTTATCCTCTAACACTGCCTAATTCTAACAGCAAACCTGAGATTAACATAGGTAAGCAAGAAACTGGACAGTTTCCCAGAAGGGTCTCTGAAGACACTCTATCCTTCCTAGAATCTAGTTAGCAACTAACAGGTGATTACTGCGACTTAAAGAATTAGATAATAAAACAAACCAGAATCATCACTGCCAGCATTTTACTACCACAGGGTCACCTGGAAAATCTAAATAAAAGAAAGAGCCTTTCCCAGACAGACATGTTCAGGAGTACATGTGTGTTTTTACAGCACTGATAGTGTTCTGTGACCACAAGAACTCATAGATCTAATAGATTTTTACCATTTATACTTACTTGACCATATTCATTTATGAAGAATTTTGCCACATATTCATTCAGCACTAATAGATGGCTAAATAATAGTAAGAAATTTAAGATTCTTGCTTGCTCTTTTCATGGACTGTTAACTTATTTTAACTTGTTTCCCTTCAGCTTTATCTATAAAGAGATGCTGTTTTCATAATGATGGTTTAATTTTATGCACACATAAGTTTCTAATGGAAGATATTTTCAACCTTTGGGGTATGAAATATTGTAATTCATAAAAAATATGATATGAATTAAATATGTAACCTTTGATATCCTTTCTGGTAATTTAGAAATGTTAATGGTTAATGAACACCATTATCTCATATCACAATGAGTCCCGAAAAGAATGTAACATAATGGAAGCCTGACTTGTTTTTAGAGGAAATGCAAGTAAAGGTAGATCTCCTAAAATATATATTTCATTCAGCTCCAAAAAGCTATGAAGAGACTGTACATTGGCTCAAAATAACTACAAAATGCTCCTCCAAAATTACAAATATTGGAAATATAAGTTTATTAGTCCACCGACAGATGTAATACGAAAGTTTTGACTAATCTTGGTAACTGTAACTAACTGGAAAAAAATACGAAGAAAAGATACCTTTCAGAAAGAGAATTTCTTTCCCCATCATCAGATAGACTCTAAATGAGGAGTTTATGGAATGCATTCGTTTTTATTGCCAATATCTGCAAATTCTGCGTAAAACTCAGAGGTAGCAATCCTAAATTCTGTTAGGGCTTTCTCTTCAGACAGCATCAATTTGTCAAGGCTTGTTCCAACACAGATTTCTGATCAATCTTGTTTCCTTCAAAAATGTTAATGTTCTCTAGTGCCAGGGAAATACCATTAGCTCAGGATAATGATAGCCTAATGACGGACTCAGGCCAAGATTTGGCCAAACATATGCATAAATGCTCCAATTATTTTTCTCCTACCAAAAAATTTTTTTTCCAACAATTTTTGAATAAAATGCATTAGTTGAACTGATTTTGCCAGAATAGTGCCTAGATTTCAAAACTCTGTAGATACCTCAGGATTTTTCAATTTTCAAGTCATGTGTTTTCAAAGGCTTCTGTATTTATTACCATCTTTACATTTAATTAATATGCTGTTTACTGGTCTTTACAGACCATTAATAAAGATGTTCAAGGCACATGAATTAACACTTATCTTTGTGGCACTACTGGACATCTTTCCACAATTCATTGCTTCTCCATTTATCATTCTATAAAGACCCTATTTTGTACAAATCAAACTGGAGTTGGTTTCAATTTTCATTTTTCATTTTTCCCAGTTTTTATCCAGAATGATGCAGTCTGGCTATAGTTTGCTTCATTTGAGCCAACACAGAAATAATTCAACTAAAAATAAGTATATATGATAGGGACCAAATTAAGCTTTCAATCAGCTGTGTTTATGAATTTTACTCTGAGGTACTCAATGAAATTTATTCTAAGGTATTTCAGAAAGTGGCCAGGATAATTTGAGTGCTGCTAAAGACTATTTTCATGAAATCTTGGAAGAATGAGATCTATGAAGTTAAAAACTCAGAGCTGCTGGAAGGCAGAGAAGGGAAAGAAACCCCAGCATCATTCATTTGTCCTTTAAATACAAATGGCACAGATGATAAAACTATTTTTTTTATGGATATCATAGCTTCTTGCAAAGTTCAACATGGATTTTCCAAGGATATGAAAACAGTCAGTGTATGCAAGTGAATCAATGAGAAGCACTGCAATAGCTGTTTTCACACCCAAAATCGGTGTAGAAACACAGGTTTTCTAAACACGGGTCACCTAAAGATACGTGAAGTGGTCACCTCAGCATGACTAAAACCTCTGCTGAAGAACTGCCACGTTTGGGGCATGTACACATTAGGAAAAGTGTGCATTGACCACAGAGGCATCCAGTAAATACCAAAAAAAGAATATCAGCTATCTAGAAAACAGGAATTTCACAGAAAGACTAAATAAATCTAATATTCTGGCGGGACATCTTCAGAATGATGAAACATTCAAAAGTCCCAGTGAATGCAAGTGGGGGAATCTCGACCCAGTGTAAAGATGTAAATGACAAAATGTGGAAGGGACAGAGTAAGAAAGACCTGTGACAAGCTTTGTGTATAATCTACTTGTCACTTTCTGCATGAATGGATGGGTAAATATAATTTACAATTATACAGCTCTGACGTAGGTTTCTGGTTCTATATGTGGTCATTATTGTAAATGCATTGGCCCTGTTACAAGTCTATATGAAAGAATACAGGAGACACCTTTAATACTTCAATAGGTATCAACTTGTAGGTTGATACTTCTTACTGCTTTTAAGTTCAGAACTGAACTGGAAGGGAAGTAGTACATTACCAGACATATATCACACCCTTCTTGCCTCACAGATCTCTTTTTCAATGTCTGGTTACCTCCTGCAGTCTGGACATACTAGGTTAAAAATATAAATGATTTACAGAGACTCCTGAAAGCTAGCAAAGAACAGATAATTAACACATACACCACTGTAGTATCTTCATAAGTTGTGCATTGCATGCATACAACAGGACTTACTGAAAAAAAGTGCATTGCAAAAGAAGAAATTCTAGACATAGCTATTACATAGTTTCCTACGAAATTCTCAGCCTTCTAGTTAAGTAATAAACATTTGCCAAGAAGGCTAAGAAACCAGAGTCTCATTATAACATAGTCCTCATTAACCGATCCGTCACAGGCTGCCCCTGCTCCAAGTGCCACTTTCCACATATTAATTAAGCCAAGTCAAGAGTTTATGGTGAGCAAAGCACTGTGAAAGTACAGCAAGCTACTAACCTCTCAATCCTTGCAAAAAGTTAGCAAATTATCTAATGGACTGCTGCCCCAAAGCTATGCTTTTATACAAAACATTAGCATGAAAGTTATTCCAATAACAGCGTCTACCAGGAAACACATGTCACTGGCATTGTCCCAAAACAGTTTGAGGTAATGGAGCTGTTGGGCAATGGAGAGAAAGGCTAGGAAAAGGCATCTCAGGGCAGATGTTTCATACCCATCCATCCACCATCCCAAGTGAAATAAAGGCACAAAGCCT
>JAUBNY010001146.1:3948187-3970230 GCA_032275445.1 Crypturellus soui
GGTTGGAAGGAACCCCTAGAGATCATCTAGTCCAACCCCCCTGCTCCAGCAGGGACACCCAGAGCACGTGGCACAGGGCTGCATCCAAGCGGGTTTGGAAGATCTCCAGAGGAGGAGACTCCACAGCCTCTCTGGGCAGCCTGTTCCAGGGCTCTGTCACCCTCACATTCAGCAGCTCCCTCCACATCTCACAGCTTGTCAGACAGAGAAAAGGCCAGAGCAGAACAAAAATGAGGAAAGTCCTTGGGTGTGTGTGCACCAGTGACATACAGCCAGGTTCAGTGTGGACTCGATGGGCTGCTATCGACTCCTCCAACTTTCTGCAACCCCTTCCCTTCCACGCCTGCAGGACAGCCCTGGCTTGTTCATCTAGCTTCATTTATACTCAAACATTTTCTGTAAGAAACAAAAATTTGTATTTCATTTACAGATTCAAATACTTCTGACACAGAGGCATTCCTAAGGTTTAGTAATACTTCCGGTTACACATTTTAAAAATTCTTAGATATAATGAAAGTGACGTGTGTTGTTAGAAGGGAGCTGGTCATAGATTTCATTCACAGTAGTTTAGTAGCTATGTAATTTACATAATTTTAAATTACACAACCAATAAAGCACTAATTACTGTACTTTTTTATCATATTTGAATTAGCAATAAAAAGGTCTAACGCTTTAATTAGTATAAGAAGATCAAGTCATGCAGTTTCTATTTTTGAACAAGTATAATAACAAAATTAAACTACAAAATATTCCACTTGAAGTAGGCAGGTGGGATAGATTTAAGTAGATCTTCAGCAGCTATGCCTACTTAATGGCAAATGAACAAAAATTTTGATTCATATGGACATACTAAGAATCCATGTAGGGAAAGCATATCTGGAGGGAAAATATATTTCATGGTTTAAAGAAGGTATAAAACTTTGATTATAGTTGTACTTTTTTTAAGAGAAAACTACTTGGCCCATGTTCAAGAAATAATCTAACGTCTGAAAGATTTTTCACTGCTCAGCGTACGGATACGTAGCCTCAGAGCAGAATGCAGGACTGATGTCCCGTCTCTCTACATGACAGGAACCACTGACCCCTCTTCTGAAAACTCTCACTTCCAAAGCGAGGTGCAGCTTAGTGAGGGATGGAAAGGTCAGTCGCTCAGAAGGCATATACCTCAATGCATCTCATATACACAGAGATCTTAAATGAATTGAAATACTAGGCAAGACCTGGAGGGAGAAAGATTCCCATTGTGCGGGAACACACAGTTTAGTTCTCTCTATATTGTATGGAGAATGCTGCTTTTACTGCTGGATTCATACAAGTTTAAGAACACATAATTTATGTTTTGGCATTACCCTGATTTCCAACAGCTGATCATTTAAAGTTATATTTGTCTCTTCTAATGACATCTTCCTTTTTGAAAGTCTATCTTTTAGATAGTTTAGAAACTGAAAGTTTAGATATCTAAAACACACAAATTAGTGCTCTCTCTCTCTCTCTAGATAACAAATGTTAAATTTGTTTTGTAAACCTTGCTCAGATATAATACTTAACAAGATTATCTGTTCTTCTATTATTAATCTATTTCTTAAAATTAGAAAAAACATACACACCTTCTAACATGTTTAAAAGCTCATAGGGAAGCTGGGGAAACATTAGTTGTATTACAGCTACCCAATTATTTTTTTTATCTTTAAATAAGAAGAATTTGTTAGTGTTTCACTGACACATACATTTTTATTCATTTGTAAGCCACTTCTCAGCAGCAGCAATTAATATTATTGCATTTGTACTCTGCTGTGGTGCAGTACATTTTAAAATGGTTTTGAAAAACAGGCCAGCTAATTTTCTAACAAAATCTTGGAACAGCCCTGCCAAAAGGGTGGTTATTCCAGGTAATATGCAGTTTACTGTCATCAGTTGGGCTTACATAAGTACTAAGCAGAGTTACAAGATCAAATTATATTCTAAACATCTAAAACAGCAGTATCCTGATTTTTCAGCTGCTGTCTTTGACAAACCCTCTATGTCATGTTTAAAGCATATTCACTCATGGCAAAGGATAAAATGCATTCGGGTGACAGTAGATCACAGAGGGTGACAAGTGGTAACCTGATGTTCTCTGATGTGTGGCAGGAAATGAGAAACTCAACTTCAAGCTTTGGAGTCAGTGCCTCACCAGAAATTTTATGTGTGACTATTATGAGTGATTTTCCTGTGCTTAAGGTTTGAGGGGATAATTTTCAAATTATGAGGGCCCAGATATTATGGTAACAGGGGCCAAATAAGTACAACTGATTGGTTATATGTCATGTCAATTTTCATACAAGAAGCCTCCTAAAAATAAAAGCTCGTTTTCACTCTATACCACACTTCAGCTTTTTTTTTTCTTTGAGAGGTAGAAGTTTAATCATTCTAAAAGCTGAAGAGGCTCAGAATAAAGATTCTGAAGCACTGAAGAGCCCTCTGTGGAGAAACACTGCAGAGCTGACTAACCTCTTCAGAGCAGAGAAGCGTCTCTTCAATAATACAACACAATTAAGACTCGCCATTCTTAACCTCAATAATCTGACGAGGGAAACTTTGCACTACGAAAACCTTTTAGATCTATTGCTGCCTTTTTTTTCCCTTGTCTCATAGAACATCTGTGCTCTTCACTGCAAACTAACGCCAATACAGCATCCAGGCTGAACAGCATCAGTTTCTAAGGGAAAGAGAGAATAGCAATTCTTTTTGAAGTTATCTAAAAGCCAAGGTGAAACAACTGCACAGATTGGGGAAAAAAAGAAATCCCCTGGCAGACACCCATCCATAACCAGGCACCCTCTGCAGAAGAAAACAGTTCTTCTGGTGATTAATAACACTTGTTTCTCTAAGAGTTGCAGACATACCAATTGGCCAGTCTCCTAACTACCACTCAGACATCCTTGTTAGATGGCTCTGGCATGTCTCAAGACATCCTAGTGTTTGGCTGAAGAAATACAGAAGCTTAAATCACACTCTCCACAAACCTCACAGGGTCCTTCTGAAAAGGTCAAACAAAATTGTGTCTTGATTTTTTTCCCCTACAGCTATAGTTATCCCATAGCCAAGGCAAGGTCTCTTCTTTGGCCTGCACTGGCACAAGCAGGGGCGCACTAGGGCATTAACATCACTGACCCTCGGCAGAGAGAGGACACGCTTCACCCAGAACCACAGTGACAGAGCTCTGTGACACACTAGAGCTTGGGCCTCACTGAAACAACAGAGAACTTTTATTTCACTAGTTTGAGAGAGACGCTCAAGCGGCATGTGTGACACGGAGATAGGCACTGATCACTTTCTCTAAACTTGTTACTCTAGCTTGGTAGTCCAGCAAAACTAACACATCAACCTCCTACTCAGGCTTTCTCTGTAACCAAAGTTTACTGGGTTTCCCTTGCTACTCCCCACACGCACTTGTAACTTGTTTGCCACCAGATTCCCAGGTAAAGTTTCACATGCCTTCCTCAAATGCAGCGTTACGTAGTATCATGTCTGATCCACCTGTAACAGGTTTAACAGAGACTTAGTTCGGCTGTAGATGACTAGTGACATGTAAGAAGGAATTTAAAGAAGAAATACAAAAATAAAGATGCAAGAACATCGCTAGGAGGCTAGGGCTCCAAAAAAAACCCCCACACTGTCTGGAAACAGAGGAGTGTTCTCACTACAGCTATGCTGTCCAGAAAAAAAGCATATTCTTCTGACATCATTTCATTTGTTTGTGAACCTACATGCATAGGTTCTAAAAGCTGATCTCAAACACTCTGTAAAAATCTTCGCTTTCTCTGAAAACCAGAAGTGCTTTCAGTCTCTCTCACATCACCTCCTATTGATGATCTGAGCTTTGGATTGTATTTCCTCAAACTCTTGCATAGATTTTTCCAAATGAAGTGTCATATTGTTAATGTCTTTTTTAGCTCATTTTGGACTTCATCTCCTACTCTCAGTGGTGCATGAAATTCACTGGAATTTGATGTTATATGCAAATGCCAATTAGTGCCCGTTTACAGCAATTCTGAGGAAATTACCAGAGAATTTACTGAAAACATCATGATATCAGGAATACACACAGGCATGCCCACACACACACAAAACACACACCAATATATTTTTGATAGGAAAAATCCAATTCTGCTCCAGGGCTGAGTTTCATCACCAGAGCAATTATGACTGTAATACCATCTTTTATTACAGAAATAAATAAGTTTTAAAGAACAGAACAAATTTTATGCATCTTATAAAGGCCTAGCTATAATGAAAGCAATCTGAGGATTGCTCACCTTTATTCCCAATCTCTGAGGAAGTTTTTGATCCAACTGAAAGTATTCAGATCTCCAACAGATACCCCACCTAATTTAAATTAATGAAGTAGTTACTAGTTTATGAGACATTCTATCAAGTACAGTACCTAGAAACAAATACTTTAACATATAATATATCACTGCCTGTCTGCCCTCCAGCTTCTCATTTTATGGTTTTATCCAGGATGTAACCTAGATTGCCAAAGCAATATTAGTTCTTTATAAAGAAACAGTGGTCCTTGCTAATAATTCCATTATCCTCTGAAATAGACTGGCATGAAGAAATGCCCCTAAGTTGTGGAATGACAGTGCATCTCACTGCTGACTTGTGCAGTGCTGGAATAGGATTTTCACTGTGCAGAGCATCGCAGAATATCGTTCACTGACTGACAAACCCCTGCAGTGGAAGAAGGCTCTGAGGAGAGGGGCAAGGGCGAGGTGCCCATGAAGCTCAGGAGTAACACAGGATACGACTCATTCATCACAGCTTTTGCAAGAGAGCTGACTTCATGTCAACAGAAAGGGGGCCAGAGGGTAACCTTCGTTTTAGGCTGGTGTAAATGTTTCTTCCCGAGTTTATCAAAAGTATGTGAATTTCTCCTCGAGATTAGCCAGACCAACCGAGGGGGAAGCACATATATGGAATATAAAACCTCAGCTACTCAAAACAATTTTGGAGAGCGCAACGTGCTTGAACTGGCTTCAACCCACATACTCCTTCCTGGCAACTGGGGACACTCAGCATCACGACACCCTCGTGTTCCTCTCTCTGAAATCACCCTACGCTCTGTTTTACCTTCCGGTTCTGTTCAGGTCTGTTCAGAACTGAAAATGCATCTGCAAGCAGAAGGAGTTGAAGAAAAAGAGCTGTTACCTGTGCCTGTCTGTTCTCTCTCCCTTTTTAAATACACCTGCTGTGTTCTGCATTGCAAACAGAGTCATGGGCATCTTGAGACACCCGATATCGCCTGGGATTAGAACTGCTGAAGAAAGGCAAAGAGTAGAAACGAGATGATCAAGGAGCAAAACTGCACCAGAGCACCTAGGTCGGAAGGGCAGAGGTGACAGGCTATAAAGATGACAGGCTATGAAGGCAGAAAAGTTCTTTCACAAGAAGCTATCAGGCCCTCTTGGAGCAGTATGCCACTTTCTGCTTTCTGGAAGTAGGTTCCTGGAGGGGTTGTTGAATATAGTGATAGATTTGTAAATCATGTGGCACCTTTTAAAAATATTAGCCTGTGTTCCCATCTTTTTTATATTATATATTATTTCATGACAAAAATTATGAGGACTATCAGCAGATCCCTCCCTTCTTTTTGACTTTGCACGAGTCAAACCGACCTACAAAGGCTTTTTTTTTTTTCTCCCCTTAAAATCTCTCACACCTTAAAACAAAATGGGAGCTGCTGGGACTGCGTTCCATTGCTAAAAGGACAGGAGCAAATTCCTTTCTGAAGACATGATGCTAATGCTCCTAGCCCAATGGAGTTCTGACACATGGGGCTTGAAGGCTGTGACATTTTTTGAAGGAAATGTTATTTTGGGTTAGTTCTAAAATTTTTCATTTCTTTATTGAGCCTCAGTACATTTGTGTTCATGACGGCTAAAGAGCCTAGCTTTCATTCAATGGTCCCACAGCTATACACTTTCACCCTCAGTACCCGATCATCTCTAAAAAAGCTTTTCACACATAGCAAATATAGAATACTTGATGTGTGATGTGACAGAAAGCTTTTATGGTTACTTGTCAGGCACTAGTTGCCTAACTCCTCTGGGGCTTTGACCTCTTTTAGGTGTGTAATAAGACAATTCCCAAGGTTATGCTGAACAAGCCTTTATCAGGGCTTGACATCTTTGACATCAATAAGACTGAATTAATTTATGCCACAAATAACCCATTATACACACGTACTTTATTATCCTTTTTTTCTGGTATTTCTACTTTCATTTGCAGTTTTTGCATACTTAGTTCTTCAGTCTCAGCTACTGAAATAGTCATAGTTTGTATGTTTAAAGAGAGCTCGAGAAATAGATGTGTCATTTTCTAAATAACAGATTTACCAGTTCCACATAGCAGCAGATAGTACTAATGGCATTCCTTTCAAAGGAATCAATGTCCTCTTAAAAGGACAACTACATCCAAAATATCAATGTAAGTAAAAAACATCTTCCATACCAAATTCACACTTCAAGAGGTTCATTTTTAGAATAGATCCACTCCTTATTTGACTTCACTAACTTTTATCAAATTGAATATTCGCACTCCAGTGTATTACCCATTTAGTGCAGATAATTAGAATCCAATTGTCTCTCTTTCTAGCAATAAAAATTCTACTATTTCCACTTAGAAATCTTGCAGTCCTCTTTCAGAAAGGAATAAAACATAAATAAGCATGTGTCTGATAACACTATCAACTTATATCTGATCAGATAAGCCTTTTAACATTTATTCTTCCTGTCCCTAGCCTTTTGTATTAGACAAGTATGTTCTTTGGGACTGGAAGATTATTTTTACTTCCTTCTGTTGGGTATCTACCCCAGATTTAAATCAGAATTCTAATTAGAATATTTTCTACAGCAAGACCCATACATCTATTTATATAGTTAAGTACACAAAATATAATTTTCCAAATTGTTTCAGTCATAAGCACTTTTCAAAAATGCTATCCACAGCCAGTATATTAAAATGTCATTTTATGCAATGCCACAAATGTATCTAGCAAATGGCAGGCAGTGAAAAGGAAGCAAAAATATCTCATTTTGTCTTCAAATTACAACCGATCCAACTCAAACATTGTGGGTTTTTTACCACCACCACACTCAGTTTGAGTCAAGTCACCCTCAAACCCCAACTCTCTGTGTAACTCTGGTTATGGTGAGAAGCTTCTTAATCATATTTAGTTTCCATCCCAATCTCAATCCATCTCCTCTTTTCAAACAAAAGCAGCCATTTGTCAGTCATTCCCTTTCTAAATTTAAACATGGGTCATAAATTCATTATGCAATCTTTCTAGCTGTACCAGATACCACACTGCCTCCAAATCAGGCAGATCCTTCTGCATTAAATTGCGGCCCTGAAACCTTTAAAGTGAGAGTCCATCACAACATGCCAAAAAGTTGTGATTCCCAGTTATGGAAAATGTGCAGGCAATGGATTCTATGAAGAATGTCTGGTGATTTATACAGTTTATATAAATTGAGAAGCAAAGATTGAGCCATACCCAAAGGCAGCTAATGGTATCCTGCCTGAAGGAAGGAGTGAATTTTGGCAATGCATGACCTCTATTACATTACAGATTTTTTCCAAATTCAGACCAGCACTGTAAAGGGATAACTATCAAATTTGTATTTTCTACACAGTTTCTGCTTCTAATAGCTCTATCATTGTTCTAAATGTACATGGTCAGAGAGGTTGCTCTTTCACTACCTTTCTAAAGTGTGGATATCCAACTGCAGAAATGCAAAATAGCTAACTTCTGCACCATTTTCTACTGACTTTATCAAAAGATTGTTCTTCAGTTGGGGAAGGAGTTGTGTTGAGCTTTTTTTAATCAGTACAAGCACTTCAAGAACAAGCGTCAAGCTGACAAAATCGCCTGTGGCACTAGGTAAGTTAAGGGAGGTGCACACCACTTCACATTACAATTCTGTTATAAACTCCCAGCTGGGCTGGCAGCCTCTCTAAAATAATATTAGAAGACAGAAACAGCAAAGAGGGAAACTACAGCTCCTTCCATCTTCATTATAAGGGCCTCTTGTAACACATTTTTGACATCCTGGTAAGTTTCTCTCTGCTCCTCCAGCTGTTTCACACTCCATTATAGCTTTGCTGTAACACCTTCTGATCACAGACTAGATATTTTAAGGACTGTGTTGCTCTTTTTAGTCCTAAATGGTGAGCTTGAAAAAACCATGCATGGCCCCTCCAATTAGCAAAAAGCATCAAAAAAAGAAGACTTTTCTCTGAGCGAGTATTATGCCTCACATTATACAGCTGATAGAAAAGATCATTCAGCCACTTATTCACTCACACGTACAAAGATTTTTATTTTTTCTCCCTTTCCACACCATTAAATGGAAAACCCAAAGAATGAATTCACAATAATTCAGTCTGCAAGCTTCAAAAATGTTAGCATGCTCTTTATCATCACAGGAAATCTTGCCCGTTTTGCAGGTGAAAGATTATAGTACTCAATAAGACATCAAGGAATGAGAAAAAAAAAGATTAAAGACCACAATGCTGCAACCTCTTGGCCTTACGCCTTCATCTTCTTCAACGTGAATCTTAGGACCATAGACTTAAAGACTCAGTTGAGGAACTGAGAATCAGAGAGAGCAGGCCAAGTATAATCTTTGTCATCTCCCCTCAAGTGCAGATCTTATGTTACGGGCAGATTAAAAACTTAACCATAGCCCTGAGCATCGGTGTTAGAACCCAGTGAAGGAAAACATAGTTGAAGGTGGCAATTTACTGGACAGCTTTTAGCACCATTGAGTCTCTACAGGTGTTTTCCTTAGTGGCCTACATTTAAAAATAGGTACCATAAACCGAAACTCTAGATCCAGACTAGGCCTCCTAACTTTACTACAGACTCTACCAACAGACTGGAAGCTAGCACTGAGGAGCCTGAAGTATAAGAGCTGCATATGGCCACTGCTGGAGTTAGCACACTGGAGTGAAACTGGAGCTGCAGGGTAAAGACAGAGCTGAAAACCTAAATCCAAATACAAGTCTTCATTAGCTATGTCTACATTAGTGAGAAATTCAACACAATGGGAGCAAACTGGTAATCAAAGCAGTTACTCGTTGAACCCCTTACATCTCCACATTCAGCTCACGGGATATACTTTAGATTTAGTTGGGGTTTAGTTTAGGTGGGTCTGCACAGACCCGCTAAAATCCTGGATTAAAGCTTTCGGAAGAACCATTCCATGCAGGTTCAAGGACCTTGGGGCAGGGTGGCCCATGAAAGGGACAGTTCACAGCTTGGTCTCTTGATTAAGCACAGAGTAGAATATGGGGCGTTTTCATAAAGGAGCAGCTTGGGACAGAGCATTTTGACCAGCACATACTAAAACCACTGTATAAACTGAACCAATATACATGGAACAGAAACCAAGAGATGTTCTTCAAAATCACACAACTGCTATAGATCAAAATGTCCGTGGGAACACAGCTACTCACATTTAGTTATCATTATTTAAAACAGATTCGTAGGACTTTCCCTCAGAAGCCAAAAAAAAGCAAGCCTACAACAAATGGAGAAATAGACATAGTTTTAGATCTTTAGATCATTACAAAGATTTGTCTAATCCAGTAGCTGAACCTGTCGGAAGCTGCATCTCCTACCTTTACAGGAGTGCCCTGTCTGTGCACAGCTGGGCCAGCACTCCCTGGTGACTGGGTTCCCATCAGTCATGTCCAAAATTCAGAGGTCAGGAAAGGCAGTCCTTCGAAGGGCATGCCCTTCCTGATCTCAGCTGAACGACATGTAACAACCATGAAATTTAAAGCAGAGAGCTTTTATTTTTTTCCAAAAAACTTCCCTGCTGAGCTGCACTTATGTATAATAGTATTTCCAGCGAAAATCTAGTAAACAATTGCAATTGCTACACCTCGTTGCAATGACTTTGAGAGGTTGCAGGTGTAACTGTGAAATGGGGAAATCAAGGTTTTCTTGACTGACAATCAAATTTTAAACCCTAGAATGTTTTTCTCAGACCGTTCTGCCAAGAGAAAGTTTGTTTGCTTTTTACCATGTATTTGTTCATGCATTCACACTATTATTAAGAAAGAAAAAGTTTATTTATTTTTACCTTCCAGAATGGTAGAGCTGTCATAAATATCAGAAGAGCACACTTTGAACATGAATTTCCAGTACATAAAACAACACAGAAGAAACAGGGCAGAGTATCTCTGTTCCAAAAAAAAGAAAACATTTTATAATCAGAAGTTTTGAAAGCACCATAGTTATAACTGCATCTAGCATCAACAGTTACTGGCTTTAAAGTACAGCAGGTCCCACTGGTGCCTATGAAGAATAAATTCTGAAATTATCCTAAACTTTTAAATCAGAAAGAACAGAGCTTAGCCTTGTTTTTAAATACTGCCCCTTCTTTGGATTAATTCTCAGGACAAAGACTGTTCTGCTGTCCAGAACAGTTGTCAAACTTCAGGACAAACTCAAATATGCATCAAAACTGCATGTCCAGCTGAGGCTCGTCTCGATGCTGGGAGCTCTGCCCACCCCAGTAAGTCATTACAGAATGCTGAGGCAAACTTCCAGTCAGACGTGATAAAATTTACATTTTCTGAATCTGCTTTCAAGGAATAATTTAATTTTTCTTTGGAGTTTTGGGGCAAAATATATTCCAAGTGAATAGCTGAGACACACATCATTTCAAATTTTAAAATATTAATCATATAAAAATATTCTAATTCGCTTTTCAGTATCAATACTTTGGGCTGTTGATTTCTCTGGGTGATATTTTTGATAGTAAACACTATGTGCCATCGAATTTCAAGGGGATCTGAATATCTAAGTTTCTTAAAAGCTTCAAGAGCCTTACATTTGAAATTTAGATTGTTTAACTTAATAAAATTAGTCACTTTCAGCAAAATCCAATTATTCTTTCCTAAATTACTTAGTACTTCACAAAAGTACTCTCATTATAAGATCAGATTGTTTGGATTTAAGGACTAGTATGACTGAGGCTCCACAGCAACTCATGCACTTCATCTTTGCGAGACACTCTTTTATTCTTGACCTTACTTCTGCCTCCTCTGTCCAACAGATTTAAGTATTTAACACCAGACCACACAGAATAGCGTGGAGTGCAGTGAAGGTGTCTCTATATGCTTCCGAGCAACTCATCTCAAGCCTTAGACTCAAACATCACAAATCTATGTACAGATCTTACACTGATCTGTGCAATTGCCCAATTCAGACATTAGGTGACATTCCCTCCTTCTTCTGTCTGCACAGGAAACTGTTCACAAGTTTTCCTGATTGTCCTTTAAGTTAAATATATATAAGCACATCAACTATCATTTTAAACAATAGGCTCTAAGGAAAAAAACAACAATTGGCAACTCTTTTGTTGAAATTAAGTTATGAAGATACTACTTGCAAATATCTTCACTCGCTACACTTTGCCCCCAAGTTTGGGGCAGGGGCGATGAGGTTTCCCTACAAGTGCTAACCCACCGCTTGTGAGAAATGAAGTGATAGCTGCCTTTTCAAACAGGAGACTCGCCTTCTAGATTGCTGGGGTTTTTTTCTGTGTCCATAAGGCACCCCATGATGTGGCTCATCCTCGAGGCTGAGGGCTAGTCCAATAACCAAAAGAGAATACAGTTTAAATGTTGGATTTTAATAGGTAGATTATATCTAAATTTAAGAAGATTTAAACTGAATCCTACAGGCTAAGCAGGCATGTAAGCAGAGCTAGTAGCTAATGCAGAAAGAAATATTCAGAAATCTAAAACAGAAAGCAATAAGGTCAAGTTTTATATCCCATTTCAACTGAATAGCTTTACTTTGCTGACATCTGCTCCTGATGGGACATTTCTAACTGCCCCTTACCTGTCCCCTCTTGCTCTCCAGTATCATCTCACTTTCCTCTTCGCTCTCTATTCTCCACGGCATTCATCTGTCTCATCTCGTCTTCCAGCTCTTTTTGCAAGCCTGTCTACACCAACCCATTTTCTAGTTTCTAATTCATTTTATCTTCTCTTCAAAGTGACCTGCCTTCTGCTTGTCAAAATCTCTTCCTCAGATCCCAGACAGGTCATCACATTAATCATGTCTACTTCCCTTAACCCTCACTGCATCCAGCTCCCCCCTTGGAAACTACACACTAAGTTCAACATGCAACAACAAAGCTACCAAATCTGACGCCACAAGAATTGAGTAGATGCTAAAACAATTACAAACTTATAATCAGACATTGATGAAAAATATCTACATGGTAGGGAATCCATACAACTGGCAACTTGAGAAGCAGTGCGGTGGTTCTCCTGCAGTTGATTTCCTTAGGACCAACTCAGTGCAAGGCGTGCTGGGGCAGTACAGAAGGAATTACTCATGTGCAACTTCTCATGCCTGCTACGACTTTCCAACTTGCTGTTAGCATACGTTTCTCACCAAAGCATACCTCTGCTTCTTTCCTACTGCCTTCCCACTCTCTCGTCATAGCTAAATAGGTCAGATTTAAGTTTCTATGGGAGTTACAAAGCTACGATTAGTTTAAACTCTCGCAAAGAGAGCACATAACCAGTGTATATCTGTGTTTAACAGAATATGCCATTCAAGAGAAGTTTTTTTTTTTTTTCTAACACCATTTGGAGAGGCCAGTATTTCTAATTTACTGATGTAAAACTTCCACGTAGGAAACACTCTAGTCTCATTTATGTTCTGTGATAGTGGAAAGTAAACTTGGACTACAAAAATCTTGGCTTTAGTCTGTGTAATGGGAAGGCAGTATTGAGAACAGTTCTACAATAAAGTTTATTATTCTTGTTAAAACTTCAGTTGTGAAGCAACTTGCTCTCGTTAAAACTTCAGCTGTGAAGCAATCCATAAATACTTCTAAATTTTTCTATGCAAAACCCAAGCAAACAGAAACTTAGGACTTGATCCAGACACCACTAATACAAAGAAAACTGAGTCAGACTTAAGCACATGCTAAAGACCTCTACCAATCACAATAAATATCAAATTCACATCTAGGATCCACTGAGGCTGGAAGATTGAATAAGCTTGCTTGAATACACTTGAATAAAGAAGAAAATGTTGCCTCTCAACTCTTGGTACATATAACCTTACATAATAGGACCTCTGGGATAAAAATAACTTTTCAAATATCTTCCTGCATGCTGTCTTCACCCTGTCTTCATAAGGGCTTTTGCAGTTCTACTAAAAAGTATTCAGGGCAGAGATGAGTTCATAAAAGTATGTAACAGGGAAGAGGAAATAAAGCTAATATAATCTTTAAAAGGGAGCAGAAAGAACGGTCATTCTCTGCAAACTCTTCATCAACAGCCTTAACTGTGGCTAAAGGAGCTAAAGAAATAATATGCTTCTGTTTGCACCACCCATGCCCAAGACTGAAGTTGCAGCAAGAACCTTCCGGCATCTCACAGCCGGACTAGGCTGGAAGATATGATGTTTGAGAAACTCAACAAGCACAATTTTAATCTCTCTTCCTACCCCACTACACCACCGAACCGAGTGGGCAGCGCACGGCTCACGCTCACATCAGTATCTCTACGTTCCAATCCAGGTAGTGGCAGAAGGAGAGGAAGAAGTAAGAAATGAGCATTCCCTTGATTCGTTCCTGTACAAAATCTAGCCCTTTCTGTTACCGAAGCAATAAGGCAGTAGAGTAACTGTCTCTGCCAGTTTTTTGCCAAGATGTTTTTATTCTAGCACATATATCCCCTAAGCATTCGCAGTAATTTATTTGAAGGTTTAAATGGAGGCCATGTATCTCCTCATTTCCTAGGCTAAGAAGGTGCTGAAGTGCAGGATTCCCCCGTTTTCATTCTATTGCTTCTTGGAAAAGAGATGGTGGATGATTTCTAAAGTCAGAGGAAAGGGACAGCCCCAGGATTGAAGGGGGAAATAAAAAGGCTTCCGTATTTCCACGGTTTATGATTATGCAGTAGGAGCTCATCCTGCTGCAAGCCTCTGGCAAAACAGAATGATGAATTTCAGCCAAATTATCCAATTACTGAAACAGGATTTCACAATCTTTCACAGCCTTTCACAATCATGTACCACCACTGCATTTTCTTCAGAAGTAAAAGAAACCAGCCTGACAGATGTCAAGCCTAAAACCCAATACCAAAAACAAACAAACAAACAAATAAAACACATAGAAGAGACTCAGTATAAGAGTGTTAATTTTTACAGCCAGACATTCCTATTTCTCTTGAAGCCCACACAAAGAATAAGAGGGCCTGTCTGTAGCCCTGGCTCTGGCCCCACTCGGGTCAGTACCAGTTTGTGCTCCTGACACTTTTGCCAGGTGGAGACCTGTGTTTAATGCATCGCTCTGTACGGAACACAACTAAATACCTACACAGGCAAAACTTGAAAACATGCAATGGTTACAATAATGAGACTGCTGGGCA
Organism: Crypturellus soui; assembly: GCA_032275445.1. Taxonomy (NCBI): domain Eukaryota; kingdom Metazoa; phylum Chordata; class Aves; order Tinamiformes; family Tinamidae; genus Crypturellus; species Crypturellus soui. The sequence goes on from JAUBNY010001146.1 coordinate 3,962,645, forward strand.
TCTCCTTCCAAAAGGGACCACTGTACTTCCAATCTTCCCACTTTTTGTACTGGTCACTCTCCTTGTAGGAATTGGTTTAAACGCACTGTCAGAAACTCTCAGCACTTCATTTACGCACCAAAATGCCACCTTGGCAGGCTCTGCACCTGGGGCACAGTTCCCCCTCCTCTGCAGGTTCCTGCTTTGAGGACCCTCACTCAGCCTCACCTCAGGCTGTTTCCACTGCCAACCAACCCTGGGGCCGGAGCTGCAGCGGTGGCAGCAGCCCTCACTGGGGCTTGTCTTTGGGGAGAGCCTCTTTCTCCTTAGAGGAGTCCTGGTTTCCTGTCCTCACTAATTCCTGCTGAGAAAACCACTCAAGAAGCCACTCAAGTGCTTGGCAGCAGGTGGAAGGAAAGCTTTTTCCATCCATGTTTCCAACCAGAGCAGAGGTTTTTGTATTTGTTTGTTTGTCAGAGCCGAACACAGAGCGGAAGCAAGTCACTCTGGTGCCAGGTTCTGGCTAGTTCATTACATGTTAAGCAGGAAAACCAGGAAGCCTAAAAGGCAGATGCAGTGTTGAACTTCTAAGAAGCTGGATCAAAACGGCTGGCAAATCCCCTGGGGTTAATTACAGATGCTTCAAAGGTTGGCGCTGGGAGAAGATTGCTGTATTTGAAAATTCTGTTTAAGTGTCAAAGTCTGTGAAGAGTCATTGTGGGTCACCCCTTGAAGCATCATGACTCTCTGGCCTGCTTCAGAGCTTCAGTAATATGGGGTAAATCATGGATTTTTAGCATCACAGAAGCCTTTTCAGCACTAAAAGCTGTGAACATTACAGCTGCTGAGTAAACCATAATGCCTTCAGGGCAATGAAGAGTCATCTGGCCAGAGGGATGTGCTGCATGTTTTAAAAGATACAGCCAAGCATCTCCGCTGGTAAAGACAGGTTGCTGCTTGGGGTTTTTGTTTGGGATGCATAAATCCATAAAAACAGACTGTCTTGAAACCTTTATGTCTTAAGGGACTGTGTGCATGCGCTCAGTCCACCAGCCGTTTCATTTTCAGATGGTTCTTGTCATGTCTTAAAAAACAGAGGTATACACAGTATCCTCTTAACTGTTTCCACTCAAAGATGTGAATTTCCACTTCTTTTCCTTAATAATAAGGTAATTTCATATTTGAAGAAGGTGAACTCATACAAATTTCATACTTGTGTATATGAATCATAAGGATGAGGGCAAAAGCTGGCATAAGCCTGAAGCTTAGAACCTATGGCCACATGAACTAACTGCTCACTGCATGCTCCAAACTGTTCAGCTGATTACACCCTTGAAGCACCACAGTTAGAACATAAGACCTGATCATGACAGAGTATAAATCAGGGTTCAAAAGTGTTCTAAAAGGAAACAAAACTGAACATTTGGAATCTGTCATGATGATTCATTTCCCAGGGAAACTCTCCACTGTGTTTGCTAATTATTGCTAATGAACTCATTAAAGAGAGCACAGAAGTCATATAAATGAAGGAAAAACATTCATATAATGGATGAAAAATAGTTACAATCAAATCCAATATGGACTGCTGATTTGCAATGTATAAACTCACCTATAAGTAAAGATTTGTAAAAGTCACCACCATAATCTTCCCAGAACAACCACACATCTATTAAGGGTGTGATCATATTCCTTAGCCTTAGGAAAACAAACCAGAAAACATTGTCAGTGAAATTCCTCCACTCTCCACTGCAGTATTTCTTACATCACTGACACTAGCACTCACTCATTTCCTTAAACATAATGCAAAACCACACTTCATATTCTTCCTAGAGGAAGAGAATGCCCCCCCTTCACCTATATTCTGCTCAGCAATACTAAAAGGACTTATAAACTTGCAAAAAGTTTATTAAATATTTAACTATCTTCTGAGAGGTTTTATTATGCAGCCTTTCCAGTGCCAACTACTTACTACTTTCTCATACAAACCAAAAAAACTTCTTATACATTATATAACTTATTATTTGAAAGCTCTTAACCAAAGGAAAAAAGTCCTTAAAATTACAGCTAGAACAACTGCACACTCACTTTTCTGGATGTACTCTAAGATAGAGAATCATACATATGCAGAGTTCCTCTGAAGGGAAGTCCTGCTACCAAAGCCAAGCAGACTTAGTCCAGAAAAAGCCTTTCGGTTCTCTTTTGTACTATTAGTTTATATTCCACCTCATAAAAGGTGGATCCATATTACTGGGAACCCTAAGAGAAAAAACATTTTTTTTTCCCCTCCTGAAATGCTGAGTGTGAAATAAATTAATGTTGTAAGCTTTTTAATACATTCAGCAGTTGCAGAGGCAAGAGACTGTTGAGATCCTAGAAAGTCACCTCTCAGGTGCTGAAATCAGAAGAGAAACTAATAAGCTGTGCAGTGCCCTTCTGCTTTTGATGTACAGAAAGTAAACACCTGTGTATGCATGCTAGAAAGATCACAGCATAAAGGTCATATAAGGCTTCCATTTAAGTTCTCAGGTACATCTTGTTTTCCCCACTATGAAATTTGCGCTGTGCGGATAGTCAGACCAAGGTACCAGACATGTTAAAATCAAGGACATGACCAGAGGGCACAAGATGCAGAGCTACTGGGCACTACACTGTAGTCATGTTACTGTCACTAGATAGGAAGAACTGCAGGAAGCACCTACCAGACCAACTAAGCACGCTATTCTGAACAGTCCTCCACGCGCATTTCCAGGAAGCATGAGGCTGTCAGATAAAAATCCCTCAAGTCATCCCTTTTTTCCTGTACTTTCTCTCACAGGCTTTTTCCTGCCTTATGCTGATGTCTTTCCCTAACCCATCTTGAAATCCTGTTTTGAGAAAAGGTAAGCAGAACAACATCCTCAGAACATAGACCTCAAGTATTCCACATTTCTAGAACAGCCAAATCACAATTTTGGTCTGATTTAAGATCAAATGCAAGCTTACTCAAAGCTATCTCACTTGTGAAACCAGTCTTGAATATCTTGAAGTAAATAGTAGATTCTGCCACTGGCTGCAATAAGAGTCATGGAGGTGTCCATGAGAGGAGAAGGGAAAAGTGAGAAGTAGCACCAAACATTACAAATGCTTGGTTGAATGCATTTCTACAAAAGAGAAATGGGAATTGTCTCTCTGAATTAAAATGGAGAGAGAAGCTGTTGGCTTATCAGCCTAGAAAGCTTTCTAGCTCTCTGACCTCACACTGTAATGGAGTGGCAAACAACTCCAGTGCAATTATTATACGGCATTTTTAACAATTTATTAACAACAGACTTCTGTTATGTACATGGATGATAGTAATGGTAAGCAGGAGTACATTTATTATTGCTTAAGCAAAGCAATTTCATTACTCAGAACACGGTGTTTTTGTTATTTTTCTAAAAAATGAGGGAAATATTGGTGACAGCAACACTTTTCAATTAGCTCTATTAAAATACCTTTACATATATACACACGCAAGCACTTATGCTTGTGTATATATGTATGGATATGTATTTGGTTTATACATATAAACCAAATTTCAATCTTCATGTCTATATTTTTATCATAAGATTTTAAGAGCTGTCACACTTAAATGTTGTTCTAAACCAGGGAATTATATTTGTGACAATCCTTGGCGTACAAATATTTATATGTATATATATCATCTTTTATTGCATTACAATGGGCAAGAATATAACAGAACATGATTCATTACTGTCAAGGTTGGGATTCTGAAGCAATGACTAGTGGGAACTTCTGACAGCATGAGTGTAATGATTTTGATGCCCTTCATTTTCAGTAGTTTAAGATTTTCTTCTACTCTGGAAGAAAATGAATACCTAGAAATCCAACCCTCTACCAATAAATCAACTGTCACAAGTTTTCACAGCTATATTTACCAAGGGTATGTTCAAATAAGAAAAGTCTATTTAGATGTGGGAATGCTTCATACCTGGAGTTCCCTTTTTAAAAAGTTTCACTTTCTAGAAGTTATATTGAATGTATGAGAACCAATGTCTAACAGCTCAAACAGTAAACAAATGTTTATAGAAACCTTGTAAGTGTGTGCCTTAATTTGCAGTCCTCCAGCCCTCATGGGCCCTGCACGAGTTTTGAAACCAATAACCTGGACCAGATTAATCTTCTAAAAAGTTGGAGAAGAACATGAAAATAAATTAACTGATATTAGTGAAGATGAAAATCTGCTGATTTTGAAAAGTTCTACAGTGGAAAAAAAAAGTCACTGAAGCTAGAAATCCTGGCTCAAGCAAACTAAAAGGTTTTCCTCATGCCCTCCTTTCTTACCCTTTGAATAAAGCATTCCCTTCTCCATTTTGGTCCTTTTACCACTGAACAACAGCCTACTGCTACACACAAACAAGGTAAATTATCTGCTGAAAGAAAGTAGAAGTAGGTTCACAGGCTCACCTGAATAGAAGACTGGAATATGGCCCACACCAGCTTTATACTACACTGCAACATCTTCTAGGATGCCTAAAAGCTAGTATGACTTGGCAAACTGGACAGCCTCACTTAGAAACTTACTAAGCAATCTGATACTTTCCAGGGTATTAAAGCTGCCATTTTTGTAACTGTATACCACGTGAAATAAGCCACGTATGAATGGCCAAAATACATCTAACTCGATACCTTTTCTGTGGTAAAAGTATCCCTTTTGATTTTACAAACTTTATCTTCTCTTCATAATTTATTTCTCAAGATTAAAGGAATCCTACTCTCTATAGTCTCTTTAATAACATAATTCCATATGCATCTCAGAGTATCCATAAGGAGCTGAATATTCATATATACATGATATACGGACAATACTTGAGAGACCTTCTTGTCGTACTTTATAGTGGGAGATTTTTCATTCTCTCCTGGCTGAACCTGATTTTATGATAGGAACCTAAAGCACAACCAGGAATCTTGCGTTACTTTTCACAGGAAATCTCTGCAAGTTTCAAAGTGGATGAGTTATACTCAACTTATACTGGCCTACTTATGACCCCTCACAGCTACAAATGTAGCTGGATGGGAAAAAAATATGTTTTATTTAAAAAAAATAAAGAGAATGAGAGAGAGAGAGAGAGAGAGAGAGAGAGAGAGAGAGAGAGAGAGAAAGAGAGAGAAATGGACCATAAAGTTCTGATCCCTTCCTTCCAGTAAACTCTGGTTCATTTAGGCAAAATGTCCACTACTTTTAATTCCTACCCAGGAAATTTGTGATGGCATGTTATAGCCCCATTAAAGAAACTGAAATGAAAACACTTAACACGCTATTAAGCTGTCCCACAAAAATGTCAACACATTAGATTTCTCTTTTTTTCCTAAGGAATTTACCTAATTTATAAAGAACAAATATTCCCTTGCTGTTATTTTTTGCCCTCATTTGTACCTTCTGGGGATAGTCTGTGAACCGTTACAGTAATTCAGCTCCTTTCAGATCATATTTCCAAATAAAATTTGATAGGTATTTTCAAAGCCGTTGTGGCGCATCAGTGTCCAAATATATTTCATAAGTGCGAAATCTCACACCTGCAAAATGTAATTACCTATTTCCTGAACTGCTGACAGATACTCAACTGTATTGAGAACATATACATCTGAACTGAGTCTGAAAGGCCCCATAATATTTTATTTCAGTAAATATTCATAAACCAATTCTAAAGCAAATGGAAATTTGAATTCTTCTGAATCCTTGCTGGGTAAGATGGTTCTGTAAGAAACCATTCAGGACTTCAAAGTGCCTCCCACAGTAAAGGACAGCATAAGTCAGTAGTCTAATTCAGCAGGACTGACAGATTGTTTTTTTTCCTCTACTCCAAGAAGATTCCATCTAGGAATCTAGGACAGATTAAAAGGATCCGTCTAGACAGAAACCCGTTTCCACTCCCCGTGAAATGCCAGTCAAATCAGCATCAATTTTGAAGGTTCCATCAAGAAAAAAAGATTCAAAGTTCTTCCCATTCAAACAAAGTCTTTGTTTCAGTGAAATGGGACCATGAAGGATGATATAAACAAGTGCGCTCTGACGTCCTTCTCATATCAGCACTTTTGACAGGTCCTTCTTTCTGTTCCACAGAGCAGAAAGCCTGATACCCCTGTTTATAATGAGGGGAAGGGAATGGATCTCCCTAATCTCACTCTGAGAAAGCAATTCTTTACAAAATACCTTGTTCATAAAGAACTACATGCACAGCAACTTCATAAAGCAGTTCTGCATAAAAACTGCTTCCAGATAGATTTATCTATGAACTTTATTCTTTCTCTTTGATTAATAAGTGATTTGTGCAAATTCAGACTGGCTTTGTTCCTGCAGTATCTTCTTCTGCCTTTCCTAGGGGATTTTACCATCCTAATCCAAACTGATGTAGACCTGCAGACAAAGATATACAGGTGCATGCATATTTATTGAACTTGATGCCAATTTAGTGGAGGATGAAACATTTTTATGTTGTTGTCTTGTTAATAAAAATTAAAAAAAGACCTTCTCAGAGAATTAAATAATTAGATATTTGTATCTTTTTTTACAGTTTACTGATATAATATTTTCTGCAGAGCATAACTTCTACAGATATTTAATCTTTTTCTATTTAAGCACAAAATAGGGTCAAATCTTGAAGTATACTTTACATAACGTATAATCTCACTGAACACAGTGTTTCCCTTGGAGAACAGGGTTATGTTAAAGCTACAGGATCAGTTCATGGATTTTTTTATCCTCTCATCAGAAAAGTTCTCCATACTGTGATGATCTACCACCTTTTTTTTTTTCCCTCCTCTCCTCCAAACACAGTCAGTTTTCAGCAGTGCTCCGTGGTTGCTCTGCTCAAGAGCCAAAGACCACAGGGGCAAGACTGACCCACATAGTGTGGTCACAGTTAGCACAGCTGCACACTCCCGAGTCAGAACCAGCTTGTTAGAGCTCACCTCATCTGTCTATAAGGGATCATGCACGCACTCCTCTGGAGGAAGGAGCTAGCAAAGAATCCTTTCTCCCTCATCTCTTTCCCTCCTCATATTTTCTTCTTTCTCCCCTCACACCCCCACAGTTTCACTGGGAAGGTGCTCCTGGTCCTGGTCCGAGAGTTCACAACTCAAAGGCCGTTTTGCCCTATTACGCATAGTAGCCCCAGTGACTTTTGCTACTGCGTTCACAAAACAATTTGAAGACTTGAGAGTGCACCTAGATTTACAGATTATTGCAGCATGGCACTTACAATAAACTAGTTTGCCATAACATGGGCCATGTATAAATTTCACCCTGGAATTCTGCATCTTGCCCTGTACCCAACTGACCTATGATTTATGCCTGTAATGCCCCACAGTGCTTTTTGTGTTATTCAGTCCTCATGTCTCTTTCTCCTGCAGTGAGACCACATAAACTTGCCCATTCTCAGCTATCAGCTACACTTGCTTGAATTTTAGTCAAGTTTAGGTTTGAGGAAGTTCAGCACTGATATTGTTTTCTGCTGAGAGTTAGCAGTTAATAAAAATGTGGTGACCAGACAGCACACTTAAAGTTTTCAGAGCATGGCATGACTATAAAAGCTTACATGCTTTCCCCACCTGCCCCCCAATACTGT
>JAUBNY010001146.1:4035105-4045625 GCA_032275445.1 Crypturellus soui
TGGTTATTCATCTGTAGAGGAATTACACCATGCCCCAGCACAGGCTGCGGGTTGACTGCTGGAAAGCAGCTCTGTGAAGAAGGATCTGGGTGTTCTGTGAGGAAGGACCTGGTGGACAACAAATTGACCATGAATCTGCAATGAGCCCTTGCGGCCAAGAAGGCCAGTGGTATCCTGGGCTGCATTAAGGGTATTGTCAGCAGGTAGAGCGAAGTAATTCTCCTCCCCTGCTCAGTTAACATAATTATGGGGTTGGAGCATCACTCATATGAGGAAAGGCTGAGAGAGCTGGGCTCTTCAGCCTGCAGAAGAAAAGACTGAGTGGGGATCTTATCAATGTGTATAAGTATCTGAAGAAGAGTAAAGAGAATGGGGACAGACTCTTCTCAGTGGTGCCCAGTGACATGACGAGAGGCAAAGGGGAACAAACTGAAACACAGGCAGTTCCTTCTGAACATGAAGTCTCCTTTCTCGGAGATGCTCAAAAGCCCTCAGGACAAAATCCTGGGCAATGTGAACTAGGTAACCCTGTTGGAGCAGAACAGTTGGGCTATATGATCTCCAGAGCTTCCCTCCTACCATTCTGTGATTATGACATATAATGCCTTTTTTTTTTTAACTTTCCCAATAAAAGAAAAACAAATCCTCCAGATTTCACGCAAAAAAAAAAGAATATAAACAGCCTTTCTAATATATTTCAGCCTTCTAAGTAGCACAGGCAGAAAACGGAAAAGGCGCATCAAGTCTTCAGTCATATTTATATTTTCATTGAAACTTTATCTGCTGTATTTCCAGTCAGGTATCGCCCAATAAAGAGTCTTTAAACTCTTGCTTCTGAAACAATAATTCCTTGACACTAGAAGCACAGATGGATTATAAGCAATTTGTACTCGAAGTGGAGGCACTAATGCTGTCAATGAATCCATTTGTTTTTTCTTGCCCTTCTACTACTGCTGCAAAGCACTTAAAATACCTTGTCTTTACTCCTGACCTCCTTGAGAAATGTAACGGTGAAGTACAGAGGTCATTTAATTGAAATGGCACTATCAAAAGCTGTAAATATGCACTGACTACTGTAAAATGCAAGTTAGCAAGTTACCTAGCAGAAAACAGCAATGCAAAAACATCAGCCCTTTTCTCGTGTCTCTGTTTTAAAGGATGTCGCGTGACTAAGCTTATTCTAACAGAGACTTTGACTTTTCCAATGGGAGCAAAACTGTATCATGGAAAGTGAGCAAGCAGTTGTACTGTTCTCCCATGATACTGGAATGACTGTGCTTGCTTATCTAAGACTGCAAAAGCAGGACAGATCAAACAGTCACCTGCAAAGATCTAAGTTCAAATTCCAGGTTCATCCCTGGCTGCACATGACCCGTACGAATTGTTTCATCTCTCACAATTGGTCTTATTTAACAAAATAAGGGTCTATCCCTTATTAGGATTAATGAGTGGCAAAAAAATGAGAGACTTCTCTACCAAATGGCCACTGATGGCTTTCTATTTTGGAATCAAAGATGGAACAGTGTAGCTGCAATAATATTCAAAAACTCTCTACTTGCCAGTGTGCTTACCAGAACAACGCACGTTTGGACTTCAGACTTTATCATATTTTATGTTCAAGATGTTTTTGTATGAAGCAATGATGCAGTGTATCGGCTTCAGTGTCGAGCAGTTCCTTAGACTGATGAACCATACATCATACAGTAGGATCAAAGAATCAAAGATCAAGAAAGGCGTTTTATATTATCATAATCTTCTGCCTGACAACAAAGGCTCAGCTATCATGGCTGAGAGCAAGGAGATTATCAGGCTGATATCTGATACTAGGTGTCTGCAGCAGCCATTTCAAGGATTATTCCCAAGCATATCAGCATCACCATAAAACTGAATAATAAAACTGTGCAGTTATGTGTCGCTTGCATCTGATCCAGCTTTTAAGCAACCTTCAAGGTTTTCAGAGCAACAAACATTCTGTTCTTTCATAATGAGTAAATAAATAAGAGTAAATGTTCTTTTCTATCACTGATGCATGTGAACATTTATAGAAGTTCTCTCACAATGCTGGAGCCCCAACATTTTGTCACGGTTCCAGGAGTGACATCCAAGCAGTCTGCTACTGTGCTCATCACATCCGTGACAAAGTTGTGCTGCCAGAGTTGCACTGTTCAATTTTCCTTGCGGAGAGCATCAGATCTGACCACAGAACTAGCTCACTTATTTTACAGCCAACAAATCACTCCATTCCCTACAGTTAAAGAGCAATGAATGTCAACACTCTTTTTTTAGTCATTAATTATAACTGAATTACACTTTGTTTCTGACAACACTTTGAAAGCTATTAACAGGTGAGTTCTAAGTGTAACTCAGTACCTCTCATGTTTTTTACTTCTGTTACTGTCTGACAGTTTTACACAACAGCAATTATCATCATATCCACAATAACACCATGGTGACTATTAAAAATGCTACAGCTTGAAGCAGTGTTTTCAATTATTCATCAGAGCTGTGTTTAAATTGAGCTGACCACTATGTTACTTTTACTTAAATTTCTTCAAGTGGCTTGATAAAACCTCTTAGTCACAGATCCGAGACATTCTGAGTTTTGAAAGTAAAGGCTTTTTCTTCCTCCACATCCACTGAGGACCTATTAGGGATTCAGATCTGAATCTTTCTGGGATAATCAGTATCCTGAGTTTGTAATACTCAGTAGTACCTGCAGATGTTTCTTGTGTTCATCAGTGCAGAGTGCATGAAATTTATGTCTTAATGTCTATAAAAATCTTAGCCATCATTGGCTAAGGTGATTCTCTACAAAGAAGATTTTAATTCCCATATATTTATGACAATAAATCATATTGGGCTTGAACAAAAATAATTAAACACAGAAGAGTAGGGATATATTCTCATTTTGGAGACCATCTAAACTCCCACGAACCTCAAATTAAAGTATGGCTATGTCAAAATTAGTAATTGACACTAAATCACTGAGCAGTCTTGGGTACGGTTTCAGATCAAGATCAATGAAGAACACTTCAAAGTGGTAAACATCTAGACCTTTTGGTACACAGCCTTTCCGTGCCTGAAATTGAAGTCTAGCTGTATTCTAGGATGCAAAGTTTGGGAAAGTTGGAAAACAGCAGTAGTACAATACTAACTGGTTCTAAAAGGAAACTATTTGTTTTAGCTGCTGTTAACTGTGAGTTAAAGATATATAGCCCCCTGTTCCAAAGGGTATTTGTAGCTGTGTCTCTTTGGCGCTTTGACCATGTATTTCAAAGGTTTCAGCAGCAAGGGTGGATGAACAGCAATGATGGATAGTCAACTGTCTCATGGATAATACCGTTATTTTCCATCCCAAAAACAGAATCCAACATAATTAAAGTTTCTTTTCAATATTCTTTTTTTTTCTTCTCCAAAGCTCACTGACTTCCATTTCTCCAACTACCACTATTTTTCCTAGTATACAATAGGAACTATTTATCAAAAATGACATTTTTAGATAAAAGCAGCTCCAGAACATAAGCACATCGTCTACACTGCTCTCTCCAACTGTCTTGGCCAAGTTGAGCTTTTTATGTAAACATTGGCTTCCCGAGTCAATCACTTCGTGTCTCTTGCACTGACTCCTGTGTTTCCATTGTCAAAATTTGTTTATTGTGAAACGTAAAACACATGACAAGGGCAGCCTTGCCCTGGAAATATGTGAAGTGGCTAGTTTGGTGGGGGGAGCGCTTATCAGCTCCACATTGGGTCGCTCTTCCCCATTCTTCGCTTGCTTTGCTGAATCTCTGTCCTACCTAGGTGTCTGCAGGAAAAATATCACTCATATGTAAGAGGGTTTTTTATTTGCTTGTTTTCCACATGGGCCCAGTGGAATGCTTTCAGGCATATAGGATTATTATTCCTGTGAACAGAGAAGTCAGGAAAATTACCACGAGCAATGCTCCCACTAAATAAAGTATTTCCCTCCCAGGCAGTTCAACTTTTTATATTTCTCATCCTCATGAAATATTGAATACGACAGTATTGGTGCTTTGAGGGGAAGGGTGAACCTCCTGGCCCCGTCAAGACTACATTTGTGAAAGGTTCAATAGGTACCTTCCTTTCAAGCACTTTCAATCCCACTTTCAATCTGCATCCAGCAGTTGTCTCCCAAACGCTTTACCACTCACCAAGTTTCTAAATAATTTTAACCACTGATGCTTTTGTGCAAGTCCAGGATAGGTCTGCAGCAACTGCAAGATTTAGTCATTATGTCTATAAAATAATTTTGTGATTTTTGTGTATGTTTTAAGAGCAGAATGTACTTCCAAATATTATTCTTGGCAGTAAACTTTATTTTTTGAATATAATTCTTTAAAAATTAAAGGGTCCTTCAGATGCATAAATGTCCATTTTACACATCTAGCAACTACTTCTGAAAAGCCCCAAGTAGTGCCGAGGTGAGGGTCATAATTTTCAACTCCAAAAGATATTTAATACCCTGATAAATTAGACCCGAGAGACAGAGATCCTGATAAAGTGATTGTAGCATGAAAACAAAAAGTCAGTTGTAAACAAAACTATTTTGAAGTAAACACCTTGCTAACAGTCATCCTAGACATTTTAAATAGGCCAACCTTCACCCAACCAGCAGACTTACTTTTCCAGTTTGGTTCTAAAATCAACACAAGCGAGTTTGCATCACTGTTCCTCATATGAGACTGCACCACTTTTATCAGCTTTGACAGTAATTGTGCATTTGTAAAATGGAGAAACCTCAGATGTTAACAAAACAGTGTAGGTAGCAAGTTATTACTGTCTCAGCATGCCCCATGTTTGATTAAATATAGAAACCCACAATGTTTTCTAGACAGAAGGAGAATGTTTTCCATAACTGCAATAGGGATAAAGTACAGACTTTAACAAGGAGGCACTGCTACAGGCAAACATAATGAGGAGCCATGGGGAAAGCTCAGATACACAAAAAAAAGGAAACTTGTAGAGCTGAAAACAAAATAATAAAAAAGTCTGGAATCATCAAAATGCCATTTTTGATTAAATAATGCAATGGAGGGATTTTAAGGCAGCAGTGCATCACTAGATTTCTTTTAGTTAAGCACAGGACAGAGGATTTGTGGCTATCACATTACATGCTAACTAAAAGAATCATACAAAACAGCACATGAGTAAATACTGAAGTATACTAAAGAGTCTTTTAGAATAGTGAATGGGAAACACTGGACACGTAGGCAATACTACCTGCCAGGCCTGAAAGAAAAAGCAGCATATGTCCTTCTGCTACAATAACTCACTCATCTACCAGGGTCTATAGTTGATGCAAGCAGAGCCAAAGAGCTCCAGGACTCCATGAGCACAGGAACCCCCTACATCTAACCCTTCTCCATCAATCCTCATCTCTCTTTTTCATTTGAGCCCTTATACAGCTGTCAGTTTGGTGTTTTGCCTTCTGTATTTTTTTCTTAACAACCTGTTTCAGCCATCCATTCTCAGAGTCAATTTCTGCAGGCACTTTTCTGAGTTAGGACCAAAGAAAATCAAACGTAAATCTTGATATTTGCTGCATAAACAGGTGCTGAATATTGGCAATTTCTATTAGTTTCAGTCAAAAATGGCCCTGTTCAACACCTCAGGATTTCAGATCATTATTGCTTTAAATAATATCCATTCTAATGGAATCACAAATACATATCTAGGGGGTATAATCCTACAAAATTTCAGCAACCTCATCTCATATAAAATTTGCAATACTAATAAAAAGTTGGCAAATCTAAGAATTCTGCGTTAAAATCACATACTGCAATTTCCTTTCTTGTCATGCCGTTTTTTCAGGTACTGTTTCTATTTACCTCACTTCATTCATTGCTTAGTTGTGAATTCCTTTGTGACAGATTTTTTGCAATCCTGTGCTGTTGTCTCTCTTAGCTGTTCTCCTTGGATTTGTACAAACCAGTACATTTTAGAAATGATGCACAAGATACACCACTGCAAAAAAAAAACTATCAATAAAGGATGCTTGCACAGACCTCAAATACTTCTTCAAATACACAAATTTGTATTATATAAAATCTCCCCCAGATTGTCAATACTTCATTTTTAAGAAAAAACTTTGCTTTTCATTAAGAATGGGCTGCAAGAGCACACTAGTTGCTTGAAACAAGTGGAAGGCACACACTGAATCTTTCTGGTGAATTTCTTCTGGGTACTTCTGTACCCAGAAGAAATTTACAGAGCCTCTCCTTGTGGGAGTAAGTTTGCACAGAAGCAGAAGCATTTACTTAGGTGTGAGAGAACCCCACAGTTTTTAAAGATCAAAAATCACTGCATTTTTCCATAGATTTTTCCTATTCCTACAGATGTCCACGTGATTTAACAATGACAGCACCGGGACCTGAGTCCTAACTTTAGTTGGTATACAACTACTCAAGGCTTCTTGTCCTCACTTTCTATCTACTCTCTCAGGTTTATCCTGCGATATTCTTCCATAGTCAGAGTAGCAAAGTCCCTGAGATGAATGTAACAGAACCAGTGTCATATCTTCATCTTGGGAGCAAACACTCTGCAGTGTCCTGAGGTTTTAAGCTTAGTTAATCTAACATGCTCCATCATTCACCTTCTATGTATTGCATTTACTTAAAATGTAAAACTTTTGTACAAAGAATTAAAAGATAGGCTAATGAAATCCTAAACCACAAGTTTTATGAAGAGGACAGAAATGTAGAATGTGTGGTATTAAAATATATTTCCAAATGTGTTATTGCCCTTTCCTTTTTCTTTGTTCCGTCCTAAAACTAGACCTACTTTATTCAACCCCAATCCTGCAGAGCTTTCCAGATATGCTTAACTGCTAACACTGTAACTGCTAGCACTAATACTTGCTGTGTACATAGTTAAGTAAATGAGTTCTTTGCAGGACGAGGGCCTACACCTTTAATAATACATGGTTTCCTCTTTTAATGCTTTTGTTATTCCAAATTACTCTTTAATCTCTCTCTTTTTAAGCGCTCATCAGTATCATTAGATGGCCAGTGTGGGACTGATTAGTACATGAAGAAGCATCGTTAAGGTCTAGCTTTATGTTCTGCATATAATTCAATTCAAGAAGTGTCTTATAAACCTACATTTAACTTTCCATCAGATCAATTTTTCTCATTTTCAAGTTCAAAAGTTTTATCCCCCCAGTACTCATAACAGGAAATATTATCTCAAGAAAAGGACATAAGAGGCATGGACAAGGGTCACTTTTGTACCTCATGGCACTTTCTGAGAATTTAACAGCTCCACTGTTTTTCACTATATAGCTCCTACTAAAATTCCCTCTCCAGCGTCAAATGAATATTACGCATTGCTTTCATGTACTGTTTTTTTTTGCAGAGTATTCGTGTGCTATTTAATAACCACAGTATTTCACTCTGGAGGTGGTTGTCCTCAGAGTGTGCTTGGAATGAGTGCAAGTGTGTATGCTGTGATTTGCTGTTTTGCAGGTATAAAGATTTCATAGCTACAGATGCTACATAGGAATGTATTTGAAGACAAGTTTAGATCTAACCATCTTTATCTCAAAATCTCAAAATAATAGATTAAAAGTGGTTAGAGAGATAAGAACACAAGCTAAGATAGGAAGAAAGGAGTTCAGAGGGAAAAGATAATTGAGATGAGGCATGTAAACTGATGTGCAAAGGTATTTCCCAGTAGCTGAAGCTCCAAATAACAGCCAGGTTCTTCTTACCACACTGTTGAGATTATTTGCAAACAGTAAGGTCAGTTTGTTGAGGAGCAGAGATATCCAGGATCATTTCATTGCCACTGCAGGCAAAAAAATATGAAAGCACTCAAACATAACCATCAAAATCTTGTAGGTGGATCATGACTACAGTAAAACATTTAAGAAAAAAAAGTTGGCCACTACACAGGAAAGGTAACAAGATCTCCAGAGCCTGGACTGGACAGAAAGAGACAAAAATGTAAGAGTCAAGACTCACAGGAAGTTAGAATGAAGACTTGAAGGGAAAAGCAGAAATATTGCTTTTGAAGTAAATAAGGGAAAAAATATCAATATCCAGGAAGCCAGAAAGGCACTCGAGGGCGCAGTACTAATAAGCCCTCAGAGTAAAGAGATGCATAGTAGATGCTCAGAGAAGGGCTCACAGGGAGCAGGCTGGAGCATGTACCAGAGCAGTGGAGTAATGTACCAGAGAACAGGAGGGAGTTTTTCCAGGTGAAAGAAAGGAATCTGTAGAGAAGGTTATCAGAGTAGTATGATGGTGGCAGGAAACATCATAGCTGGGTTTCCTCAAGCAGTAAGTTGTTACTTATCAGAGAGGAATAGAGGTGACAGAGATTTGTCTCTCAGCTGAGACATTTGATTACGATGAACTTACCCAAAGAAAACAAAAGGAGCAGTTATGAACAAAAGGGATCTTGGAAACAGGAATCCCAAGAAAAGGTTGCATTCATTCATGCCTGGCACTCCTCAAAGAAGTGAATGGATACTGGAACATACAAAAGAGAAAAAGGACAGTAAGGAGAAGAAGAGTCAAGAAACATGAAAAGAATAAGTCCTGTATGTAAATGGAAACATACAATTGCCCCTCCTAACATTAGTCAGGAAAAATAATTATACAGCTAAATTGCTCTGTACAGAAATGGAGTAACTTTTTAAGTGTTCGAAGAAAACTTTGGCTGCAACAGTGCAAACTGCTCCAAGCAAGAGGAGAGGTGAGGCGCAAGCTACGTCAGCCACTACATGGGCTGGGTGTGAGAGAGGAGTTAATGGAGCTTTTTAATTGCTCCTGTGTCGGAAGGAAGTCAGGCATGATTCCGGTTTTCCCACTAACTTCCTTCTATCTGTTCAGCCTTCTGAAATTTAACAGGTATTTGCTGCTTTCAAACCTCACAGAAATGATTTATTTCTTTTATTTCCCCATACTATCTTTTTGTCTGGGAACTAAGTAATCTCAAACCTAATCCTTACTGATACTTATTGTTCTCCAGTGCCAGCCTGGAGTAACCTTTTGTAAAGCTATTTTTTTTTCCTGAATCCTCTCTGGGGTCTGCCTGAAAATATATTTGCTTTTGCTGTATTTGTGTGACTCTTATTTATAAATACAGAATCATGATTTTTTTTTTCTGATCTATGTTATGTTCATATTGCATAATACTGACTAAATGACCTTTGTCATGCTTTTACATTACTCTTATGTATCATTTCAGCTGGGTTTTCATGAGTTACTACGGTGAGATTGCTATCATTTCCCATAGCACCACTGGAAAGTTATTGAAGACAACAAAGACAAGACAACAGCTTTTCCACACCAACATGTCTTCAGTCCTGACATCAAGCTCATCTAAATAATTTACACATTTAGAGGGACATTGCTTCTCATTTGTAGGGACAAGCTCCAACCTGTGCTAGCACCAGGCATGTATATCCTGTTTCCAAGAGGCTGGACTACAGAGTGAAGATGCTCCAGGGAGGACTTGGCTGTTACACTGATACTTCATTATAGTAACCACCTGGGATGTGTGTCAGAAGAAAACCTCTCAGTTTGCCCATCCTGGTTTCCCTCTATGCACAGTGCAGCACACTTACTACACTCTCAGACACTATTGATCTGTCACCTTTCTCCTGGCTTCTCATCCTTTTCCTCCTCCTTCTCAATGCAGAGCAAAGCCCCATGAGTGATTCCTCCATTGTGCTCTCCCTTTCACCTTAAATTGCTTCCTTCATCCCACATGCTGCTTTCCTGGTTTTGATTGCTTGGTTTTTCTAAATGACAAAGGGAGACACAGCTGCCATATTCTCCTCCCTCCATGCAACAACAGGCTGGATTTAGAGGCTGTAGAAAACTTAGTTATCAAGTTGTGTAATTATCATCTCCACAAACATGGATGAGCAAAGAGATACAACGCCAGGCAGGAGACCCTGAAAAACTTAATCAGAGAAAGGGAAACTCTGTCCTGGCCTCTCCCAGAATTGTTCTAGAAGAGACATCAGCCCCACCAGGCACCTGTGAAAACCATCAGGATGCGTCAAGAGAAAAGGCTCTCCATCAGCCAAAGAGGTGAACAGAAAGAAGCCACCGGTGCTGCTTATGCTTGCTCTAGTGCTGTGCTTTTTGTCTGTGTGAATCTGTCTGGACAGCCACATGTAAATGTATATCCATACGTGTGTGTGTGTGCTCACAACATGCTGATAGGAATACCTATTCAGCCTCAGTAGTGGCTGGACCTGGGCATATGGAGCTGCAGCAGCCTCTCCTCAGCAATCTTTCCACGAACTGCCTTGCAGAGACATCTGCAAAGCACATACTGTATGCTACACTCCTGGAGGGAAGAATCAGCTTTGCAGCAAGTCCAGTGTGCCTGACTTATCTCTTCTCCAAAATAACTTCTGATAAGACAAGAGTAAATGGCCTCAAGTTGTGCCGGGGGGGGTTCAGGTTAGACATGAGGAAGAATTTCTACATGGGAAGAGTGGTGGAGCATTGGAACAGGCTGCCCAGGGAAGTGGTGGAGTT
>JAUBNY010001146.1:4089853-4100324 GCA_032275445.1 Crypturellus soui
GGCAGTTAATGGCAGTTGTTTCCATTACCATAAATATCTGAATGTAAATAACATTTCATCAGAATGCTTCAGTTATGCACTCAAACCTATTATTGAATGAAAATGTTTTCATTCATTGCATTGTTGTTGTCTATTTCTATTCTTTGCATCAATCCTGACACTATTAATATTCAAAACAGTCACGAGCCTTTCAACACCTTCAGTGTATGTAGCCAAGCTCTGTGGTGTGTTAACTGTAGAGCAAAAGGCACAAATCACCACTACAAGTGATTTTTTAGCCAAAATTCTGATCAAAGTGCTAGCATTTTTCCCCAAGAAACAACATTAGAATACAGGACTAGGTATTTGATATTACAGTAAGATTGGTAATACTGTATTTCGTGTCTTCCTTCATTATAAAATTATTTGGCATTCTAATTTCCAGCTACACTTCATTTGGTGTTCCTGTGGGTGTCACATATGCCTTGTACTTTCTTAGAACTGGATTATTACTCAAAATTAATTATCTTTCCAATTAATGTATGACATAATGATGTAATGCAAAATGCTTACATTTTGTAAATGAGAAAGTGCTCGTTTCTGTCTGCTTTGATCCCATTTTACCTTTATTGCAATTTGGTAATAGAATTCTTATCATTTTGGGTTGTCTTATTAACACCCTGAACACACACAGGGGAGCCATCTCCAGCATATGAAAGATAAATTTATGCTTCTCTTTGCCAGACAATCTCCAATTTTTCTTTTTCAATATCACTTCAATATACTTTTCTACTCTATGGTTGTTACTGATCTTATGAGTAAAACTGAGATGAAAAAGTACCAATGGAGTATCTTTTACCAGCTACCGTTAATGTAAACATAGTAAATGCCTATAACTGCTGAAAAATGGTAAGTGTGAAGACTGTCAATATAGAAAAAAAATAGTGGTCAAGGAGTGAAGAAAGCTGAACAATGATGTGACACATTCCATAAATGCTATTTAAAATTTCACCGCTGAATACCACAATAATAAAAAAGTGTAAAAAGGAAAACATAAAGAAGAAATGTAAATATAGAAGATAGACCACAAATTTATCTCTAAATACTTGTCTGAAGTAATATGTGACTCACAATTTTCCATCACATTTTTCATTTTTCTGTTGAGTGTGACTTTTTTTTTTTTCTGTTTAGCTGTTGTCGATGGCTGCAGTCACTGTACACTACTGAATTTGGCCGTGCAATGCCACCATCCCTAAGTATCTCCCAGGGCAGCATTGCACCCCAAGTGTGCTGAAGTGCTCTAGTAGAGGGTGCAAAACCTCCCTTTCTCCAGGGAGGGATTCACCCCAACACCATATTTAACCAACACCATATTAACACCTTCTTTCCTGTTGCCCAGCTGCATGGTTTTTAATAAAACAATGCAGAAAGCTACAAATAAATTAAACAACATTCACACTTACCAGTCTTTCTTACACTCAGCATTCTTTAAAGCTTATCATTAGCTGGTGATTAGCGAGCATGTGAATATGTAATGAGAAGAGGGTACAGATAAGGCAAAAGGATTCAAGAATGTCACTTCTAAAGTAGTCCCTCAGTTATCTAACCAACCCTAGCCTGAACAGCCTTGCTGGCCAAAAGCTTTGGTGTGTAAATATTTAAGAGGTCCAGTGGGGATCCAGACAATCTTGTGATAGTATCTCTTCTTGAACTGTTCTGAGGTACTTCATTATAATCTTAAATTGATAAGAAGGTTGTTTTAAGTGGATAGGCTCGTTGCTACAGATTATCAATAATTAACAACCTAATTAACAGGCATTAGAGCACCTGTTTCACCATTATCCCAACAAGAGGATTTTGAACTTCATTTTATTAATTGCTTAGCAGTGACACTGGCCTACTGCTGTAGCAGGACAATTACACCTGAGGCAAATATCCAAGGAACACAGCTGCTTTCTTCAACAACCACATAAAGCTCATAGAGAAGGTGAGTCTGAGACAGATCCATTAGCTGGAAACTTGAAGATGTTTGATACTAACCTGTTTTAGAATCCTAATGTTGTTTGGTTTTGTGTATTTTATTTTGAGCTTCTACCTAGCTGGTACCTTGCTTACAGGCTTACTCATCTAAAATAATTATCACAGCTGTTGATTTTGAAAACAATTTCGCTTCTCAGCTTCTTTTTTCTTCCCACATGGTGCATTCCACAGTCTTTCAGAAAGGCAGACAACCTTTTTAGGTAGACAACCTAGAGGCTGCAGGATTCTCCATCATAATTATGTATTTTAAAGATAAAAATGATCTTAATTACCTACCCTTCCTCTCCCTCTTTTACTTGCTGAAGGAAGTCTTGAATTTATTTTCTTCTACCAGTACTTAACACAGGAATGTGAGACAGAGGAATAAGATGTTAAAGAACAGCAGCAGGATGATTTTCACTCTGACAGAGAGTTATATGTAGCTTTCATTACTATGGAAAACATCTGAAACAGGAGGAGAAAATTAAAAGTGGAGTATGCAGGAAACAAAGATTTTTTTTTTTAAGACTTGATTGCAAAAAGACAAGACTTTCCCAACTATGTATTGAAATGAACCTGTCAATCATTTCCGTCACTGGCAGACTTTTAGCAAGGGAGCCCCATTAGTGCTGAATGACTGGGACATTGTTGTGATTTATTAAGAGTTATGAAAGGGCACGGCGGAGTATCTCACAGCCTCCATCTGTGTTAATGCCTCAAGTGCCTCATGCCTTCACAAGGCTGCAAATTCAGCTATTGCAGCAAAGCCTCCTTTGGCCAAGCCATTTACCATGTTTAAGAAAATTATTTCTCAGAGAGAAGCTCCTAAACCTCTAAGGAGGAAGGAAGCAAAGGAGGAAGAGAGGAGCATGGGGTGAAGTCTGCCTCCAGAGACCTCTGTCTCGGGTTTCTCCATGCTACGGTACTACAAACAAGTCAGGCAGTCTGCGAGCAGCCGTCGCTCCAGCCACACCACCATGTGCGTGGAAAGGACTGCGGGATCCTTTTCTCCGGGACTACAGAAGAACGCAAATGCCAGTTGCTCCAACCAAAAGCCTGTTTGACCTATCAAGCTGGGTACTTCCTCCTCCTTAATCTCTCTTCTCCCATCACACTCCCTCTGTTTTCCGTTCCCTCTTTCCCTGCTCTACACTATAATACCACACAAACGTTCACTTTTTGCTTTGTGTTTCAAAATAAGTGACCATTGCACAAGCATGTAACCAAAATAGCGTTTTCATACATTCCCCTCTCAAAAGTGTCACTGCTTTTTGGCCAGCTGAAGAAAGAGAAAGCTCTGAAAGGTTCTCACCCAGATTCATAAAGGTATATTACACTGAATGACCACAGGGGCATTTCCACCGTTTACTCAATTTTTCCAAAACTTAAGATGATACCAGTAAGACTTGTAACCTCCTCTATTGGCTATAAATGCATTTATGTTGGCACTAGTCACATATTCCTTCTCTGGGTACTTTTACCTTCTTTTTGGAGATAAAGGAATGCCTCTGGTGACAAAATAATGAACTGTCAAAAACTGATTTTCAAGAGATCTCCCAAAGAAAGACTACAGGCTCAAAAGCAGCATTTTGTCAGATCGTTTGATCGTCTTGTGCACACCAGCCCTCTGGCAACATCCAATTCAGCTCTGGACAGTAGCATTGGCTCCTCCACGTGCCTTTCCGATTTCCCCAACTTCTCCCTCAGCCTTTGCTGAGGTTAAGCAACAAAGCAGGCCACAGGTAGGAGGGGGACTCCAGTCTCTGTAAGGAAGTTCTGCTGGGGCAGTTCTTCAGTGCTCAGGACATCTCACATTATGAGATACCACATTACCAGGAAAGAAAAACAGTATCAGTGAAAAGGGGAGATAATTTCTACCACTCGGTTCCTTTACATTTCCCTGCTATTTATCAACACACAGAAAGTGCCAAAACATAATTACAATAAAACATTTTGAGATTTCATTTTATTCTGAAATACTATAAAACTTACAGATTAAAAATCAAATGTCACTTAATGGTTGTTTAAAAACAACTCTTGGAAAATCATTTCAACATAGTGAATATATAGTCAGTGATTCCAGCAGGTTCAACTAATGCATACCCATTTCAAACAGGATTCTGCCAAGGAGCACTGAATCATGGCTAAAAATCAAATTTAAAAAAACAAGATGAGGCAAAAGAACCACAGCTCATTTAAGAGGATGCAGTGAACTCAACAGGATTAACTGAATAAACAAGAATAGTTCCTGCAAGTTAAGATTAAATAGACAAATCTGCAAATTGCAAGACATTTCAAATATTTCAAATTGGATACTTGTCCTAATTCCTTTTTGATTTCATAAAAGTGAATGAAAAGCAGCCCAGACATGAGATGTTTTTCTGTAGCTCTAATTCAATCCTTGCAGTACACATCATATTTTAACATTGCTCCTAGCTTAGTTCCTCCTAAGCACACTTGGAATTTGGCATCCATTTCCTGGTTCTGAGCTTCAGTGAAAAGATTTTTCCAGTCCCCAACAACACCTGCAATATAAAGAAAAGTAAAATATAACCCTTAATTATAAGGATTGTATGACTTACAGCAAAAACAAATAAACAAACAAAAAGCCCCCACAACACCTCCATGTCCCTTATTACTATACTTTAAGATAATCCACTTTTTTTTTTTTTTTGCCAGAAAAGAACCTTTTACCCAGGAATACAGTCTTCAGCTTTTCATTTGGTGTCTTCAATAGAAGGTGAGCACAGAGAACATATGAAGCTGCTGGTCTGTCTGCCTGGGCAGCTTGGGCACGTGCCTTACACACATGCAGAAGACTGTAAAAACTGACTGTTGGTGATGAAACCAACACAGAAAGTTCAAAGGGATGACTTTCAACTGCAAGAGCTTAGTGCACTGCAACTAGACACTGTCCTGAGTTGCAGTGTAGCCTTGATCCACATTTTGAAGAGCTATCTGAGGTTGTGCAGGTCTAGAGCTCCAGCTTAATCCATAGTTAAAAGACATGGCTCAAAGTGTGGAGTGTCTGGGCTATTCCAGTAGTCACAGAAACCCCCCCAAAAAAAAAAAAGGCTTTGATTCACTTTAGTTGGTACTACTGTATACCATGACTGAAGGATGTGCTCCCTATTTGATACTTCTGATGATTACATTATACAAGGCTCTCCTAAATGACACTCACTCTTGTGATGAAACCAAGTGACAGTGCCCTGAAACACCATCAGTGACTCTCAAGCAACTTACAATCTTCACAATTATACAGGAAGACTAATCATTTACCGATCCAAATTCTACTCTGCTGAAAATATGTTTGTTTGCCATGAACAAATATACCTTTTCGGAAGAGAATTGGGCCAAGAGGACCATGCGTCTCCTGAGCCTTATTCTTCACCGCCTGGAAAGTGGCCCGGTCAGCAATAGACTGAATCTGCTCAGCCGTTAAGGAGAATCCAAAGAATTCAGCTATCTGCTTCACACTGGAAGTTAGGTTCTGAAAGCAGAACAGTGAAAGAGGGTAATATAACATGTTTCCCTTAAAAAAGGGATACACATAACCCTCTTGGGATACACATAAACCACCATCTATTAACAATCTTTTCCTTCATAATATGTTTATATAATGCACTAGAGCTCAGCTTTTTACAACAAGACTTGACTTGTTGCAAAAGATACTTGATTTTCCTCTCTTTGAAATACCTGCAAAATACCTTTTGCTGTTAATTTCAGCACTTTTCAGGAAATGGATTCAGATGTGTTTTGCCTGTCAGCACACACCACCTGTTTTACCTGTTTCAGGTCTTCATATAATACAACCATAATATTTTCATCCTCAATATGTTTGCTCCATGCGACTGCATAGTCAAAATAGGATCCCCAGGTGACTGTAAAAAAAAAGAAAATGCACCTGATCTTCTTTTATTACTGGACATTAATTTCTCTCTGCTCAAGGAATCCCATCTGTTGCCTATCAGTTACATCTAAGCAAACAGACCAGCCCTCCCTCCCTGTGCCACCATACTGCACAATAGAATGATGGAGAAATTCATTGGACAAAAATCGTATTTGTAGGCAAATAGTTTCCACACTGGTTTCCAAATATGATCTTCACTGTGTGCTTCTCCATTGCTATACAGTTACTAAAGAGAGCCCTTAAAAGCCAAAGGCAGACCCCAGTCTGAACTTAAAATATGAGTTTCTTTTGGGGTGTTGGCATCATATGTGGAAACAGTAATGACAACAAAATGTTATTTCATTACCTCTTCACTTCTGTAGCATTTCTTCCATCATTAAGTGACAGAACTTTGGATTAAAGCCATTATCAAGCTGTTGTGCAAGTTCTTATTCATAACAACACAATGCCCAGAACCAGAGCATCTTTTGGACTTTATCCCTATTCTGGCATTCAGTCACCTCCTCTGTCATGAGATATGGCCATCAGTAAATTAATTATGACACAGCTGTTTTCCCATTAGCCCCATTTAGTTGTTCTTAAGTATGTCCTGCTGCTGCTTCCTCAGCTACATTCAGTGACTGTAACAGTACCTTTCCCGTTCATGAACTCTGAGAAGAACTCATCCCAGGAGCTGTAACTGGGGATGCTCGGCGCATTGTTGTGGAAATGGAAAAATGAGACAGCTGTGTCTTTAGGGTTTCGAAACAACACTAATATCTGGAGTGAGAAAAGAAGTTGACAATTTTAGATTGTTCATTGCCCCAGGCAACCAAATTGAGAGCAGACCAAATATTCTGTGATCAGTAACTTACTGGGGGTCTTTAAAATACTTTATTTTAAGGCATGTAGCACAAATTTACAACATGGTCATTATAAACGCCTTGCTCATGTCCCAAAGGAAGAAAGGATCAACAGGAAAAGCTGCAATACTTGTCATTGAATCCTATCCTGTAGCTGCCTAAGGCTAGGGAAATGGCAAAGAATCGTTTGCCAATCCCCTGCTAGGAATATTCTCAAAGCTGTTTGATTCTCAAAGCTGTTTTAATTATCTTCTATTTTTCAATGCATGGCAGCAAAGTACATGAAAAACCTGAGAGACTGCATCCTCAGACAAGTATAAACACTTCTGAAAACAAGTTACTCATAACACAGCAAAAAGTACTAAAAAATTGCTAAAATCCTCACTTAATTTCCTTTTGTGTTACCTCCTAAATATCATATATCTGCCATTGCTTAGTGACAGTGTCAGAGGAAGCAAAGTGTTCCAGTTTTAACAATCTCGCTGTTTACATGGAGACAGTCAGTGTCCCAGAGATGTCACTGCCACATTCACTCCTGATGTGGTTGCACAGCAAAAAAGAGTGGCATAAAAGAGAAAAGCAGGACATCACATTCATTGTTAACAACTGCAACAGCCTCCAGATCCGTTCTTGTTTGTGTCAACCACAGCACCCCTAATGCTGCTGTAAATGCTGGTGAGAGTTAAGTCAGCCCAAGGATCATGAGACTCCCAGTGTCTTCAAACTGCTTTCTCGCCACAACACCAGCACAGGTGCAAGTTGTGGCCCCCAAATTACTCTTGCATGCAGGTACTATCATACATATGAGGCACCCACCTTGGCTTTCTTCTTGAAAATAGACTTGGGGAGGCAGTCATAACTCAGATGTGTTGCCAAAATCCTTGGAGATGGAATCTGCTTCATCCTCTTTAGAAACAGGCAGAACAAGGAGTGAGAACAGGTTTATTACATGGGTGCAGCAGTGATCTGTGAGAATCACCTGTGTGAAGCAATCTCTGATCAAAAGGCATTAGTCATCCAAGATTATCCTTTTTCCCCCCTCTCAGGAGAAATAGCTCCTCTTGCCGCATGACTTCATTTTCATAACTGGTGTATGGGGCGCAGACAACAGATTGTAGGAGATTCAATAGTTTCTTTTCACTAACCTGGTATTTATCTGGATCTCCACATTCAATAAACGGTAGTTCTGTGCTGACATGTTTGCTCTGGGTACTTGTAAATATCAAATCACTTACAATCTGGATAAGCCAGTTCACACCTGGACCAGGAAACCCAGAGAACAAAATAAAACATATCAGAGGTTTATATATGATCTCATAGCCTTCTCATTACACAGCTTAATTCAGCATAATAGACATTGTCAAGTTACAAATATTACCAAAGCTCTGAAATGATTATAAACAAAATAATGTTTTGAATCGAGAACAATTTCAACAGCTTATCTGTGACTTTTCTTGGTTCACTTATAAGTGGTATGAGGAAAGCTCAGGGGTAACATTTACTTGATGATATACTTAGCATTCTTTTAACAAGCAGCCTGGCAGTCTCTAATCTGCAGTATCTGATTGCCTCTTTTCATCCTCCTCGCCTGCCTTATTTTTTCTCCATTTTGCAAGCTACTGCATATTAGGACAAGAAATCTAGTTAGCACTGTATTTGTATAACAGCAAACACTCAAGCAGGGGAAAATTCCCAAAGAGCAAGATCTGCAAATGATAACTACACTGTACTGCACAGATGTAGCATTTTCTCTCCCTCTTGCTTCCCCATCTCCTCTGTACATCCATTGCCCTCTGGATAACAGGGTGCCGCACTTCCTCGAGACCACAGGGAGCTAAACAACTGGCAATGGACTTTTTGTCCTTGTTAAAACTGCTCAATTGCAATAAACTGCCTAATATTAAAAGTTGGAAATCTCATTTTAAGCTACTGATGCCTCCCTGAACTAGAAAAGTTTACTGAATTATTAAACCTCAGATGCAGTTAGGATCATGTTGTATTTTGTGGATTCTGCCAAGCTCCATGAGAAGTCGAAGCCAAAGCCAAGCTATATCGGTGGCCCATTCTCATAGGATCCAGCAAAAACCCTGGATCCCAGACCACGGGATTGTTGATCTCTGTGCAATAAAGATGCATCTTTCACTTGTGTGGCAGCTCCCTCCTTTGGTGTTTGTTGTCTCCATCCATTGGTTCGGGTGGTCTGTCCCCCAGCTGCTTCATACTCACCCTGACAGTACAGGCACACTTCTTAAATTATACTAAGCTCTAATTACACTACATATTCTTTATGGCTCACAACCCAGCCATGAGGATTTCTTTTTATTGTGCACCTTGCTGAATTAGACCTTGACTTAAGACTCTCTGATTAGAGCCTAACAAACAGAACTGCATCAGGTAGGACACTAGCACAAAGTATTCTGCAGGCAGCAAACCCTTCTTTCTGGAGACCCTCATCTGGTACCACTTTGGTCTCAAAGCGGGAATATATACTTGGAATAGATTTCCTCCTGGAGCAGAACCCATTACTGCTATGTAAGCAAACACATCACACAAGACTTCTATTAAAATAAACCAAGTGATTGTTTGGGTATTTTTACCCCCACTGCTCCTACTGTCTCACTCCTCCTTTTTGCAGAATTCAGATTAAAAGATATAGAGTTTTGAAGCATATTGATCCAGCAGTGACGTAGCAGTAACTGTAGCAACTTAATAGTTACCAAAAGAGCCACATTAGGCAAAACAGAAAACAACCTTGACACAGAAAAAAATGCCAATTAAAAGCTTGCAGTTTTGCAAATAAAGATGCTGTATCCTGTCTCTTTCCATTCATTAAGAGTTTAATGCATAACTTTATTCCTTATGTTCAGTATTACTAACATACTTCCCAGAATGCAGTTTATCACACTGGCAGAGCTGTGTTGTCTCACTGATGTATAAAAAACTGTACACTTTACTCTCACTATCTTCTTCAGCCAACAACAACAAAAGAATATTTCAGCAAACTAAAACTTTTTCTCCTTTCAAAAACATAGACCATACAAAAAAGATAATAAATATATGAAGTATAATTACAATAAAACAGGATATGTGCCCACTAATCCCATATAAAATAGAAATACAATCAGTTATTCTTCCTGTTGTTGTGTCAACTGATTAGCTACAGTATCTCCAACTACAGCAAGTAATTTGTAATGTATTCACCGCATTTGGGGTAAGACACCAGCACCAGATCATCTCTTCTGGCCTCTAAGTTCTCCAGGGCTTGGAAGGTTTCTGCACTGCACACTGTGACAGGGTAGGGAGTCCCCTGGTAGAGGAACAGCAGGTCCTTCAGGGGAAGCCCTTCCGCCTTTGCCATTGCCTTATTTATCTCATCAACAAAGCTCTTCTCTTTCTCAGCCATGTTTACCACCTGTGGCATGTGAAACTTCAGGTCTAATGCCACCAGTGCCTATAAAGAGGCATTTTAAAGGGGTGGAGCATAAATCCTTGGCATTACTCCCACCTTTTCCTTCACCGCATAAGAACCCTTATAACCTGATATATTTATTTTTTCTTTTGCTTCTCCCTCCCTTTCTGGAAATGGAAAATGGGCTGATTCTGCCCATTCTTCATCTAGAGAGGAGGGACTGCTTCAGTAGGAAACCCCTTGGAGAGCAAGAAATAATGGCAAGTTCAGGCACCAGGGAAAATGGAAGCTGAATAATAATCTCCCCAT
>JAUBNY010001146.1:4100489-4116422 GCA_032275445.1 Crypturellus soui
GTGGCCCTGCGTGTGCAGGGGGGTTGGACTAGATGACCTCTGGAGGTCCCTTCCAACCTTAGGCATTCTGTGGTTCTATGAATCTATGATTCCATGATTCTATGACTGTGGGAGCTTTTCCACATTAAATAAATAAAAAACAGAGATCTTGCTCTGTACATCTTTTTCAGTGCCCTCAGGACAGGACTTGGACCACATTGTAATGGGCTGGATCTTACACATCTAAGCACACGTCCCTCCAGTGGAGCACCCAACAGGGGCAGCTGCCTCACGAGGGCTGAGGAGTGGGGCGCTCATCGAGCAGCAGCACGAAAGCAGCACTCGAGCACCATCCTGGCCTCACAGGCCCTGCCAAACCCCTCGCCAGGGTGGAGGTGGCCTCGCCTACAGCACCCACAGCGCCATGTCCAGCCAACCTGGTGGCTCCGCTCTGGGTAACAAGGAAGGCACGAGCCAGCAGGGAGGCTGCTGAAAGGATGAGGCTCAGCCCTTGCTGCCTTTGTGGGCTGCCACCAGCTACAGGACATCGAGCTGGGACGCGGAGAGAGCAGAGGGTGACACACGCTCAGCTGAGACACACGGTCCCTCACAGCCGCCACCCCCGACTCACAGCGCGGCGCCGCCGTTACAGGGCTGCGCAACACCGGCGGGACGCGGCGCGCAGGCGCGCGCCGGCACTGCGCAGGCGCGGCCGTTAGTGCCGGTAACGGCTGCAGTGGGGGCGGCCATGGCGCGGCGCGCGGTGGTGGCGCTGCTGCTGCTGGAGGCGGCGGGGCTGGCGGGCGCCATGCTGCTGTACCGCCGCATGGAGGGCAGCCAAGGTGCGGGCGGGCGCGTGTCGCCGCGGTGCGGGGAGAGGCGGCCGCTCCGGGGTTGCGCCAACGGCCTACGCGGATCCCGCTTCTCCGAGAGAACGGGAGCGGCTGCCCTGCGGGCCCCGCGGCTTTGCGCATGGAAGCGCAGGGAGTGCTGTTGGAGAATGGGCTGGAAGTTCAGGTTTTATAAAGGCAGAACTGTGGGGAAACTCCTTGGAATGTGGCACATGGCCACCACGAGCAAAGCTGAATCTTCTGCACTTTGATAATTACACGTGGCAGCTTAGAAAGGTGAGGCAAATACCACTTAGGTAGGAGCTGATCACTGCTGCTTCAAACCTGTGGCATGAAGCCTTGAAGGGATCCCACAGCTCAGTTTTAAGTTTTGCCAACTCTATGATCTGGCATTTTCCAGAAGTGTAGTCTACATTCCCTTCGGTGTCTCAGGCTTCTGGTTCAGTGCCCAAGTAACATACAAATAAGGTAGGCACCAAGTTAGTTACTGTAAGTAGGTCTGAGCTGTGCAGCAGTGGCCTCGTTTTGCATTCATGGCCCTACAGGTGCTGTGCTGGAGCCCGCTCACCCTCAGGCTCTGCACTAGGAGGCAGCCAGTGCAGAGGCAGGGAAGGCACCAGAGCTCCCTTATACCAAGGGCAACTTGAGTATTTCACCAGCAGTCAGATTGTGCTGTCCCAGGTTTAGAGGCAGGTGGACTGTCATATGCCTTCTCTCTGTACATTTTTATTTAGAAGTACATGACATTCTGGAGAAGAGCAGCTGTGGCATGTTTCAATAACTGGATTTGCATGGTTTCAGCTCTCCTTCACAGTTCTTGCATCCCTTGCAGGAGTTCTTAAGCTGTAGTTGTGCAGGGATGTGGTGTGCTCATCTGACAGCTCAGCAGCTCCCTGTGCTCAGAATGAGCACCTACTGTGTGTGCTGGTACTAGCTTTTAAATTATAACATGCAGTAATATGTTTTTTTAAACTGCACTGGTTAAGCCACACACAGGATTCAGCAATTCAGTGAAAACCCAAACCCAGATAAGGGGGTTATCCCCTGGGGGCATGGTTGAGGAGCTGACCCTATCTCAGGGTAAATCTGGCATTTGTCCTTGGCCATCACAGGAAGGGCAGCGATGACACTACTGCCCCTTGAATGGAGTTACTGATAGAGCACAAAAAAAAAGTAAATTCAGATCACATTTAATGGTATCTCAAATAGTTAGAATAACCTTAGGAAAAGGGCTAGTTAGAAAAATAGTGCATTTAATAACATGATCTAAAATATGTTGAGTATATTAACTTTGATTCATCTTCTTTCTCAGACTTCAGATACACCATGCAGAAGAGGTTCCCATCAATTCTGGAAGGTAGGTTAGGAGCTGTTGATTTCAGAGGCATGGCTAGAGTGCCTATTGCATCTTATGTCTAAACAATTATTATAAAAAATAAATGCAATAATAAAATCTATTGATTATCCTGGAGTAAGTTTTAAGCAGAAACATGTATGATTCTGTACAGGTGTAGCTGGA
The DNA here is from genome assembly GCA_032275445.1 of Crypturellus soui. Taxonomy (NCBI): domain Eukaryota; kingdom Metazoa; phylum Chordata; class Aves; order Tinamiformes; family Tinamidae; genus Crypturellus; species Crypturellus soui. Next base: position 4,102,839 of record JAUBNY010001146.1, read on the forward strand.
GTGTCAGACACCTCAATGGAGTCCTCATAACTAGAGGACAGCACACCCAACCAAACCAGTCCTTAAGTGGCTCACCTTCAGACACAGGCCAAGCTTACAACTAATATGGAGTTTCCTGTTTTTCAGTTTATTACAAAAGCAATGAGTGGGCTGGAATCCATGGCATAAGAGAGAATGACCAAATGACATGGCTAAGCAGCAAGAACTGAAGTAAGAAGGACGGGGCACAGAATTCCTGTAAAAATGTCCACATTAAAATGTCATTCATCTTTTTGATTTATTGCCTTTGTACTTCTTTTTCAGCCCTTTGTGCCTGAACTGTTTCTTCTTTTTGATAATACTTTTCACGTCCCTATTGTGAAGCCATCTGTCACGCTCTACTTCCCACTTGAGCTGTTTGACACCTGTAAGAGGAAAGAAGGAAGATGGGAAATGAGGAGCTCATTGGACATTGGAGAAATGAGGAGCTTGGATGATTACGGTGAAGTGCCCATCCTCTGACTATTGTATAGAATGTGGATAAATCATGTAAAAGTTAATTTAGCTACTGTATTTATAAATGTCAATAAAATTTAAGCTGCCTTTTTTTCCTTTTTTATTTTGACACGAAAGGAAGTCATTTCATGAAATATAATCTTACTATTACAGCATCTCAGGGTTTAGGATGCTTCTATAAGTTGTTTTCCTCATAGTACAGATGCTCATATAGAAGTACTCAGGGTTTTGACTGCTGCTATTAATTTTCTTTTGCTACCTAATTGTAGGAGGCCTAGAAATTACTTAATTAATTGTGATTTTTTTTTGAATTAGTTTTATTTCTGGGAAACTGCTTTTGTTTCATCAGTACTGCAATGATAAATTTCAGTAGTTAGACATGAAGAGCCATACCTTATGCTTCGCAATGACCCAAGTGCTACTACACTCTTCCTCAAGGCAAAATTCATATGAAGAAGCTTGGAACAGCTTCTTTTTTTTTTCCTTCTTTTTTTTCCTTCCTTTTGCAGGGAAAGGGCACATCGTAACCTCTTCTCCTCCTTGAAGCTGTACTTATTCCAGTAGTCACAACTAAAATTGGCACTGAGCATCTTTCAATAAAGTCATGACTTACTGACATTGAGCTACGATTTGCTCTCTGACCGTATGTGTATTTCAGATAAGATATCTGTCTTTGCATAGAGGATTTGAAGGGAAAAGAGCTTGTTAGTGGTAGGAATATATGCTTCCTGCAGCAATGTACTTACTAGCGTTATCTCTGTTCGCCATGGCATTCATCCCAATGTTGTCAAACTTAGACCCAGCATTTTCGTCCAGCAGGTAGCCAAACTTTAAAGAGAAATTTTAGTATTTAATTACTAAGAAACAGGTGAAATGCTTATATATGAATTCTTTTAGCTGATCAAACATACCTCTTCTGCAGATGCAAGCATAGTGGCATCTTGGAGCTTTCTCTTTTTTCTTGTGCTGGATCCTTCAATAAAAAAAATACTATTACTAAAGCATAAAGTAAAAAAAGTATTATTCTTAAAGACAGCATTTCTAGTTCACAACGACATTAAAACAAAAATCTTAACATGTTTTAAAAGATTATTTTTATTTACTAAGACCTCTGAGATAGCTGTGTTTAAAAGCTTCTCCACTCCCCTTCCCCTAAAAGCATGGGAAGAAGTGTTTCAATTTGGGGCTAAATAGCCATATTCCATGTAACTTTTGCATCATCAAACATACCCCTTTCAATCTTCAGTCCTCTGAGAGCAGAAAGTTACCCTGAACTAGGCCATACTGGTTGGAGGTCAAGGGTAACACTAGCTCCTTTTCAGTTATGGTTTCTCCAAATCTGAACCCAAATCCAAGACTGTAAATAACATATTAAACCCCTCTGAATCCGAAGTTTTCCAGACTCTGTATTTGCTTAAGCCTTCTCAAATGGAAATTATGAGAGTGTTTTCTTACCTTCAAGTGATCCTGCAAAATCAATATTGTTCTTTCTCTTGTCCTTTTTACTGACAGATGTGATTTTGTGGTCATTGCTCAAGTCTAGGGGAAAAAAAAAGTAATCATATATAAAAAAGTATAAAAAAGAATAAAAAAGTAATCATATATCAGAAATATTTGTCATAATGGGATAATAGTTGGAGTTTTTACTTTATAAAAAGTTTAAAGCATAGTGGACACACTCTAATTTTCATCTATTAAACCCACAAAACTTTAAAAAGCATTCAATGGTGTGCCCTTTTTAATAGCTTTTCTTCCACAGCAAAAGAAAGAAGAGAAATATAAAACAGAAATATGGAGACTAACAGAACAAAAGCCTGTGTTATGTAAACTTTGAAGGTCTGCTTGGTAAGCTTGACACAATAATAATCTTATGAAGGATCAATATATTAAAATCAATAGTTTATCAATCTTATCCGCAGTCATCTTTCTGTGACCTATTAGTACAAATACTACATTAATTAGTTCTTCCCCAGTAACAAAGTGTTAACTGAATAAACAGCCTTTCAATTGAAAATAAAAACCATGAAGGTGCAGCAATCAGTTTTACTACAGAGTGAATAAAAATTTGGGTATAATTGGGAATTATTTGGGTATAAAAATTTACTACGGAGTGAATAAAAACAGCTTACACAAGCTATTTTGTGCTACAATTTTAGAAGGTACTTCCTTTAAAAAAAAAATCAACATTAATTAGGTCTAAACAAACAAACAAAAAAAGACCACATTCCAAGCATAATTTTTTTTCTTATAATTTTTTAGCACTTTAAAAATTGTAAAGCTTTTGCCTTGTGTAGACAGCTATCTGTGTATAAAGCTGCTTTTACTACTGACGTTTTCAGAAGAAAGTATGTCTTGTTCGCAAATTTTTAAATTGGGATACCTAAATTGAGACTTGAGTCAAGAACTGCTTTTGATCTCAAGACCTGTTGTCCAGAGAGGAGGACATTAATTAAGTCACTTAACTTACAAGCCAAATCTCTCATCTAGGTAATTAAACATTAAGTACAAATTTAAATATTTAGATAACACATTTAAAATGATGGTTGATGTTTTTTCAGGCTCTGATAATAGGTGCTTTACCTAGGCTGTTATCATCATCAGATGCATCCATAAATACACCTCCTTCTTCATCAATATCCTCTCCAAAATCTTCCTCCATGCTTCCTAAGGAGACTTCTTCATCATCCAGCTCACTGAAACCATCTTCATCTTCAGAATCCTCCCAGTCAGCATCAGACTTCTTGTTTCTTTGACTTTTCTTACTGCCTGGGGTTTCCTTTTTTATGTTACTGAAAATAGATAACAAGCTCAGCAAATCATCTGGCAGAATACTGTTTTCAGATAACATTTTTTTCTCCTAAGATCTTTTATTTCTTTTGAGATCCACAAACTGCTGGTTTGTTAATCTAGCAACTCTACTAAGTGAGAAAAACAGCCTTTTTAATTAAAGAAGGAATATACAGTTATGAATTTGTCTCCTCTTTGCTATTTTTTACTCACTCCATTACAGCTCACACTAAAAGAAGGTTTCTGCATTGATTTTAAAGCTGTACTCTGGATATTTTAAACAAAAAGGAAGGTACTTCATCATTAATGGAACTGCTGACTTCCTGAGAAATGCGCTCTCTGATTTAGGATCCCACAAAGTATTCACCACATTAGGTCAAGTTACAACGAGCTGCAGTGCCATTATCCCTCATCCTGTTTACTTCTGTGGTTGGTTAAATCCCAGACAGAAACCTGAGACAAACAGGTAAAAGAGGGACTTTGCTTAGGGTGTCATTGCATTGTACAAATAAACCACTACAGGTCTCACACTTCAAGCCAGCAGTTGCAAACACCCTGGGATCAGAAGGCTCCGTTGTGAAGGAGATTGGAAAGGAGGGATATGTAGCATTAATCTGCTATTGCCGTTTTTGAAAAGTGATACGCTGGGCATTTTTGAAAAAGGTCTGTCCAAAAGGTAAAATGCTATAGGGATATCAAAGCAGGAGCGTGAAAGAAGAGATTCAAAGTCCTACCCTGCAAAATCAAGATCATCCTGGCTAACATCAATGGCACTATCTGCAGCTTCAAATGTATCTGAGGAGGAAAAAAAAAAAAGTTTATTTTTCAGTTACTACAAGACAAAGTCAAACAAATTCACTATAAAGTCATTGCAAATGACGAGCTAAGACCACAGCAGAAGTTCTGTAAAGATGTTAACTGAATAAGTAGCACATTTCTTGAGGCCAGGAATGATGACAGAAGTTATGAGATTTAAAAAAAAAAAAGCAAGTAGTGAAGAAAGTACGAGTTAAACTGCTAGAAGTTATTTAACTCACAGATTACATTAGGGAAAAAACGACAAGGCATGAACTGCCACTCATGAATTTATGTTTAAAATTATACAATTTCCATCTGCTAGAAAAGCTCTTGAGTAGTAAGATGAAAGTCTGGTTTCAAGGTGCCCTTCTAAACAGTCTATAGACAGTAACACAGGATGGGAATTGAAGAGCTAGTTCTCTTAATTTCCATGATTCTCTATTTGGCTCTTTGACATCATTAATTTTATTTTAAAAGGCTGTATTAATATGTTTGCAGAAATAGGAAATATTAAGATTATTATTGCAAGGAAAAACAAGGCCTTACCCAGTGCTCTCTCAAATTCATCATCATCTACATCTTCTACACTTTCTTCATCTTCCTGACGCTTTTGTTTCTCTTTCCCTTTATCAAACTTTGTATAAAATCTGAAATAAGTAGCATATTGCTCTCAAACACAAGATTACATCTGATGTTGCTTATGACAAATTAAAAAATACAGATTATCTATTCTACATGCAATTTGCCAACTGAAAAGTGTAAGTTAATGGTTTCAGACATATCCCCAGTCATACAGGGGTAGAAGAATACTGTACTTTTCTTAACAAGCCTTTAAAAGTGTAATCTCAGTTACAATCACTGTTCATGTAACACAGTTACCTTCTCGGACAGAGGTGCACTCTTAAACTACTTTTTCTTTACTTTCCTAATTCTGTCCATGGATAATTAAAAACATTTGCAGGACCCGCATGCCTACCTTCGCTGCAATACAGTTTGGAAAAGCTATCTGATCAATAGGAAAGAGGCTAGTCTTCACAGTTCAGTTAACACAAATGGCATAGTGTCATTAAGGAGCTGTATTCAAATTTTTTAAAAAGCCCCAATATCAATTAATATCTTCTGATACATAACAATTACAACACACAAGACATTAACGATCATTCATTGTTTAAGGTTTCTCCACTAAAATGTCAACTTATACAATGTATAAACCACAAATAACGACTGTCTGTAAGCTCCATTCTTTCGTAGGCTTTTCTGATAAAATTCTGAAATTACGTTCTGTGGGAACTGCCATCATTACAAGGTCACTCAAATTAATCAAAATTTGGAATATGAGACAGTATTTACAAAATGTAATTTTTGGCAGCACTGCTTTCAAAACTAACACCTACAATGAATGTTCACAAATATTTCATTACCTATGGAAAAATACTTCATCCACTGGGATTGTGCTTTCATCTCTGGCACGGAACTCCTTACTGTTGACTGGAGAAAAAAAAAAAAGAAAAAAAAGCAGAATTGGTTTTACCTCAATCTGAGCATCATTTGTCACTCTCTTAAATTGCTCTAGACAACTCCTGGCAAGAGAATGACAAGTCATAGGACAACTGCTCTCCAGCAGATGCAAGGCAGGGCCAGTTTATCATGATGGAAAAAGAAACGTAGCCACACGGTGCCTGCACTTCCAGGGAAACGAGGCAGATGGATACTCTGAAGTAGCTGATTCAACAGGCTGCTGATAAAGCTCCCGTGGCAGAAGCTTTTAACTCCTTCCCCTTCCCTCACCCACTTCAAAAAGCAAATCAAAAGAGAAAGAGCTATTTCTGATCTCATAGGGCACAAATTATAGTGTGTTGTAACTGACAAGCATCTCCATTTCTCAAAACGGAGCAAAACAGAGTCATAGGAGAGGACAGTTGGAATGAACAGCAGAAGGTACAACAGGACTTACAATTTCAATTCTCTAAACTTCAGCAGAGTCCAGCTATATACAACAAGCACAGATTTTTACACCCATATTGAAATATGCTTTTTTGGGATATTTTACAGGTAAAATACTTAACTTCCTTAATTCTAACTTAAATGTCCCTTCAAGTCAGAATAACCTCATGAATTCAATAAAAACAAAACAATAACAAAAACATATTCTAGGTAAAAGCAATTAGGCTTTGATAGCCATAAAACCATGTGTCATTAAAAATACATCAGCTATTCTGAAACTACTATCACCTCAGTGTAACAGATCAGACCTAAAGTTATAGGACGGACATCCCTGAAAGTTACAGGATGTACAACCCTGGGAATGTAGCACAAATATAGATGTATTCTGAATGAAGAAGAGGATTTACAACTCCAATTGTCAGGTATCAACTTTCATTAGTGCATATTATTTTCATCTAAAGAGATAAAGATTATTACATCTGATTGCTTACCCTAATTTTTTCACTATGGGTTTTTACCACCAAATCCTGCCCTTAATCACTGTAAGGAGTTAGACTAGACAAAAGTTGGCCTATTTATAGAAGCAGAATGATACTCACCAAAATAATAGTTCCAAAGATATCTTATACTAATCCTAACAGTAACTGCAGATGTGGCACTGCATTAAGTAATTTATATCTTTTAATAAAAGAGCTTAAGGAGATTTAAACCATTATATAAATCTATTTGCTGAGATTTTAAGTCACTCTTCAGTCATGTTAAGAAGAATAAATGATGTTATATAATAGCTTGGGAACAAAAATAAGAATGTTAACTAGAGATCAGCATACAAGTTAAAGATTTTCACATGGTTTTAGATAATAAGAACTTCAAAAAATAGTATTTGTAATATGAGGATACTAAACATAAGAATTACATGTTTGTGAGCAGAAAATTTAGTTAGTATTTTGTAAATAAACCTCCCTCTGACGTTAATTCTCTACATATTACTCTTCTACCTAGAATAACACTGGAAGAAATTCTACATGCCTTTTTAAAGTCATGTTACATTACTAGCTACAAGTAAAAGAGCAATAAGATTCTGTAGCTTTTATATAAGATTGCAAATATATTCTGACCAGGAACTTATTTCACTTTATGGAGAATGCAAAGAAAGATAACTAAACTTGAGAGAAGGTGTAGGATCATTACAAACAGGGCATGCTATTTTCAACAGTTCTGTCCTTTGCTGCTATACATTTCCCAGAAACGGCTAAACAGATGGTATTACCTTCATAATGCACTGCCTAAAAAAAGGAATCACTATGGTAGAAATTTAGGGTTAGTGGAAAAAAAAAGATGGGGAGGAGGTCTTAAGAGGATTTGGCATAAAAGGCTAAATGCAATAGTAGACACTAATGTCTTTTCCTACACAAGAATGCAGAAAATAATGACTGAGGTAACTGACTTCCTCTATATCCCTTTCTCTCACTGTGGTTTAATGGATCCAAACTTTCAGCTGTGGCAATTACAAGCACCATTTATGCAAGAAGTTTAGACCAGATCCTGAATGCAAGACACAACCAGTGCACTCATGATGAACAGACTATTTGTTTGCTTGTTTTTTATTCTTAACAGAGATAGCACGCACAGAATAGAAAACAGAAAATCACAACAGTTAAAATTCCTTTGCCATCATAATTGTAACCACAAAGGGCTTGACTTACCTGCAAGGTTCTGCACATTTTTCATAAACTGTTTCTTCTTCGGCTGCATTACCACACTGCTGGTGTTCTCTGTGGTGGAACATAAATCAGCAACAAACTGTATTACTAGCCTTTACAGTAAATACTCCTCTCACTTTGCTTACTCCTGGTAGCTTAGCAGTTTCTGTACTGCTGATCAGCAGATGGTCCTAACTTGCAGACATCTTTTCTGCAGACCTGTGGACCAATTCTCTTCCTCCTCTTTTACCAACATCCACCTCCCAACATAAAGACAGGCACAAAGAGTTATTTGGCAGCCTGAGACCAATCTGGTCACTGCAGTTTATCAATAATCAAGACTAAATGCTTCTAAGCACAGAGAAGTTCACACCTTTGCCTTTGTGGAGTTTGGGATTTCTGTACACAAAGCGATCCAAGAATCTCATTAAGGTGAAATCTTGTAACGGGTCACCTGAGTACTGAATATGATTTCCCTGAAAGAATGAAAAACAAAAAAAAATAAGGTCTTCATTTAAGCTAGACAGCAACTATACACAGAGTTAGGGGACTCAAGCTTACATAGTACCAGCATGACATTAAACCATTCTTCATAAAAAAGAGAGTTGGGATATTTCGTCATATAAAGTCCTACAGGTTAATACATTCTTGCACAGGCTTTATAATTGGAATTTCAATATTTCTTAACAAAACTCACCACATTCAAATGCGGTAAGTTGCCTTTTAATGTGCTGAACTATCAGACAAAAAACATTGTAATTAACAAAGAGATTCATTGTTTTCAGTCAGGCACTTATACCCACCACTATTTGGATAATATATAATCGAGCAAAAACTAAATTCTTTTAAGTGCCTAATTGTATATGTTTGTGTAGTTCTACAGCATAATATTAAATCACAACTAAAAAAGCATTTGCTCCAACACCATAGTTCCCTATATTAAAAAAACACTTTAAATAAAAGGATACACCAAAACTCCAAAGCAGTTTTAAGAAACATGAAATATCCACATTTCTACAGAATTAGCTATTTCTGTAAGTAGTCTAATTGAGATAAAACATTTTATTTCATGAAAAAACTTGGCATCTGAGTGTACATTACTCACCATGTTGCAGTTTCTAGTTACATGCAGAATACAAGGAAACTCTGTAATGTATTTAAAAAAATAGGAAAATACAACTAACATAAATATCAAAGTTCCCAGCTACAGTAGTAAAAGTACTTACTTCTAGAATTGTTTTTGCAAAGAGGGCCACAGACGGATGAAAATGTTCAGAAAGCTGAAAAACATACATCACTTTTTTATTCCTACTTTGAAACACATACTGACAAGCATGATTCATGTCATCCTCTCAGACTCCTGGCAACACCACTATGCTTTCAGACTACTCTAAAACTCACCATACAAACTTCATACACATTAGATCTGCTTTTCTCTCAAATAACTGAAGAGCTTCAGTAGGTCTAGTCTTTTGTTTGTGTTAACCAAGTACGTCTTCACTTACAATTTTAACATTAAAAAGCCTTCTTGATACAAAACTAGGATTTAAAAGTGTCGAATTATTATTGTTGTTCAAATTTCCACTTAAAATTTCTATGTCCGATCCCTGAATATCACTGTTACATGAGTCCTGAGTTGAACAACATCTTCTCTAACCTTTCTGTTATTTCCCTAGGTAGCTACCTCAAGAATAATGAAGTTTGGCTTGTTCTTTCAATACAAGGAGCATAATAAGAAATACAAGAATCAGAATATAAGATACTTCACCTTCTTGAGCTCCCAAAGGCTTGTACTTTCAGCACCACAATACAAAGGACTTCGGTGCAGAGGATCATATGAAACTCCACTCTTTCTCCCTAGGTTGGGAAGGAGAACAAAGTATTTTTTGAAATTCCCCAACCTACTCTATAGGAATATTATTTTCATTTCATCACTGCCCAACACTTTCAACTGGATAGGCCAGTGATTCATACACAAGTACGTAGCAGTTATATTCAATAAGCTCTTCCCCAGCATACAATCACAAGTGAGTTCCTACATGCTTCAAAATAAGCCCCCGAAGAGACCAGCTCTCTTCTGAAAGGTCCTCAAGAGACAGTAAAGTTAGAAGCAGCCTCAAAGTTGGATGTGAGTTCTAGAAGCAGGTTCAAAGCTAGATGTTTTCGCAGGCTTCACAAGAAAAGGAGTACCTAGGCATCCTAGGCCTCGTTACAGCACTCTGAAGATGTTTGAACCTGGAAGCGAAAAATTCCAAGCTAATTTATGTATCTTAATGGGGTTGCGACTACACAGTAAAGCGAATTAACTAGACGATTAACAGCCTCCTCATCACTGCTAACAGATAGAGGAAGAAAAACTATTCAGATTGCTTGATACTGAGCAATCTGGAAAAGTTAAAAAATAATGAATCCCTTAAGTTTTCAGCTTAATCCCTTAAATTTTCAATTCATCAAGTTTTGATGAACACTACTGAATGCTGGCACTTGAATGTGTTAGATTTTCTTGCTAATTTACCTCCCATATTCAGATGATGCACCCATGAGGGTGCTGAATTTGGATCATTTGTTTTGGTAGAATTTTCTGGTGTGCTACTTTCTTCTTCTTCCTCTTTATCTGCATCCACAAACTTTTCCTCATTCTCTTCATCTTCTTCTTGATCATTAAAGCATTCTTCTTCATCAGACTCCTAAATAACAAAATATTAGTGAAGAACTGTCTTTTCCCTTGTAAAGGGAAACAGGTAGAGATAGGTTTTTATGAAATTAGAAGTGGTAAGTGGAAGCTCAATGAAATAATGAAATCACATTGTACCACATGATCCTGTAACTGGACCCTCAACCCAGGTTTTACTTTCAGAAGCTCAGACAGAAGGTAAAGGGCTCCACAAATAAACGGTGGCATCTGTCCACAAGTGACTTGAAGTAACCTCTTCACAAAGGCTTTCACTCGCCGTAACACTACATCAGCCTTCAGAGACTTATAGACAAGATTAAGAAACATGGATGGCTTTGAGCAAGTTGCTAAACCAGGATCCAGCAGCTTCCTGTAGAAAATATAGGAGAAAATATTTTGGTTTTCATAACGCACGTGGGAGAATATTGCTATTAACAACAGTCAACTGAATTTTTCTGTGTTACCTAAAAGACTAGTCATAGCTTGTTTTCCAACAAACCCCAAATGTTATAATCAACCCTGAAATATCAGCATCAGTGTTGCATTGATGGAGGGGATATAAAGGGAAAAAAAAAACTATACCCACAGATAGAAAAATAGGAAAATGTATAAAGAAACTCAGTTCAAATGAAAAAGTTGCAAAACAGAAGGCATTCAAAGTGAGAAACCAGTCTGATCTATTCAGACTTTCTAAATAAATAAATAAGGGTTAGCACTAAAATGTTTCACAGCCAATTTCCTATTCTTTGACCAGCCCAATTTCTGCTCCATTTTTTACTTACTACCACACACACGAAGGCTACTAAATACATTACATGTTCTGAGGGGAACAAGCGCCCACTTTTAAAAGCATTGACTTCTCTTCTATCAACTATCAGATGCCTGTAAGGATCCTATAAAGATTCACAGCAATCAGCCGGGGTAAAAAAAAATATTTTCACAATACAAGGTTTCCTGACTATTCTAATTAAATTATTTAAACATTCTGTGGATATTTTTTCCCCTTCATGAAAAAAACATATACAAGGTCTTAGGCTAATATGTGTCTAAAATATATGCTAGCTGTAAAAGTGACTTCAGAAGTAGTAATTATCAACTAGTTTCAAAATACATCTGGAATTAAAACATGCCACCAGAAAACAATGCAGAGAATGAGATCTAACTGTGGTGTTCTCAGGACTCACACTACCATTTGTTTTATTCCCATGCTAAGTGAAAGAAAACACATTTTCTTCTAAGTCATACAAAACATCAGAGATTTTTATGTAAGGCATGAAACTCCAAAACACTCAGACCAAAATGCTTCTACAATATTGCTTTAAAATAAAAGCAACCACTCTGTAAAACAAAATTCATATCACAAGCCCAAATCTGTCACTTACTTGTAGAGTGCTGTGTAATACCTGTCCGACACAGTCTGCTGAGAGTCCATTACTTGGAAAAGTAACATCAGCGCCTGAACACTAGTACTGAAGTTCACAACATGCAGGACTTTAAACAAGGTGTTCAGCTGCTCTTTCACTTTCTCATCGCCAGCCTCAGCATATGGGTAAGCTCTGTTCACTCCACTTAGAAGAGCGCTGAGCATTTTGGATTCAACATCTTTTTTTTTAATGCAGTTCCGAAAAAAGCAGAAATACAAAGTTATGAGCTTGCTAGCCAGCGTGCTTTCCTCATGGCTGAGGACTATCTGATTTAAAAAACAAATGGCATAATACTGAGTTTTGACACTAATGTTGGAGCGGTACAAGAGCCTCTCCACCTCGCTGCACACTACTCCTTTCATATTTGGATGTTTGTGAAGTAAAGTCTCCAGCAGGTAGGAGGCTTTAGTAGCTATTTTATTCTGAGGGTCTCCCAGTTTATTTACCAGCAGAACAAGCAGAACTTTCTCCTGCTCAGGCTTGTTACAGAGGAGCTCGTGAGCCACAGCCAGTGCTCGGGCTTTTGTTGCTGTCAGAGAATCACGGCTCAGCATTTCTAGTGCCTGCACAAACTCTGCCACTTGTAGTTTCAGCTGATGCTCAAAATACCACAGTATCAGTCGTCTGTCTCTCGAATCCCTGTTCCCACTTGCCATCTTTCCTATGTTGTTAAAAGGATGCTGTGAAAAAGATGAGAGTTTACGATTGTCTGGTAGCAAATCTGATACGAGAAGTTCCTTGAAAGTATCCAATGCCATGAGGCTCTGCTGCTTGCTGCCTTTCTTCTTTATGAGGTTTACCAGGTTCTCCACAAACTGAAGACTGTGGACAGCACTGTCCTGAATGAGAAGGGTCATAGCTGCCAGCCTGTCAGCTAAGGTACCTGATGACACAACAGTTTTCATCCATGCAGAAGAGGACCCCTTCTGGTAATTTGTCTTATTCTTATATAAATCTGTCTCATGCTCGTACAACTTCTGAGCCAAGGCCTTATACTTGGACAGAAGCGCCTGATCTTGTGGTTCAGAAGTGAATTCGCTGGTGTATTCCAGATCATACCATTTGCTCCCTGATTTGATCAGTAACACCTGCCTAGCATGAAATTCAAAATCTTCTTCCTGACGCTCTTTCTTTACCGAAAGGTGCTGGTCCTGATCGCAATCTGCTTTTTTTTTCTTACTGTCTTTCCTGCTGGTCGTTTGTTCTTTGACTTTTTTCCCCTCTATTGAAGAGGCACTAATCTCCTTCTTGCTCTTCCCTTTCTTGATGGGCTTCTCTTTTCTCTGGCTGCCACCACCACCCTCCGCGCTGTCCTCATCCTCCACCACGAGGCAGCTTTCCGCGTACTTGCCGAGCCCCAGGGAGCTCACGAACGCCTCGAGCTCCCCGGGCTTCAGGTCGTCGTCGATCGCGTCCTTCTTCCCGCCATCCACGATCTCCTGCTCCTCGTCCAAGCCGTACAGCATGAGGTAGTCTTGCTGCGGGCGACAGCGCGCGGCCGTTACGCGCCGCCAACGGCCGCCATGTGCTCGCGCACCCCTCGCCTCCCGCTTACCTTGGTGCCGCCGAGACGCAGCACCTCGTCCAGCGTGAAGCCGTCGCCATCCTCCTCCTGCCCCTCCGCGCCGTCGCTGTCGCCGCTACCGTCGCTGTCGCCGCCCGGCTCGCTCCCGCCGAAGTCCCACAGCGCCGCCGCCATCGCCGCTGCCGCCACGCGCCTGCGCCGCGCGCGCTTCCGGCGCCGCAGGTCCTGCGCGGC
>JAUBNY010001146.1:4116525-4209340 GCA_032275445.1 Crypturellus soui
CCGGTGGCGCCCGCGCGGCGGCGGCGGGGGCGGCAGCGGCGGCGCGGCTGTGCTCTGGCGCGGCGGATAGCTCCCTGCTGAGGCACCTGCTCTTCAAGCTGCGGGCGAGCGGGCCGCTCACGGTGGCCGAGTACATGCGGGAGGCGCTCACCAACCCGGCGCAGGTGCGCGGGACGGGTCGGGGCCGGGACCGGCGGTGCGGTGCGGGCGCGGGGCCGGGCCTGCCTCACCCTCTGTCCCCTCCGCAGGGCTACTACACCCGGCGCGGCGGCATCGGCGAGAGCGGCGACTTCGTCACCTCGCCCGAGTTGAGCCAAGTGTTCGGGGAGGTAACGGCCGCCGCGGAGCGCGGGGCCCGCGCTGAGAGCCGCTCCTTTCCTAGGGCTTCTCCACAAATTACAGAAAGACAGTCACCATCTTGCCTTGTTTTTCCATTCGAGCTCTGTAATTCCTCCAAAGAACATCAGTGCGGCTCATGCCTGGTTGTGCATAAACATGTGGCCCTCAAGGAAGGGCCGTGTGTGCGTACTTGCATACGTACTTGGGTAGTGACCCTCATTTTTGACATAACTTAAGTAAGTCCTTTGCATGCATCACACAGGAAAACGTCCAACTCATTCGCTAGGTGTTAAGCAGCTGCTGCTCAGCAAACAGCTCCTGCTGAGGAGCAGGCTGAAAGCCAATAGATGCAGTGCCATCTATTACAATAACTTCTCACGGCATCTTATGTTAAAAGTTTTGGGACCACCGCGTAACGTCGTAGTTATTATCAGGCAGAGGGCTGGGGTCGCTTCCTGTAAGTCGTAAAGATTTGATTCTTGCTTGCGCTGTTTCCCTGTGGCAGCTGATCGGGATCTGGTACATCAGCGAGTGGATAGCTGCTGGCAAACCGAAGGCATTCCAGCTGGTGGAGCTGGGCCCAGGCAGGGGCAGCCTTACCGATGACATATTGCGGGTAAGTGGAACAAAAAAGTTCCTGATACTGAAAAAGACAGTGAAACCTGAAATAAAGAATGAGACTGTTGATTGATATCGATTGCTGTAGAGTTTGAATCTTCTCTAGGAAGCCGGTCATTTCACTTAGCAGACTTGCAGCTTAAATTCTGATTTAGATAGATACTTGCTGCTTATGCTTCAGTGAAGAGAGTGGGCTGCCAAGGTGAGCGTAGAACTTGGGCCTGTGCTTGGGTACTTTGCAGACACACACACACACACAGACACAGCTCCAAATAAAACTTAATAGAAGGGAAGGGCAGGAATATTAGACTACAAATTATTTATAGGAAAGCATTATTCAAACTGGAAAAACACATGAGAGGGTGCTGCTATATGTAACTGGGAGGCCTTAATGAGAGCAGCAAAAGGAGAATAGCAAAGAAGTGAACTTGTATAGTTTTTTTGAGGATTTCACTGATATATTGCTTCTGAATTAATGCTTTCTGTTCTGTCACTTTTGCATAGGTATATACTAATTTGCATAGGTATATATTAATTAAAACATTTCCATTTTAAAAGCAGATTGCTGATGGGATTGAGCCTCCCAGATGCCTTATTGTATTTACATTTGTTAATGAAAAAGAATTGTCACTTAAGAACAGTGAAATACATAATACTGAGTACTTTCATTTATGATGTTGGTTGGTGAGGGTTGAAGCACTCATCTCCTGAAGCAGGCAGAACATAACACTAGAGGAACTCCTTGCTTTAAGCCTATTAGCATTTTAAACGAGCACATGGTATTACTGTGCTTACTGCTACTTAACACTTGGTCTTATTTGCCAATTTGTCTATAAGAAATTTAATAGCTTTTATTAAAATCAAGTTAGGAATTCCTGCTTCCTTCTAGAAGACCAGTGAGAGAATTTTGCTAAGTGAAAGCCTCTGAATCTTGAATATAAATATGGAAGATAACTTGCCTATTTTTCATTCTTAACCCTTTAATGTATTATAACATGTGACTCTGCCTAATGGGATTCATCTGTGTTTATAGGTCTTCAAGCAGCTTGCCTCTTTACTTAGTAAATGTGATATTTCTATTCATCTGGTAGAAGTGAGTCCCAGACTCAGTGAGATCCAAGCACAGATGCTGACAGGAGGGAAGGTGCAGTCAAGCCCCAGGGATGACGCTGTTTACATGAAAGGCATTAGCAAGACTGGAATTCCCATTTCCTGGTACCGAGACATTCAAGATGTACCACAAGGTGAGGAACTTGAAGGTGTTGATACAGGGATGGCTCCTCTCTCCCATTTGCCATGTTTGACAACTAAGGATATCTTTGCTAGCTCTTATAGCAGCTCCACAGTAAACAGTATCCATATTAGCTCCTAGTTCCTGTGTGAGCCTGAGAGAGGATCTTGCCTCAGCTTCTCATAATGGTTACCACTTCTGACCATCTTGGTTTGGAACAGTAACCCCACTTCATAAACTTCAGTAGTTCTTTGTGAGTGTCACTTACTGGCTTCACTGCCTTAACATTAGTACAGACGTTCAAAAATCCTAAAAAACATGCATTGTCAGCTAGCTGTGGAAACGTTATCTTTGATGCTTTTGAGCTGGGAATAATGCCAGTTATTTCATAGTGATATTAAATAGCTTAATTAAAATATTAAAAAAGAAAACATTCAAGTGGAAAGTGCTATGAAAGCATCGTGTTGAAACAAATACTTGAATTTATTCTCTTTTTCCTTTCCACAGGTTACAGCTTTTATTTAGCGCATGAGTTTTTTGATGCCCTGCCCATACATAAGTTTCAGGTATAGCAAGAAGATAATTGTGAAAGTGATCGTCTAGTTAGAGACCTTGCCTCTTTAAGGAAGAGAATTATGCTGCCATCTTGGACACATCCATTGACTATGGTAGAATATTTCTAACCAAACATAGCCAAATAAAGCTTAATTCACCTGGTAATTGTAAAATGAGTAAGTGTTCATGACTAGGAAAGATTTTAGTAAAAATATATATTTTACTTGGTTAAGTCTCAAGTTTCTTATGATTTATGCTACATTAATAAGAATTTAATTTCAATATTTTATGTATTACTAGCACCGAAGACAAGCTGAACTCTGAAGGTCTTTCATTTAAGAGGTGTAGCAAAACAAGGGCAATACCAAAACAAAACGAGTTAGGTTTTAGAATAAACACTTTCAATACCAGTTTATTAATTAGTTTATCAAAATCACTGTTAGAAGCAGGAAAATCCTTTAGCAATTTAAGCATTGCACTAGGCCAAGGTACAAGCAGTAGAAGAGGCAGCATTTTCTCTGTAGTGTCATTTATTCCCTCTAAATATAATAAAAGCTGAATTTGTTGACTGTAGGCTAGGTTCTAGCACAAGCTTTTACCAAGACAGCTACTGGAATTAAATAGGAGTAGATAATTGCTAGTAGCATGTTACATTCTTAAAAATTCTTCTGAGAAATATGTTAGTCTGACACATTAGTGAAATCAAAGATGATACTGTGTCCTCGTTAGGACAGAAAAATCATTACTCTGCATTCATTAAACAGAGAACAGAAAAAGGATGGCGTGAAGTGCTAGTTGATGAAGATCCAGAAGTTCCTGATCAGCTCCGGTTTGTCCTGGCACCATCCAGCACCCCTGCGATGCAAAACTTTATTCAGGTAAGGTCATAACTACAAAAATTAATATGTAGATCATTAGTGACTCTTTTAGGTACACTTCCTTCTCCTCAGCTACTTTGGCAGGAAGTTTTGCTTATGCTGGCCATGTGATTTTTTAATTCTGCACTAGCCTGAAGAAATGAGAGAGCATGTGGAAGTGTGTCCCGAGGCTGGGGTCCTCATTCAGAGACTTGCCCATCGTCTAGAAAAAGATGGAGGGGCTGCTCTCATTGCTGATTATGGTCACGATGGAACCAAAACAGACACTTTCAGGGTAAGGCGTACGCCTACTGTATTCTAATCTTCTTATTTTCACCATTAGTCTAATAATAAAAGAATTCCTGCAAAAGGAAGTTTTTAAGTGGGCATCATAGTAAAAAATGTATTATGCTGCAACCATAAGACATAGCATTGTGGTACTGCTTAATCGGAACACTTTCTATGTGTATCTCAAATTTTCAAAGTCATTTGCTCTCATACCTGACTTTAGTAAAGACTAAGTTGGGAGGAAAGGTAGCCCCAGCTTTGGGAGTCGGAGTACAGCAGTGCCCTCTGCCCATTTAATTCTCTAGGGATTCCGGAATCACAAACCTCATGATGTGCTGAAAGCTCCAGGTATGGCTGACTTGACGGCAGATGTGGATTTCAGCTACCTCCGCAAGATGACACAGGGAAGAACAGCCACGTTAGGCCCCATAAAACAACGGGAATTTTTAAAAAACATGGGCATAGACTTCCGTCTGCAGGTAATGATAGCGTTGACAGATACAAATACAGTTCTAATCCACAAATGATACTCAGAAGCAGCAAGAGCTTCCTTCAATAATCTGGCTTTATACAAACCTGTTCAAAACACAACGTTTTTCTGAGACAGCAAATATTTTCTTTCTCTGAGATGCTAATTGCTCTGGAGCTGTCAAAGTGAACTGATTGTTTTATATCCAAGAGCTTCCCCTGCAAATGTTTGCAACATGCATTGATGTATGAGGTCCAGCAGGAACCTGCCACTTCCCCTGGGCATCATTCCCCTGTTAAATTGGTGCAAGTAAAAAGATGCATGAGGAGATGCTGGGTGTGAGGGAATATGTCAAAGCAGGGCAGGTGCAATATGCCTTCTGTTTTCTTTCTAGGTGCTCCTTCAGAATTCACAGGACACAGCCACACAGGAGCAGTTACGTCATAGCTACGATATGCTGATGAATCCCAAGAAAATGGGAGATTGTTTTAAGTTTTTTGCCCTGTTGCCTCATCACAGACTTACACATCCTGACCAGAAAGATGATCTCCAACCAAGAGCTCCCCTAGTCCCTGTTGCTGGCTTTAGTGAACTCTCACTGAAATAAGTGCAAAATGCCTGGTGGTGGAAACTTTTAGGAGCAATTTATTAAAATAATTAAAGGAAACTAAATTGAATCCTGTGCATTTCATGGTTTCCCATGCTTTGCAGTACTCAACAAATAACTAGATTTGCAGTAAGGAATTACACTATTCACAAGCTGTCTTTGAACTGAAAGCAGGGGAAGTGTCACACTCCAGGCACTTTCTTCATGACAGTCCATGCTTGAGGGCTTGGGTCCACGGGTTGTGGGCAGAGCTAAATTGAGTAAAGTTACTGCAAAGCACCTACTGCAATGGGTGTATAGAAAGAGAAAACTTGCACCTGCAGAAACAAGTGGATGCAGAACAGAGAACCAATAGCCCCTCTTGCTGGTATTGTTCTAGATCCAAGACGAGAACTCATCCCTGGGATCAAGTTAAAGCAGTTCTCTCTGGGCTCATGATAAAGGCAGGTGAGGATGCTTTCAACAGACCCAGCAGCGATGCTTGTGCAACGCACAGTATTCATTGACACCTCTACACTCTTCATAAAGGTACCTTCAAGATAACTGCAATGCGGTACTAGACAAAGAACTACTATTAACAGGAACTCCCAGAGCTGAGACATGCACAAATGAAATAAAAGTTTTAGGAGGAACATTTTAAGTGGGAGAGAATCCATGCAAATAAAAAAACAAGTGTGATAGGGAAATAAATTTTATTTTCAAGCTTATCAGAGGATATTTACAAACATGGGGATGTATAAAAATATAAAAGTACTTGACAGTGTCCTTTTGAGGCTATAAATTTTACATGAGCTTTCTGTAGCATCATCATAGCACTATTTCTTGAATGAATGCAAATTAATTAATGTAGGGGTAAGGATATTAAACAATGTATCTTACTGCTGTCAGAGTTGTCAGTAAAGGTAGAAAAAAAAAAAAAGAATAATGTCTGCTATTTCTACTACTCAATGAAGTAACTTTCTAATATATGTCTGATTTTTTTGGTTCCTCAACTATTAGCTTGTGGCTTCTAGCATCTGTCCCTGTCAGCCTGCATGGATTGTCAGGCACTCTACTCCAAAACCTTGCTTTTTTTTGTGTCTTTTTTTCTCTTTTTTTTTTTTCCTTCTTTTAAATAAAATTTGAATAATAAATAGCTGATTGCTTAATGGTCTGGAGCAGAGCAGCCTTCAGGGGACAGGATTCCAGCCAGGCCTTTTACTTCACTATTGTCCCCTCCCCTATCCCTGTTGTGTTTTTCAAACTGAGCTGTTTTCTTTCCCTTAAAGAAAAGCAGGAAAACCTGAAATGACAGTATCAGAGGGGAAAAAAAGGAAAAAAAATAAGTTTAAAAGCAGAATATATTTACATTATTCCAGGTGAGATGGAAGAGAGCAATGGCTTCACTGAAACTTGGTCACTTGATTGGTGGAAGTTAGAAAAAGAGTGCTGCTTCCCTTACCAGACCTGGGCAAATACTAATTAGCCCACCAATTTCAGAGGTGATTATTCTGGTTCTAAAGGTACAAAAATAGTGCCTCTCTCCAAGAAGCATCAATCCTGAATCCTTGCCAGCCTTGACAGGAGAGCAAGGTTAAGGGACAAATTCTGCCCATTTTAAATTCCTTCACACTTTAGATAGCGTAAAAAGGTGAGAATGACACTCAGTGCAGGCGCGGCATGGACTGCTGCCAGGCAGGGCCCCTGCACAGACCTGAGAAAATAAAGGGTGCTACAAAAAAGGGTGCAGTGGGTGAAAGGGCCAGGATGCTCCACCCACAGGTGGCCCTGCAGAGCTGTCACAGAGTCTACACCGAGTGTCTTGCATAGACTCCAGTCCTGCAGCTCAGCTTTTAGCAACTTCGACACCTGCAGAAGGCAGCCGCAGTTAGATCAAAGGCAACAGGAGAGGGCAGGGCAGGTTGATGTGCTGGTGGGTAACACACCCCTGCAGATCCCACCGACTCCCCCACCAGTCAGTGGCACAACCAGAAGCATCTGCCAGCCTTGTAGATAATCATAGAATTTTTCAAGGTTGCTATCAGTTTAGAAACAGAATCTGCTCGCCTACTTCCAACTCAACAACAGTAGGAAAAAGACAGGCAGACAATACCTGTAGGAGAAAGGAGCTGCACCCCAAAAGCTCCATTACCTTTGCAGCTCAAGCCTGTATCAGTACTAGAAAAGTATTGAGCCAAGCTCCAGTTAAGCTGCCTGACACCACCTCAGGAATATATGAACAACCATCTAGCATCCCCACAGCACAAAACTGTTATCCCACAAACAAAACAAAAATACAAACCCACTTCCATATTTTTAAAGTAGGAAAAAACAAATCTTCCTCTTACATCCACCTGCATTTAGCATAGGTCTCAAACTTCCTTGAAACATCAGTCACTTTTACCTGATAGCCTGATAGGCTATTCCTCCAAGAGAATTATTTCCAAAGAAAATTTATGCTTCTACTCTTTTGTGCTGCAAGTTTAGCATGTGGTTGGGAATACAGCAGCTGAGGTGCATACAAAACCTGAACCACGAGTTGGTTTTGGAGTCTCCATTCAGCTCATAACATGGAGAGAGGGCAGGAGGGGCTGCAGGTCAAGGTGGGAGGCAAAGGCCCTTCCTCCACAGTCCAGCTACCCTGGTGCAACTGCTGATTTAACAGCCACTGTAACTCTGCTCAAAGCTTCAGAGCAAAGACAGAAGTTAGCAGGATACGAACTGCTCTTGACATATAAGTCCAGGAAACCTTTAAAAATTCTTTTAAAAACCAAAAAATAATTATGCAAAACAATAGGAGAAAGCTGTATATAATTTCCCACCGCCCTTTCCGTTCTCCCACCTCCTTTTGCTAGGAGCAGTTTCTTCAGACTGAAGGATGTGCAGCATCAGGTCTCGTGTGCTCTGTGCGCTACTGGGGCGCTTTTAAGGTGAAATCCCTGTGGCATAGACACGTGCCAGCCCTGCAGAGCAGGATATTGTATCATAGGCAAGTGCTCTGCTTTAAGAGGCAGAAGAAAGGACTAGCATAGCTTTGATTGTCATCTTTTTAGATTGTCAGCCAACTCTTCAAAAGGAATGTAAGAAGTTGTGGGGTTTTCTTTCTTCAGGTATCTGGGAAAAAAGTTCAGTTAGGGCAAAGACAGATGCATTTAACTGTCTCAACAGCAGCAAATTATTCCTTTTCTGTGAAGCCGTATTCAGTCCTAAGCCACCATGCTTTGCTATTAGTCAAGGTGTTTCACACTGATTTCCTTTTACAGTCTCTTTCCATGATGCACAGTCTAGTAAATGGCAGATGTATCTAAATAACAGAAAACAGTTCTCTATGGCCTTATACATCGGGATTAGGAAACCGTTACAAAATTCTTATTGCATAAACTACAAAAAAAAAAAGGAAAAGAAAAACTCACACAAAGCAACAGTCTGTACGCATTACACCTCAGCATGGGCTTGTGGCCACGCAGCCTGGTGATGCGTTATCCAGCAGGGCTATCCCACCATCTAGCAACTATTTGTAGCTGAAGTCACAGATGGAGCAGCGCTTGCCAGATGACAGACTCCACCCCATGCCAATGCAGTATCTGTGCAGTTCTGTATACTATGTGAACAGCACTCAAAGAGCAACAGTCGTTCCAAAACTTATCTTCAGTTTGTCTGGAGTGCCCTTCTTTGCCGCAGTTTAGTGTAACAAATAACTCAAGGGTCTTCCTCCATGTCATCCGGGTTAGGAGCCATGATGAAGTGCTGGGGGTACTCGAGGTGGTGCTCAGAAGCATGCTCTTTCCAGCGCGCGTCATCGCTCTCGTGCGTGATGTAGCGCTCCCCAATGCGCGTTTCAAATTCTCTGAGATCAAGCCAAGTCTGATAATCCTAAACAGTAAACAAGATTCAACACAGCAGTTTAAGACACAGCAACATGGCATTCCCAAGGTGAAAATAAACAATGTCTATTTTTAATATAAATAACCAGGAAATACAACAACAGTATGGATTCCAAAGTCAAACCCAGCATGTACAGCAGAACAGATCAAAAAGAAAGAGACTAGAATCTAAGACACTGTTTGTAAAATCTATGAACATTTTTCTAGACTAAGCTATACCTAACCTATACTACCATTTTAAATTTTTATATGTACATACATGAAATACTACAATTCATGCTCAATTTGTATTTTCCCCTCCATGTCTTCCAATTTATTTGTGTGCATGCACATATACACAGAGACTACTGTAAAAAGAATTCAAGTCAAACCATCATATAAATTCTGTTCCAAACCACAGTCTCCTAAAATGACTGCAGGCTGTAGCACACACTTGTGCATCCACTTGAACATCGAACTGCCTTTCAGTGGAGCTTCAGGCACCCATCACTGCCAGCATGCAGGAAGCAGGGGAAAACTTTATGACAGTATCAGGAAGGAAATGAGAAAAGGAATGGTGAGGGGAGACAAAATTTCACCCAAGTGAATCAGCCATTAAGAGATGGGCAGAATCCTAGAATGCATAAAATATTAAGATAAAATTAATGAACAGAAACAGTAATAGTATCAGGCTTTGTAAGTCCCTGAAGCATTTCATCCAAAAATCTTTTCATCCACAAATCTTTTCACCCACAGAGAACACAAATTTTATAACCATATTTAAAAAAAAAAAAAAAAAAAAGGTTGGTGGCTTTACCTGTAACCACGGGTGACTAAGGGACTTGTCAACACTGAAACGTTTTCTCATCTTCACTTGAAGTAAATTGTTTATTAAATCAATAGCTGTCAAAAACAGAACAAGTAAATTACTTTGTTCAAAAAAAATTTAAAAACTCAGCAAGAGTTTTAACAATTAACCTTGTAAACTTCTGGGACGTTTAAATTCAACACGTGGGTTTAGCTTCGCTTAAGGTACAAAATAAACTTCTGCATCCAATTTCAAATCCAATTCTCTAATTATATTTGAGTTTAAACCAAGCACATTTTAAGAGATCAGTGCTCGGCAAATATTCATGCAAGACATAACTTTCCATTGGGATTTTTGAAAGAGTGAACTAAGTCTACTTTTTATCAAGACAGAAAATTGCAAGTGTAAGGACTGGGGTAAATAAACTTTTTTATCAACTTTTCTTACTGAATTTCTTGACTCCCAATCCCACTGAAAATGATCAAAAATACCAGAATTGCCAATTTATGTTTCACAAACACATGTCAGCATGTATTTACTCCTCTGGGCATGGTCTGCAGTAACCAATAATTTTCACACTCCTGAGTCAAACTTGCGGTTTAAAAACTTGAATGAGTTATACGCAGATAAAGACACTGTAATAGAGAGAAAAAAAAAAAAAAAAAAAAAAAAAAAAAAGTTCTTTACCTTCACTAGAGATTTCCTTCCAGGGATTTGGCGGGTACATAAATGCTGCGTTTTGAATCTGATCATTTATATCCTCATCTTCGTTGAACGGGAATGTACCACTGAGGCTCACATAGACAATGACTCCTACTGACCACATGTCTAGCGAGCGGTTGTAGCCTTTACTTCTGAGCACTTCAGGGGCAAGATAAGCAGGAGTCCCCACCACCGAGCGCCTGAAAGATTTTTCACCAATGATACGTGCAAAGCCAAAATCACAGAGCTTCACCTGCAACAGAAGCATATTTCAAACTGAGAAATCTCTGGTTCACCTCCCAAGTATACAGCTGCCCAAGACCAGGGTGCTACTAGGTACTGTTTCTGCCACTAGTTACATCTGATGTACACTAAATAAACTGCAATTTAAAGCCTCAAGTGGCTGGCTTTTGAGGCTGTGAATAAACCACACTCAAGGAGACCTGAACTGGCCTTCACACAGCCACAACTGAGAAAGCAAAAATAAACTCCGCTCCAGATCCAGAATCCATAGTGAATCCAAGTGAACAAGGCACATGAATTCCAGCCAGCTCACATGCCTCTTAACTATATTTCATCATTTATCCAGGGAAGTTTTATGCAGAAATCACAGGCTGATTTTTTGCCAGAGCTCAAACCCAATTAACCCTTGGCAGAAGAGACCCAGAAGCTTCCACAGAGAAGTATCAACACCTGTTGCCTGCACTGATGCTCAAATCTTCTTGGTTCTGTGAAAGCTTATCTTGAAGGCAGTAGACAAGGTCTTGTACAGATGGAAGGTCCACAGCAAGTCCATCACTAAAATCAAGTTAACAAACCCTCCTTTCAGGGTATAGGAGAAAGCAGCGCACCAAGGGCATCCAGGTGGCTTTCCTGAATTCACTTCACATAACAATAACCTCGTCGGAGCTGAAGTATTTCCTTGAAGTACTACTACAAGTAATGGCAGACTAAGTCAGTTAACTATGGTTCGCTTTTTAAGTTGCAGTGGATATATTTCCTTAACAAAGAACAATGAAAATGGATAAAGAGAAAGATTTTTCATTTTTTAATTTTTACTCACTTGTGGGAATGGCTCTGCTGATGCTAGTAGTACATTTTCTGGTTTTAAATCACAGTGCACAATATTCTTGAAATGTAAATTCCTCAAAGCAACAAGTATCTACAAAATAGAATGAAGATTACCAAAACCAGTCAGCTGACTGAAAATGTCTTAAATATCTAAAGCCACACACTCTAAGTAGCACATTAACTTGTATGTGCACAGGCTTTAAGAGTTAAACCAGTTAAACAGCACAAGTAATATTCTTGCCACCATATCAAGACTCATATCTGATGGGTTTTATTTTCCTTTTTAACCTGAAGGTAACAAGCTGGGTCTTTCTGAACACTAAGCTTTCTGATGAGCATCTTTGGATGTCCATAATTTTGTATTTTAGGGAAGAAGGGCAAAATATACAGAATTCTTTCTCTATTTATTCAACTTCCATTAGCTTAGCAGCACCTGTGCTGTCTCTCCAAAATAACTGTACAGGAAGCCCCTTCTCTGAACTCCCCTCCCAAATAATTATGGGAGACAAATCTAGCCTATCCTCTGGATAAAGAGGGATGGAGCACCAACCTGCGTGACCATAAACTTCGTTATACGCTCTGGCAGCCGGCTTTTCTCACTGGAAAGAATCATCTCCAGCATATCGCCATGCAGCTTCTCCATCACAACAAAAACCCGCTCCGGGGTTTCAAACATACATTCCAGGTTTACAATCCCAGGGTGGTGCAAATTCTAAAATAAAATAGTACAAGCACATCAGTAAAGTTGAAGCATGAAGCTGTATTCTGAATGATGCAGGTATTTTGAACTACAAATTGAAAAGCATTTAAGGGGAGAGTTAGAGATAAAAACAAAATACCTGAGGCAAAAAGCTAGTTAAAGCATGCCAGCTATCAGCATTAAGACTAATTTGTTTGACACTAATTACACAAAGCAATTTTATAGTTAAAACATTCAGTAGCCTGAGTACAGAACACAAGAATAACATCCATAGATCTGTGGGCCATGAGTGGTGATGAGACAACCAAAAATCACACACATTTTTGTGCTACCCAAGGGAGACATCACATAACCCCAAAGTACACACAAATCTCTTACAGGGAGTAGATACTACCACCAATTTACCTACTCCATCAGATATTCAGAAACTCCTACACTTGTGAGGTTCCCTCTTACAGAATTCAGAAGTCACACAGATTTAGAAATCAGTTCAGAGCATTTACACACGTTAAAAATAATCTTATTAATGACTTATTTGAGAAATTGTTACGTGATTTAGAAATACTTCCACACCTGGAGAATAGCCACTTCATTACGAAGCTGACTTTCCTGTTTGGTTGGAAACCTCATCTTGTCGATGACTTTGATGGCCACATCCCTTCCAGTCTTCCTATGTTTTCCTAAAAAGAAAATTAATGTCAGACATCAAGAAACAGAAGCAATTCATAGCTATAATATATACCAGCAGAAATTCCTTTTGGAGGAAACAAGTATATTTTGTAAAAGTGTAGAATACATCAATATTATATTTAAATTTATAACTGGTAAAGGAGTAACAAGAGTGATCTGCCTGAACAGAAAGGCTGTAGGTAAGTTTAAATCGGCTACTAATCTGCTGTCAGGCAGCACACAACCGCAAGGCACATCAAGTGAAGTTTTCCCTCACACAAGTGACTTGAAAATTGGCAAGTGCTACTGAAACCTACAAAATCCTGTCTCTCAGATTTAAAAAAAAAATCAGGACAAGTGTGAAGAGAATCTACAGAGTCCTCTCCAGTTGTTTCAACAAATGCTTTCATGGGCTCCACGTGCACAGGAGATAATAGCTGATACTCTGAGAATGCAGGGTAGCTCCATGCCATGAAGATTTAACTCCCAGATGGCAGACTATTGCTATCAGAAAGCTCTAAAAGACTATGCTAAGGTAAAAGTGCCAATAATGCCAAATACTTCTTGCTGCAACTTGCAACAGCTGACTGAGAAACATTTTGCAATACAAGGATATTTCAAGGGCTAAATGACTAGCTGTAACTACTTACAGATGTTCTCTGTAACTGCTGTTTTCTTTCAAATCAGCAAGATGAATGGAATCACATACTGAAAGACCTTGACAATCTACAATTAGAACTAATCTAAAAAAAACAAGTCTGCAGCAAAAATGCAATTAAGTGTCTGTTCGAAGACAGGCTTGGAAGCTACTTTAGGAAGAGGGATAACACACAGATCTACAACACAGGCGATTCTAGCGTCCCAACTAGGCAGAGCTACAGAGCGCAGAGCTTCCTGCGCTGGCTCCCGACCCAGCTCAGCCTCACCTGCTGCTCTGCGCTCAGCGTCAGCGGCTTGGGCAGGACACGGGAATTGCTCCCGAATGCTGCTCCATGGGACAGCTAATGGAACTGCCTTAAAGAACATCAGGAATAAAGGGCCAAAATCAGGCTGACCTCCGCTGCAGAAAACATGGCAGATTTAGAGACACAGCTCAAGTTCTGAAAGGGCGCAACGAGGCTGCCAAATAGTCTTAAAGAGCAAAGAGCAAAAAGTAGTTAGAAGAAAATTACATTACTCCTAATAAAGGGATTAAACTACAAAGTGTACGGTTACATGAAGCAGCATAAAACTAGAAGTCTGGGAAAATAGACAGATCTAGGGAGTTTTGTCATTCTATCTCTTAAAAATAAACCAGTAATTTTTAGGAATAACATTGGAAATCATTGCTATTAAGTTAGCATGATTTTAAAATTCCCAAATTCAGAGAAAGTAATTCTGATTAAAAATTTCAAAAAATTCTATCAAAATGTAGCAGAAATATCATTAGTTATGAATCAGATGCTAAACCCAGGAGACAAATACTGGCTTTCAAGAGATGTGAAACACAAAACCAACAGAGTATTTCTACAGAAACTAGACTAGAGCTAAAACTGAAAATGAAGAATAACAGAAATCCTTTTCCTATGCAAAGCACTACAATGGTACAATAGTTCATGAAAAGTTTACATCAGTAAGAAAGTGCCAAGAGCTTCTTTTTATCCCTCCACATTTTTCAGACTCTTCAAAACTAATCAAAAAAAAATGAAAGGAAAAAATAAATAAATAAGGAGCAGGAGGAAACAGCTCTCACTGAAAGAAACAGAAACTGCATATCATTATCTTTTAATTATTGATTTTCAACTTGTACAAGCTGAACGTTTGTCTAGAATTTTAGAACAGAGGAGAGAAAAAAGGGGCTCAGATCTTGTAATAATTAAAATGCTTCCTGTAAAGTATCAGGACGCAGCAAAAGCACCCCCCCTAATTTCATCTTATTTCTTCAAAGAAGGAGGTTTGTTGTTACTATTTCAGTAAGCGTAAAGAGCTGTGGAGAAGAGAGTACTATAAATTAGCAGATCTAGTCTCCCAAACACCAGCAACAGTTAAGGAATGTGTGGGGACAAGCAAAAGAATGATGGATTTTTTTTCCCCTCTTTCAGCTTGGGGTGTGGAAGGGAAGACCACCTCTCAAGAATGATGTAAACCAGACCATCAAAGTTTTCTGAAGTAGTAGACTATTCAAATGCACAATTAATACACAGAAGAATCAAAGCCACACTGTTTGCTGACTAGAAAGACAAAATGACAGAAGTAGAAAGGTTCCCACACTTAATTCATTAGTTACCATTTTTTCTTCCTTTCCAGCTTTACAATCTTCTCTACACTTTGGACAGAATATGTGGGATAAAAAGGAGAGTGACCTAGTTCAGATATTATGTTTCTAGTTTTTATTTTGTTCATAACTTACAAAGAAGTTTTAATATAAGGTTTTATATAAAAGAGATGATACAGCTACATCTGAAACTCCAAACTGACACCTCTTCAAAAATATTTTTTCTCTTTATCCTGCTGCAATGAATTGCAGAAAACAAACTCTTGTTTGTGTCAAAAAACAACCTAGAAAAAAGTATCTTACTGCTTTCAGTTGCATTTCTCAGATACCAATTAAAAAAAAGGTATAACCAGTAGTCTATATCATATTAAAATATGACATATTCTCAAATCATACATTCTCAAATCTCATCAAATCTCATCAAACATACAAAATGAACTGTAAGAAACAAGTAAGTAAAAATGCAAAGAAACTACATCAGAATAATTCTATTATTTTTTGGGTTTTTTTTTTATTAAACAGGATAAATTTTACCTACACAGTCCAGATTCAGCTAAACAAATATGAAAAGTGTAATTATATCAAGTAAACACACCCTCCACCTTAACTACATAAATTAAAGAACCTACTATAATTTACCTCCATAGACAATGCCAAACTGACCAGAACCCAGAACTTCATCAGCAAATATCTGGTAAACGGAGCTGATATCCTAATGCATGTAAAAATAAAATAAAATAAATCATTTTAAAAAATCAAGAATAATCAAAATGCTCATAAGCTTATTGGTTAGTACTAGTTAAGTTGTATTAAAATCATATGTTAATCAAACCAAGTAAAGGATGTCATTATTACCCCAAATAGAGGTAGGGGAGGAAGAAAGTATTTTTCCTAAAGAAGTTCTACTTAGCTGTGCTGCATGCAAGAACATGCACTTATATAAATCAAGAGCTTGCTGAGCAAGGAGATAATTCTAGTTCAATATATAACAAAGAATTATTTAGCTACGGCATATCCTGGTGTTGTTTTCTCCTTGAGATACTATAAATTACTTTGGAGTACCCTGAGAAATAAACAATATTGCTACATGATATACATGACTCACCACATTCTCCTGGACTTGGCAGTTTGAAACAGAGATGCTGAGAGATAACTCTTCTGCAATAAAAGAGAACATATAACACAATAAGAGAACAAGATGTGCAGCCTTCGATTCTAAAAGAGAAATGTTTACTGACTTATAGGTTGGTCATGGTGAAAGGACTATCACTGATGTTCTGCAGAAACATCATACTCTTGAACTCAAAATTCACAGATTGATTAGGTAAATCTATCTGTTTGGGGGGAGGATGCTGGAAATATTTGTCCATTTTTAATCTTATCCTCAATTTTATAAGCAGTAAAGCATTACAACTGTATACAGTGTAAAGAGCTGGAGACCAAAAGCAATAAGATGATGGTAGTTGTATCACAGCTCCTTGAACTACCAAGAATTTCTGGTGGTTATCAGAAAAATACAGGTAAAAGGATTAGTAGATGATTTATATTTAAACATGGTTACTAACTTTCTGCGGCATCAGGATATACATAAATAATGCACAAAGATAAGCCAAGAGAAGGAAGCACTCGGGCAAAGTAAATAACAGAAGATCTGAAAAATTTCACACACATACGCGACAATCTTAGTTTCAGGAATAAACTATAGACTTCTATCAATCTCCATAAATTAAAAGCATATTTAAGAGGTGTAATCTGATACTCTGCAAGTATAAGTATCAGATGCAGATAAAGAACTTTTCAGGAGGCAGCAGATGTAGACATGCAGTTTTCATCACAGGTATTACATTGCGATGCAGAGAGAGAGAGAAGCATCAAGTCAAACACACCCCTTTGCTTTTGACTTCAAGAGAAAGATGAAGCTTCTCAGACAAGTGGATGCCTCAAGTTTGCTATGTTAACTCTTGGAAACAGAGAAGAGTTTCCAAGGAAGAAGTTTCCAGAACTTCCTTTCCAAGGAAGAGTTTCCAGAGAAGAGTAATCTGCATACAGGTAAATACAGAATATACTACAGATTTATTAGCATTCTGGAAAGAGCCTTTATCACTTAGGACTGCACGTTTTACTCTACAAAGTGTCAGAGAATGAAGAAAATGTCTGTGTCCGATTTTTGTCACCTACACTTTAAGTCAAAAAAGTGACTTTAAGTCACAAATACTATTTCTCAGAAATTAAGTTTCTCTGAACACTGCATCTGAAATAAATTGGAATTACAGCTATCCATGTATCTACTGATTATTGTTTTCTCCTCTAGACTAGCCAAGTTCACACTTCAGTAAGAGCATAGGACATAGATATATGGGAAAATAAGCAAAAAAGCATACAAAATTACTAAGGACAACACATATATGACAAACTGCAGCAAGACTGAAATAAATTAAGGAGCAAATGAAAACATCACAGCTTCTGGAACTGCTTAAGAGAACACATTGAGACCTTGTCCATGGATGTCTGGAGAGTAGAAAATACCTGTTGTCTTACTCTAGGTAGAGGTTGAGTTACTCCCTCCAAATAAGTTGATTTTTCTTAGTTTCTGAAATATGTAAGAATAATGACTGAAAATGTCATGTATTTTTGTCATGTATTCATGTATCTAAAGAAATCAGTATACTCATGCCAGAATTCATTAACATTCAATGTGTAAATCTGTACCAGGTAATAACTCACTGATTTTTCCTCTGCCTTTAACCTCCCCTTCAACCTCTCAGCTCAGAAACACCTTACGATGCATTTTGCTACTCCAAGTGCCAGGTACTTGGGGTCAGGAAAGATTTTTTTTTTTCCTCTGGGTCAGACTGGAAGGGCACACTAACTTTTTGATACTTCCTTGCTAAAACATAGCACTAATTGACTCACTAGTGCCTTTTGGCTATTTTCACCTAACAAATACACTGCTGTTGCAGGTATTTCCAGTACTAGCAATGTCCTTCTCCTTTCCTCATCTTTTATTCTAAGAATGACGTATTTGAGACTTTGGATTATTTAAAGTCTTAGGTTTCCTAAGGGTTTTGGAAACACATTTCAGGGCTCACACAGTGAAAGGAGGAAGAACAGATACTTTGTTGGCATTTCAGAATTTAAAAATTAACTTACCAGCTAGTCTAAGAAATGGTGAAAACACCATTCAAACATTCATACTAGTTTTTTATAATCCTACAACCCTGATCATGCTAAAATACTTGACTGCCTCTATTCCTTTATCTTTATTCCCTATCACTTCCAATTTACACCTGCACAATCATCTTTTTTTTTCTGCAAAAAGTAAACAATCTTTGCAAGTCTCTCAGGAAGAGTATATATTACATGTTAAAAAGCAGAAAGAGCTTTAGCATATGTATTGGAACTAACACAGAAAGTGGAGTTCTGCAGATACAAAAGGCCAGTTTTCAGAGACCTTTTCACAAAGTTACATTTCACATACAACTTTCTTCCCTGTAATTAAACACAAATGCCAGTACAGACACTTGTTTCTTTACTATTTTAGGCCCTGTTTGTATGTGCAGGTGCTTATAATTAGCATTTACTTGTTCTTAACTGTTGCTGATGTTACTATTCATTTAGAGTAAACAGGTATTACAAACAGAAACTAATCCTGCCAGCAGGATGACGAAGGAGTAGCTGGAAGACAAAAGGAAACTAGAGAGCAGAAGCACAAGCCTCAGTACAGGATGCAAGTGAATGCTGCCGCGAGGAATTCAAGAGCTGCCTGAGGAGACCACAGAGTGTGGCTTATAATGAATTTGATCCTATGCTAGACGAAGAAAGGGAAGCCATCAAAGGAAGAAAAGGGTATTTTTTTCCTAGTACTTGCAGCTCAGCAGTTCTTTCTCCCACTGGCAGCATTTACATTTCATCACTAGCTCCTTTCCTCCTCCTTTGCTACAGAGGCATCTCGCAGACTTGGAAGAATGACAGCAGATAATACCAGAAGGCATCCAAATCTAGCTCTTTCAGGTTAGATATATTTTTAAAGTAGGTTAAAAATACTAAAAGCATGTTTTTTTTTAAAAAAAAAAAGTCACTATGTGCTTTTATACTTCTATGATAAAGCTTTGTAATATACATTCGTATTGAAAATCTGATTCTCAACTACTGCTCGATGCTACAACAGATGAAAAGGTTTCCACATACACAAATTTGAGAGTCAATTTCTAGAAACTTGTGGAAAATTATGGACCTAATTTAGCAGCGAACAGATACATGTGCTTCATTCTATATAACCATTTTGCTGAAATGGAATCTGTATTAACAACAGCTTCAGAATACGAATAATAGTGCCTTGTCTGCCTGCTTACTGTGATCTTTTCCTTGTCCTGCAGCAGTACAAACGCTAGCTTGAGGAGTGACTGGCATCAAAGCCTGGCGAATGGCTTTCTCCCAGCCCTGAGCTACGTCAAGTCCAACTCCGGTGGCAGCAAGAACAGGACTGTGATGGCTGCTGCCATTGTTTTCTCCAACAAAGTACACCATGGTGTCAGTGATGATCTCAAAACAGTATGGGTTGCTGCCCTGCACCATGTTTGAAAAATCTCGAGGCTGAGTCACCTGGAGAATTTCTGAAAGTGGAATCTCCTGAAGAAAAATATTAAAAATTAAAAAAAAATGAAAACATAGATAATACTTTAACATACTGATGTTCCAAAACTAAAATGTTTGTAAAGAAATCAAATGCAAATATATCCGAAATTAAATAACAAACTTCGTAACTAACGACACACTGTACACAACCACTAACCTCCCCACCTTCTGAACTCTTCCATATATTCCTCGAAAGACTTCCAGCCCCGCCACAGTTCTCTCTGTACATTTATTATTCTCTATCCATACTGTATTTATACAAATGATGCATAAGTATAAAATGCCCTTATAGTTTACACAGCTTAATTAAACATGACAATGATGGTAGCAAGGAGGGGAAGATGAAACAACAACATAATGAGAGGGATGTGATTAGTTGGGCTAGTCAACAAGCATCACTTTTGCAGGTCTGTATCATTTTCAATAAAGATTCTCTTTCATGCAGATATTAACAATTCCTATTGACCTCTCTACCTTGTCACTGCAAGGTATAAGCAGCATTAGAGAACAGATCTGAAAGCAGAAATGGTTTTAAGTTTACACTAGCTGGAGAAGGCTGTTCCACATGTGTGGAGGTATGGAAACGTACATCGCTTTCAAGAGGAGTGAACAAGCAGGTGAACACAGGGCTTGTATTAGAGGGGAAATAAGAGACAGCAGTTTATTAAGAAAGAGAGCACATACATGTAGATATAACCACTGAACGAGTCTAAGAGTAAAGACAAATAACCTGAGACTTAAGGAGTTAAAAAACACAAACGAAAAAAGGAGTGGGCAAATTGGGAGGACTAAAAGCAGAGGCAGGACAGAGTTAACAAGAAAGGAAGTTATTTTACCAGTTGTATTTTGAATGCACAGGGCAATACAATTATCAGGGAGGTCTGAGAAGAAAAGACTGCATTGGTCAAGATAGGGATCAAAAAGATCTGGACAAGAGTTTAGCTGGGCGTTCAAAGAAAAGGCTTTATCTTAGAGATGTTAGAGGAAGAAGGTGCAAGATTTGGGCCCCCACCTGAAGGTACAAGACAAGGAGAAGGCCTGTTTATATACCTGAAGACATTTCCTGAACATTCCACTATTAAACACTTTACATTTTTCTCTAGATCTTGCTTAAGCTTTCAGTTCGACAGTTGGGAATTCTTTTTTTTTTTTTTTTGTGAACTTTAAAACAAAATACATAAACGTGCAGATTTTTAGTCACAGCTTACAGAAGGCAAAAATCCTAACTTTTAAGTAGGCTGGCTACCTAGCCAGCAGACTTATCTAGTAATTGGAAAGAAAGCTAAATATGCTAAGCAATTCAGAAGAACAATACACACAAAACACAAGGAGGGACATACTCAAGGTGATTAAGAGGGGATGCAATTCCTGAGATTTAGTCTTGGTCCTTCATATTTATAAACTTTGTCCAAAAATTAACTTGTTCCAATTTTGATTTCAGAAAAGGAATGTAAGTGATACTTATCATACTACTTACAGGCACACTTCAGGTCTATTAAGCATTCTGTGTAAATCAAATACAACGTAATTGTTGCTCATTAATTACCTTGTAATATTTTGTTCCAGATTCATTTTGAAATAGTGTGAGACATTTGCTGTCCAGCCTCCAGTAATGTCTTTTTCTCTACAAAAGGTACAGCACAACAATATAAGGAATAAATCACTGCTAGGAACATTTTCTTTTGATTCTTTAAATGAGATATACATTAAACTACCAAGATCATCAAATAATGTTAACCTACACCGTATTTACACTAGACACATTAAAATATTTGGGGATCACAGGGTTTTTTGTTTAGTTAGGTATATTTCAACCTTAAGCTGAGCCTTAGGAAATTATTTCCACAAACCTGAAAGAAAAAAAAAAAAAAGAAAGAAAAAGAAAAAGAAAAACCTTACAGTAACTATAGTGACAACAGCTGTTAATTCCTAGAAGTACCAGTCTACACAGGTTTTACTCAAGGTGTATGTGCTAACAAAAAATCAATTTATTTTCACTTAGTAGTAATTGTTGGACCCCTGCTTGCTTTCTCTTGACTCCATACCAATGTCACAAGGGTTTAAGGGCTAAGAAAACTGAACAAGTCCTTAATTTTTCTGTCAACACAAAAAGGTCTTAAGTGGCAGGACAAAACAAAGATGAGCTATAAAATTCAAATGGACAAAATATATTGGAGGTGGAAGGAAAAAAAAAAATCACAACATATAGCAAATACCCATTTTATGGAAGGCTGCATCAATAAGTAAATCTTCTCAATCAAAAACAAAACCCAGAAGTTGCTGCACATAACTATCTTATATTTTAAGCACAAAACCATTCCTAAAAATACATAAAGCTTTTAGAAAGCTAGTATGTCTGTACAGACCTAACTCACTTTGCTTGCCCTGTGCTCTTATAGTTTGACACTTGTTTTATTTTTTTTCTGATGGAAAAATCAATGACCTTTATCTATAGCCTATAAAAGCTTAGAAATGCTCTTATTATACTGCATGTAGAGCTTATTTCATTCCAGACATGGGAATGCAAAGATTATCCGCATAAGTTAGTCAAAGGAAACTAGCACATGAATGAATTGAACTAGATGGAATTCTAAACGCAAGCTATGGGGAAACTGGGTCAAGGTGTATGGGTGAACCTCTGCTTTGGACATATAAGATATAAGAATACACACAACAAGGTAGAAAAAACATTACAATGAGAAGAAATATACAAATAGGGAAACATCCTATTATCCAGGGTCGTCAGGAAGTATACAGATATTGATGCAAAAATGAACCCGATGGAACTGATATCAAGCCCAAGTTGTTTTGGGAACACAAAATAGTCCCCTATTGCTGACAGCAGAATCATAATGGTAAATGGCTGATTCTGTAATGCCCAATACAGAAGCTCCCTCCCATCAGGTTTCAGAGTTTGCTTGGCTGAAGATTTCTCGCTTTGGAATAGAATACTTTATTTGGGTCATGTATGAAATATTCAGACTGATGAAAGAAAAAAAAGAAAAGGAAGAAAAAGATGACCGTTCTGTGAGAACATCCAATAGAGTCCAAGAAAAAAATGTAATGGCTGTATTGAAAGACTATGTTGAATGCCAAACACT
The DNA here is from genome assembly GCA_032275445.1 of Crypturellus soui. NCBI lineage: Eukaryota > Metazoa > Chordata > Aves > Tinamiformes > Tinamidae > Crypturellus > Crypturellus soui. Next base: position 4,139,272 of record JAUBNY010001146.1, read on the forward strand.
AGGTTTGCCGTAAACACTTCTGGCACCATTCTTCTGTCTACCATCTTGCCATGCTTTTCCTATAACTAAATGATGGTAAAAAGCATCTTTTAGGCAGAAAGAAATATAAGTAAACAAATGATTTCAACATTTACCTCGGGCCCTAAAAATGCAGTTCTTTTGAGACAATTTAGAGGTGTTTCTCATTTTAAAAAAGTGAAAAACAAAAGTACTGTGGAGTTAGCACATGAAGAATTTGAAGAAACTACAATTTCTCCATTGCAACAGATTTTCTTTATGCTTTATAAAGAATATCATGGTTAAGTACTTTCAAATGATACAGCAAAGCAGACTGACTAAATAAGAATCAAAACATGCCAGTTTAGACAAATAATTTAAGGCAGTAGATGAAGAAACCAAAAGCACTGACCAGATTGTCTCTGCTAGTATAATGGACCATCCATCCTTCCTTCACCATTGTACTGCTCTTCCTCTTTGTGTGTTTGATGGACTGCACAACCCTCATAAGTGGAATATTGCTTGTTGAAGGACTGAAAAAAAGAATGTTAACAATTTAAAATACAACAGTTCTGGGGACCTAGGCCCTAGAATAGGGACACTAATTCATATAGCCTGTAATTTTCTGGAACAAGGATCTTTCTTCCCATACAAATGATTCCTTTGACAAACAAGGCAAATTTCTACATGAATTGGTCATCATCAGTGGTTGCAATGAGTTTCTAAAGAGCGACAAGGTATGTGCGCTATGACTAGCTCTCCTAATGCAAGCACTGCAGTGCTAGCACTACAGCAACATGAGTAACAAAGAGCACCAGCAAGTCATCCTCTCTCAAAACAGTTAACTGCGTGCTTGGGTCTTAATGCAACATGAAGCTATGATCAACATCCATATCATTATTACTTTCTCTTGTCTATGTTAGTCAATTCTGCTATTTCATAACACTATAAGTACTTAAGTGTGCTCTCTAATTATGAAAATTGAGAAAGATATTTATGTGTTAAATGAAAAAGCAAAAGGCAATGATGCTTTAACATTACTTGTAATTATGCCATCGAATTTGCTGCCACAGGATGTTGTGCACACAAAGAACTGTAATAGTATTTTTCCATAATTTCTGATTGTTTCTGAATCTATCTAGAGATTGAATACAAAGAAGATACTACTTCCAACTCAGGAAGACCCTGAGCTACAAACCAATGAAGGCTGTCAAAGTATCTCTATACACTCTATCTTTACACATTTGCTATTAGCCACCAAGCTAAAATGACTTTGGTAGAGCTCTTATTATGCTTTTAGGATTAACTTTAAGAAAATCAGGATGAAACTACTCATAATAATAACGCAGAAAGTAAACAGACCACACTTGATTAAAGAAACCACATAACAGTTATCTGATGTAAAACACTTACAAAAAAAGCACTTAAAAAAAGTTTAAAAAGCATTTAAGTTAAACAAACTAATATATTAAGCAGAAAGATTGTGCTATCTAGGAATATTTTACTCTGTGTTTGATTTCTTAAGACTGAAGAAAGCATGTCCAGAGTACAGAAAGCCACACTGTAATTTACCTGATCGTTTTGACAACTTCTTCATCTTTGTCTGCATCAAGGTCAGATGGGTCCATAAAAAACATTTTGTCTTCTGGAGGGGAAGGTTCTTCAACATCATCCAGACTTCGGCTACCATCACTGTTCATTTCACTGCTATCAACTTCCATTGGCATGTCCAGATCCTGGCCTGGGCTAGCAGGTTCTAGAAACACAGTAGTTGGACATTATTCCATGTACCCACTCACCTACACACTCAAATGCAACACTTCCTCTCCAATACATACTTATGCAAGTATGCATAAAAGTACAGTAAGTATACACAAAATCCACAACTTTTTGATTAATGATGCAGATTGAACTAATGACGTTATCCACGTGGAGAGTGAAACACTTGAGTCTAAATCCACATCTCACAAAGTAATTCTCTTCCACAAATAAGCAGTACAAAGTGACCTTTCATAGCAATGACCCAAGCCCCAAGTAAAATTCCTTCTGTGCAAACAGAACTTTCCACCAACAGAAACCAAACTTTCCACCAACAGAAGCCTCTGCTCTCACTGCCCTCATAGCCCATAGTAATACTAATAATAATTACTATTATTATATAAAAAGTGGGGTCTGGAGGTACTGCAGGAAAGAAAAAAAAAAAAAAAAAGCAGAACAGACCTTATTTGTACCTAACACTATTGGTTCAAGTTCAAAGTTATCAAAAGCTCTAAAACTTGCACTGTAGAAAATTAAAAATCAAAAGATACAAATAATTTTCACTTGCAGCTTTTTGTTTGTTTGTTTTGTATTTCTTCCCACTCTCATGTCCACCAGAGAAAGGAAAATCTTAAACAGTAGTTCCCAAATTACATGCCTTAGCACCTTAGCTCCACAAGAGCAGTGAAAAGCAGCTACCACAGCAACCACCACCACCAGCAACATTTGTGTGTGTGTGTGTGTGTGTGTGTGTGTGTGTGTGTGTGTGTTACCACCCATCTCAAGATACTGAAAAAGCCTTACAATTGCAAAAGTCAGGCATGAAGGATGGGATACGCTGTGTAACAGATGCGGAGACTAAGAGGGCTACTGCCCTGGTCTCTGATCCAAGCTGCACGTTTTGGTGTGATCTGATGAATGCCACCGGTTTTATACCCAAAAAAAAGGAAATGTGTGTGACAAGGATCAAGATTTTGGGCAATACTGGTTTGAAATTTAAAAGAATGAAACCTGAAGCTGTCTTTCACAGACTGTTCCCTACGTGCTTCTTACAATTCTCAAAATCTAATTATGATTCAAAAAGCTAAAGAAATCAACAAACAAAAAAAGCCCACCTACTTTTTAGAGACAGCTATGCTGTCTCTGGCCGCTGAAAGCATGGATATGAGAATGTCACAGTGCTTGTCTTCAGATACTACAACTTAAAAATATAATAATTTAAAAATATATATTTCATGGTGAACACAAAAATTGATAAGAATGTGCTCACCATGAAATATATATTTTTAAATTAAATACATTAAATATATTTAAATTTAATAAATTAAAAATTGATAAGAATAATTTCGCATGAGCAATCTCAAGCAAAGCATATTGCATTTTCAAAGACAGATTAAATAAATTTCAAGGCACTGCAACATGCAAGTTTTAGTCGATCTCAGTGATCTCAGGTTAAAAATAAAAAAGGAGAATTAAAATAAAAGTCTTAAAACATTCAAAGATAAAAGAATCATAGGTGATGCATCTTGTTAAGCCTCCAGAGATTTGTCAGTATTTGAAAGCATGTTTTCCACCTTACCTCCATTGAAAATCACCTCCCCAAGACAGTCTTTAGGCACTTTAGATGCACAACGTTTGTGACAATTGAATCTGCAATCTAAAACAAAATATAAATAAGAGCATAGTAACATAATTTGACTCATTCTAAAGCAGACATTAACATCTACCATTCAGTACTTCCATCACATGCTCCTATTCAAATGTACCAATTGCTGTATAACTTAGGAAAGCATCAGCGATATCAGCTCCAGAAGGAAATCTACAATCTTGTCTTGATGTCACATTCAGATTTCCCCTACCACTATTTATTATGCAAGCACCTCCCTTCCCAGTACAAAACACTTTCTATTTCTCTAGCTTTGTCTATAATTATTTTTTCCATTATGCTGTTATTTATCCTACCCTCTGTTCCACATTTTTTTTTACCTCTATATGGTCTAAATGTCTCATTTATATCATTTTTCACCACCTCTCGCCTAAAACTTGCAGTCATCAGAACCACTAGGATCACAAATGGAATAAATATGCTCTACAGTAAATCCCAAAGTCCAGCTCCCTGATTCTTCAGGCTGGAGATTTGGCTAAAGAGCAGCTCCATTTCTGCCTGTCTACATTTCCTTAGACACCAAGCAGACAGAATAATGCACAACAAGCTCCAACTTGACATGGAAATGGAATTAACTTGGATATGCACCACACTTCTGTGTTCAAGGCATCAGATGCAGCCCGTTGAGTAAGTCTAGCACACAGTGCTAGCATTACAGAGATTTCCTTTAATAGCAGCAGCATTGTATTTTTCAGCTTTATATGAACATCATGAGTTCAATATTCTACTGTCCCTGCAACTGTGTTTGAACTAGTAATTTAAATTCCTTTCTACTTTTAACCCTTCAAAGAAAGTCCATTGTGCTTTTAAGCCCAAAGAGAAGTCACTATCTTCCCCCTTTTCAGCAGTAGAGTAGCCAAGTACAGTCCTGTTTAGCTTCTTAGTGCCAAAAAGTAAGCATCCTAAAAGAATGATAGTTTGTCCACAGTGTTGTTTTCCATCCGAATTATGGAATATGGTTACTTCACTGCTTTGAAGGGCTATGGAAGTAACAGAGATATTTCATATCCTACCAGGGGGCTGTCATCAGGTAGTTTGCCTACAGCCACTCAGGTTGGGAGGCTAAGAAAGTCTCTGCATGAGCACAGACTATTTTGTTTCTTTTGACTTCAGTGTTCAGGAATGTTCCTGGGCACATTTAACTTTTTATTATAAATATAGTCTTAGCATCCCAGAGATCAACTCAGAGTCCAAGTAGAAGCTTGGGTGAAGCTTCTTACAAGGTTCTTAAAATGCTGAGGAACACAGAGCAGATCCCAAAGTTTGGGAATATGTATAAGAAAGCTGAGAGGAAGCATGACAAATGCTCTCATACTACCTTCTCCTACACAGAGACTGTTTGCTATCAGTTCCTGGTTTATTAAAAAAATTACAGGTTCATACTGCAAAAACAAAGGCCTGTTAATATAGTTATGTTTGATCTTCTATGTGTATTATTAGTGCTTCTCTAGGCTCCTTTTCTATGCACTCACATGTACTGCCACTCACTGCAGTGAACTGGGGAGACTCTGGCTCCATCTTCTTCAGACACACACATTTGATAAAATCCCCTCTCAGTCCCTGCTTCTCCAGGCTGAACAGCCACAGCTCTCAGCTTTTCCTCATAGTAGAGGTGCTTCAGTCCCTAAAGCATCATAGTCTTGTCTTTCAATCACTTCCTCAGCTGCATGCAATTGCTGAAGGCATCCCCTCTTGAGTCCTGTTTTGCTGCCTGTGTGGTCTCTATAACTCTGCCTTTCTCCTGTGTTTCCTAGTTTAGAATCCTCCTTACCAGGTTGTACAGCCTGCTGGCAGACACACATGTGCTCTGTTTAGTGAAGGGGATCCCATCTCTCGGTCAGCTGTTGATTTTCAAACAGTGATCATGGTAACAGAAACCAACATCCTGTTGCCAACACCAGCAGTGCAGCCATCGTTGACTTGCTGTAACTGTCTACTCTTCCATCCTTTCCCCTCACTGACAGGATCAAGGAGAAAACAGTCAGAGCCCCTAGATGCCTGCTTCCCATCTCCAGAGCTCTGAAATCCCATATTGTACTTTCCAAGGTGCCTTTGCATCACTGGTACCCATGTGGGAGAGCAGCAGGGGGTAAGTCAGGTGGGTGGACAAGCCTCGGAAACTTTTCCATAACATCTGGGATTCAAGTCCCCAGCAGGCAACAAACGTCTCTAGACAAGAGTTCAGGTCAGCAGGTGGATGCCTCTGTCCCCTGCACAACCATTTCTTTCTGCTTCTTCCCTGTGTTCCTGCATTTTACAAGATCTGTCAGCTCAGCTGCTTCACTGGAAGCCATGCTGAGTTCCTGCTCAGTATGGAGGGCACTGAACCTGCTCACCAGGTCCAAGGTTTCAGAAGGAGGAGGAGTCTTTCTCTTCATACAAGAAGTGACCAGTTTCCAGCTTTCATCTTCTATAGAGCTATGACCTACTGTTCCATGTGGAACAGAGCCCACCTGCATCTCCACTGCTAGGTTGAGACTCTGAAAGCATACAGTCTAATAGAATATCCTCTCTCACTCAGCTTCGCATCTGCCTGCTTCCTCTCTGGCAACATAACTCATCAACTCATCAGTTAAGCTGGCCATCCCCTTACCTGTCCACTGCAAGCACCCTCTAGCTCCTCAGCATGGCCTCAGAACCCCCACAAGCTACCAAGGTTCTCAGAAGTTCTTGGCTGAGGCCAGATACCTCTGTGCAAACTGCTATGCCGGCTCACTACCTCTGTTAGCTGTTCTCTCAGCCACTCTGTCCAGTAACAGAGAACCAAAAGAAGATCGTGGTACCATAGTTAAGTCCTGAGGACTACTGAAGAGCCCCAAGAACTGAAGTCACACATCTTAACATATGCTAGATATAAAACATGCACTTGATGGCATCTAGGCTGGTTCAGGAAAGGCATCAATCTTTAAATTCTTCTAAAAGATAATAATCAGTATTTCTTTATTAGCATAATATAACAAAACTTGTAAATTCATTGGTAATGTAGTCTACACAGCCTAACAATTATTTAGCAGAAGGACAACTTTACCATATTAACAATAGTTCAATTCCTTCTACAGTTTTGGTGTTCCAAATCTACACTGATTAGGTTTCGCTTTGCATAAACAAACAGACACACACAAAAAAGATGCGCAGTCTACTAAAACGATAAAGATGATCTCTAATTATCTTAATAAGCAATTCTTTTGAAAATAAGCAATTCTTTTCAAAATTACACTGCTATATTTGCAGTTTTATCAGTATTTGGGAACCAAAATACAAACTTATATCAGTTTTAAATATCAGACCTTTACAGAAATTCATCACTGCAGTAGCAAAATAAACGTTACCTTTACACTGCATTCCTTGTCGGAAAAGGCCCTTCAGCAGCCGTTTGCAATACTGGCATATGGTAGGACGAGTGTAAGAATGGACAGCAAAGGTGTGTGGGACCTTCACCCTGCAAAGCACCATCTTCTCCATCCAGATGGGACGGCCACTCCAGGAAGGAATCCGTTTACTAGGTTCTGGGCAGCAGCGCTGCAATAAAGAAGGCATAAAGGGCTTGCACCAAAACTGTTCCAATTTAGGGGGAAGAAAAAAAAAAAAAAAAAAACTTTTTTTCTTCCAAGTTGTCTCAGAAAGACAAAGGAAAAAAATGTAACCTGCACGAAAATATCTATGATTATTTATTTCTATAAGAACTAAAAATGCCAAAAAGACAACTTCTTTGGCAGCCTGGTGAAACCGACAGACAGCACATACAGACCGAGGTACAGGAGGAAAATTAAAATGGTTTAATTTGAAACAAAAATTTTGGAAATTAAGACCAAAATGGCACTATCTTATTGTACATTCAGCAGGATACATTTACAGTTACTTGGATTATAAGAAATTATAAAAAAATTGCACATCTGACTCAAAGCACTGCAAGACTGTTGAAGGTGGAGCTGCAAATCTGGTAAGATATTACTGAAAATTCATGGCAAGTACTGGAAGCAAGACAACAAAAACAAAGTATTAAATAGGCACATAAAAATAAGGTAATGTATGGAAAGAGAAATACTTACTGTTGTACCTTTACTGAAGAGATCTTAGCAATGGTTACAGAGCATCAAAGTGACTACCTTTCATGACTCAAGACTAGGCTTGTTAGCCTCTAGCTAAAAACTATGATGTTTCTAAGTTACATTATCTATGTAATTTATTATTTAAATTGAGTAAGAATATAAGAATTTATTGGACTATAAAACAGAAATTTAGATAAGTAGGAAAGATCTTCAGTAACTGTTTTTTACCCCATGGTAAAAGCAGCAATGAAACAAGCTAGTAGCTATTTGCCTTCTGTTATGCTCAGTATAGTTTATCTAATAATCTCTTGCAGTATATCCAAAAAATCTCTTGGCAATCATAGAGCAGTCATTATAACAAAAAAAAAATACTGTGGATGAAAAACTATTTTTCTACTGAAAGTCCTTCATCCCCACATCCTCTTTGACAGAACTTTTTTTTTTTTTTAGCTTTTCAAAAAGCTTAACCATTCATCAAGAACATTCTCTCCTCTCAGTATAAAAGTGTACAATTTGTAGTGTTTCAGCCAAGTAGCTATTCTATACTGATACAGTAATTACAGAATAAATCTGTGCTACAAAGCAGACAAGGTATTTTATCATTCCCTAAACCAACCTTCTCAGAGTGCACATTATCTTGAAGGACAGATTAATGACAAAATTATACACAGAAGTTAAAATTTACTTCTACCTTATTTTTATTTCTCATAGCAGTAATAGTTATCACTAAATGTCACAGTCTAAGACTCATCAGAGGTTTTAAAATGAACAAAACCCAATTACAGTAAGCTCAGTTCTCCATACTCATTTAAAATCACTTACAACACTAGATAGTTCTCCAGAAGTTAAGGGATATAAACGCAGAAATACTTTTTCCCTCTTTCACACTACATACCTCTTCAGAGGCAGAGGCTGTATATTCAGCTTGAACTGGTCTTGGAGCCGAAAGTCCTGCTCCTGGTAAGGACACATTAGACAAACGCCTCTTTCTCACTCCGCTACAGTTATTTGGGATCTTGAAGGCACATCTCTTATGGTAATTTAATCCACAGCCTGAAAGAGAAGATTTTTGCGCATACATGGCAGCAGGGGGTGACAGAACATACCACCCAAACACATTTAAGACAACAAACACAGTATTTAAATAATATTTGTATTTTGATAAAGGAGTTGAAAAGTTAACCCAGGAAAATGATAAAGATGGAAACAAAACGTTCTTTTTAAATTCTCCTGGCATTCTTAGTATGATGCATAGGAAAAAATGTTTTCACTGCTTGCCCAACTTACTCGCTTTCAGTAATCTCAGTTCTAGAAACAAGGTCTAAGACTGAAGCAACTGATCTTTGCCCTCACTTCTCTTCCCATTAGGAGGCTTTCATCACTCCCTCACTTCAGAGCACAAGTGCCAAGAGGAAGCAGTGCTAGCACCTGACAGCAGGCCGCAGTATAATGAGCAGTCCAGCTGGATGAAGGCCATAAGGAAAGGGATTCCCCTTTGGGATTTTCTCCAAAAAAATGTGTTCCTTGTTCAAATAGCACATATTTTTAAGATTTTTTTTTTTTTAAGTGAGAAACAAGGGCACTTTTTAAATCATTTGTCCAAGGTCACACAGTTTGCGTTAAAGTCCGGATAGTAACTCAGGTTTCCTGATACACAGCCCTTTCTCATACTATCAAAAGTTACATTTATCACACACTAGCATACCAAATGAAATATAATTTCTTCTTCCATATCTGGTATAACACACACAAAAATAGACTAATATCATGAACAGACTTACCTTCACATTTTAAGCCTTGTCGTACCAAACCCCAAAGCATCTCTCCACAGTAATCACAAAAAGTAGGAGCCTTGTAGGAATGCACATAAAGTGCATGAGGTCGAATCTGGAAATCTTCAACTGTAGCCAAAGCTTTTTAGAAACAAAAATGCAGTAAGTTATGATTCTTGCCATAAGATCAACACGGATTTATGGAAAGAATGTTATTTTTAAAACAGCAGACTCAAAGAACAGTATTTGAACTGTTTAGACATCAGTCTTACATTGTATTCCATTTAAACATGTATTTATAAGATTACACAGTTTTTAGCAAATATTCTTTATGAAGGAAAAAATCATTGGACTCCGCAGGCTAATAGCCACAGAAAAGAGTCAACAGTATTACTAGAAACAAAATACCCAACCCCGAGATTTTGGATTTTTTAGTTATTTTCTTCCACACTGAGAACCATACTGAGAAAGAATATCCAATATTCAAAAAGGTTTTTTTCAGATCAACCTATAGGTAAATATCTGAGGAAGCAATTTAATTTTCAATTTTTTTGTATCCTGCAAAATTTTTATACAAAGGACAGCGTGACAAGTTAGATTTTTATCTTTTAAAGGACTTTTTCAGAATGGTTATTAGATTGAATTTGACATTTGTGTCAAAATAGAACCATGGAAAACTTTCCAGGAAACACAGAACCCTATTAGAACAGCTTCCATTTTCTTGACTAAGCACAGACACTAAAAGTATTTTTGCCCTTCTTTTTTCTGGAATGCGAAAAAAGATGTATTTTATGCCATAGTTACTTTGCCCGTGCCTCCACTATTCCTTGATTATTGAACTATACACCAACATTTCAGATTCCTATGACTCATTTAAAAATTCTATTGAAAGAAATTTATGTGTTTTCAAATGCCTTCATTTCTGGTGGTCTGTTGATACGGAAAGTGTCAGACTGACAACAAGAAGTACCTGCCCTTGGGTCGATTCCAGCAGAAGCATCAGGCCAAGGAACAAATGGCCATTTTAAAATGATGAAATGACAAACTTGCTTCTTTTGAGATTATTTTCAAAACCTAACGTGCGCATAACAGATTTTCCAAATGTGCTGCTCCAGAACAAGAAACAATGAAAAGCTCAAATCAAGATATCTGTTACTGAATACCCTAAATATGCTTAGAATAGCAGGTCATGCAACACGGTCCAGAGCTTGGTTTTATGACTCTGAAAAAATAATACTTTATGGACCCAAATTATAAATTTAATCTCATGACAAACAGGAGATCTGTATTTCTACAACACAGGCTCTGTTGGCAATGAGATTCCAAAGACCTGCTCCGCACCAGTCCAGTTTTTATTTCCAGTTTCAATAACTAGCAATCTAGTGCTGGCTTTTGGTTGACTTCAACAGAGTATTGGTAAAACCTACAGAATCAGAGGTTTTTTTTCCCCCACCTCTTTTATTGAAGGCTAATAAATGTTTAATAATCACCATTTTCTCAAAGGAATTGCTTTCTAACACTACAAGAACTTCTAACATTATCTTTATAGCTATGACTCAGCAATTACACTTCTGTGAATTGCTGCAAAGCAAAAAAGGACAAACTTAAGAAAAAAAAAGAGGATTAAAATATTATAATGAAACAATATGAAACTCATCACTGGGTCATCATTGTCACCTGAGTATTTTTGCAAATCTCTTCCTCAACAAAGCAGTGACCAGTGACCATAAGACCATTCAGTCAGTGAGCTCAGTCTGGTATCTGTTCCATACAAATATCTACATTAAGAAATATATATACACTGAATAAAGTATTGTTACAACAATACCTACCAGAAAGAACAACCTCAACAAGATCTCCCTCATGTATCTCTTCTGCTGACGTGATCCGTTGCAAAATATTATCTGAGTTCAGGTCATGACGGAATAGGAGAATTTTGTCATACATGCCGAAAAACCCGCACTCTGGGAACTGCAAGAGAAAGCAAACTCTAAACTAATACACAGCCTCTGCTAATCCTATAACTGAATGTTTGGAATAAAACCTATAAAATTTTGACTGTTATAATTGTGCCACGAAAACTAAATTGATCTGGTTAACTTTTTCAAGGACTGAGGCATTATCTGATTTGAAATGCAGCATAAGAGAAAGCTAACAATGCAAACCAAATCCACTGCTATGAGTTTCTTCCCTGCCTACCCTCCCAGATGGCTGCAATTTTTGCAAATCGGGAATGGAAGAATACTTTGGGGTTTATTCCACTGAGTCTTTAAACTATTAGATATGCATAACCAGTCTTCCATCTAAAAGGCAACCCAGCTCCTTGCAATTCAGAAAAATGAGAAACTCTTTCCAATGCCATATTTTACCAGCATTCTGGTCAGCAGGTATTTGGATCCAAGTATCCAACAGTGCTTGAAGCATTTTACTGATGAGTGAGGCAAGAGAGGATTCATGGCACTGTATTTGCTAGTCTAAACTGTTGTAAAAGAAGAAAAGTAATATTAATTTCATGCCAATTATAGGCAATTAGCTTCCAAATCCATTCAGAGAGAGATATACTAAGTAACAGGCCATTTTTCTGTGACACTTCCCTGTGGCTTCCTCATTCGGTATTTTCCTCGCTCTTCAAGATACTGTCAAATGTGAGCAAAATTTCTTAAAATGAAGAGGTCAAACAAACACAGATAATTCACAGAAGTAAAACAGCAGGAAGAGATCCTGGAGGGTAATGAGTACCACTCAACCGCTTCCTTGACCTTTGTGTTTAAACTAGAATTCTCTGCCAGGGTATGAATCAATATACAAAAGTGCTTCACAAAAGAACAGAGAAGGAATGTGGAAAAAGATACAGAACAGTTTACAAAAAAAAAAAAAAAAAACTAAGTATCAGGTAAAGAACAAACTACAGCTGGTAATTTAGATCTTGCATAGTCATCAATTACAGGGCATAAATACCAGTAAACTCATAGCCTATTATTGGTCTATTGTAGCCAAAGAGTTGCTTCTACCAAACTTAAGTCCTATAGTGAAGGTGCCCGTCATATCCTTTTCTCTCTCATTCCCTTCTCAGAGAAGAAATCATTTCCTCTTTCTGGTAGCTCTCACCAAAAATATTAAGCTGGCCTTCTCTGTTTTGCTGTGCATACCCAGTGTGCTATTGTTCAGAATACCTCCTGTGATCTGTAAATACCTAAATGCCTTCCTCTCTTTCCACAGTATCTCAGTATATTCATCCATGGATTCATCTTGGTAGTGACAAGCAGCTAGGAATATTCTGAAAATTACATTTTTTCTATTCTCCTAAAGACTGATGGTATTAGGAAAGAAAATAAAAAGCTTGGGATTTGGCTGTGCTGCCCAAATCTGTGTCTCAGTACCTCTGCATACATGCACGGGAATTTATATTCAGAACATGCAAAGATATAGCATACTAGGAAATGGCATTTCTTCATACCTCAAACAGTTCATTACTCTGATTTAAAGTTTCAATTTGAAATATCAAGAGAATTAACCAGGCTAGGAGAAGCCAAATAGCAGGCCTATACTCTTAACTCAAAAGTATAAAATGTTTTTGATTAACTAGCTTTGCAGAGAGTGCCTTCTGAAGTTATTCTATTAATGGCACAGTAATCAGAGGGAAGAAATTACAGTTCACTCCCACAGTGCTCAAAATGTATTTCCAGTATCTCCAGTACATGCAGATTTTTCCACTTTTCTCCCAATTAAAATATAGTTTACTTTTGGTGAACATACTCTTTTGAAAATTTTCCAAGAGATTTGAACTGTCTCATTACAAAAACATAAAAATAAGCATTTTATATTTAGAATGTATCAAGCTTTGATCACACTTCATTCCATTTATTTTACATTGTCTATGCGGGCACATACACAGACAAAACTTCTGAGGCAAATTTTATTCCTCTAAGAAATATCTCTGCTTATGGCTTGCTATAGCTTTGAGTTCACTCAAAAAGAGTGAACTTCTCACTTTCTCCAATTAGCTGGGTGTAGGTAGTGCATTTATTAAAAATACAACATTAATTATAGTAACTTCCAAGACATTAAAATCCCACATTGATCTAAAATACCACCCTCTCTATGCAAAAAGGAATTTCATAGAAGTTGAATATGAAATTACATACAATCAAAAGGAAAAGTTTAAGAATGTCAGTACCAAGATCAAAAAAGCAAGAGCTGGAGGCACAAAGAGCTTCTCACTGTCCAGCTACTGCATGTACTCTAATGGCTAATCCTAAAAGATTTTCCACTATATTCATTAAAAGAAAAGTGCAAATCTGTAAATTTGGATCTTCAAGAAAAAGTTATAAAAATCTCAGTGCCTCAAATAACAAGAAAACAAATTATATCTACAGTTTTATAATAAGTGTTGTGAGGTTAGTTTCATTTCTTCATTCTATATACCCTATGTAGTGAAGTGTACATGCAGAATTGGTACCAATAAAGAAAGCTATCACATTAATGCTACAATCAACTTGATGTCCATGACAGCTTTTAATTATAGTATATCAGTTACACCAGGTTACAGAGTAACATAATTCCAACAAAAAAGAGAATCACCACAAATCTAGCATGTATCTGACTGCAGATAAACTTTTTTATTAATACTGGCAGTGAATTCCAGCTGCCAGAAGGGACAACTGGTGGTTCAGAGAATTAGCCTCAGCTGCAAACAACAGTTCTAAAGGATCCTCTTAACAACATATTTCCAAGGCATAAGTCTCCTTCTTTTGATATAGGTATGTCTTTACTCTTCTTTTTCTTTTCAGCCTTTGAGACCATAAATCCATCTTGCATTTGTCAGGACATCCCTAATCACAGTTTTATACCTCACTAAGTAGAGATCACAATCGTACACCAAGATACATTTATTTAAAATGCTGCAACAATGTATTCAGTATTATACATATATAAAATATAATGTAATAATAATGATATAATATAATATATATAATAATATTATATATAATATAATGTATTCATCATTTACCTATTGTTATGTATAAATCTTGTATTTCTTAAAATTCTTTAAATATACCAATTAATTTTGGTTAATAAAAAGTATTAGCTCACACAATAACCAAATACTGCAGGCAAATTCACAAATCCTCTTAATAATAGCAAGCATAATCATTAAATATAACAGATTTCAACGCTGCATTCCTTAGAAAGCAACTTCAATATGATTTCCAAAGTTTGTAACTATAACCCTGTTGCCTGTAATCAAGATCTTACTTTTCAAATAAATTGTACATTCAACAGGTTAATTATGTGGAATATTATAGGGGAAAAAAAAAAAAGCAAAATCATAAAATCATCTATTGCAGACTGCTAGAACTTGTGGTATCATAACCTCATACAGGTCTCCGCTAATAAAAGTGACCATCTAAACTGCAACTATAGGATCATAAGCTCCCACGGCATAGTTTTACTGCCCCTCTCTCTCAAGGATGTAAGTACACACACATTAGATGTCTGCAAACCTCAAATCTGCAATGTTTAACCTCATATAATACCGCTGTGCTTCAGCTTGATTAGTAGCATCTAAACTAAGATGCAGAGGTCCAAGCCCCAAGAGAGACACACATAGCTGAAGGGCCTTATCATAGCTCCATTAGATATCAAGGCTTTTCAATCTGCTCAGTCAATCTTGTGCTTCTTTTGCGCTGCCCTCCCTCTCCACCTGCAATTCCTTTGGGAAAAACACGCACAGAGACCCTAGCCCATGAGAACTCTCACCAGTCTCTTCTCTCCACGTCAGCTCCGATTCCAGCCCTCTGCCCCTGCATTATCCCTGAGCGCCCAAGGAAAAGCAGCCCTGGCCACCTGGCCCCAAGGAGCTGAGGGAGCCCCATCAAAGCCAAAGTCTTTCAGCAGGGTGAGCTCTAGGCTCTTGGGTCCTGCAGCACCCTGCTCTCTGCTCTATTCCCCAGTACGTGGGGGAACACAGCGCTTCTTCCTAGCACCTCTGCCAGAAGGCTACACGCCGACTGCCAGAGAAAAATAACTTCATCTGTGTGCAAGGGTTTTTACTTCAAGTGGTATCTTTTAGCAGAAATTTTATGCAAAGCTTAAATTATGTTCAAGTTTTACACTACCAGATTCTTTTCTCTGTACCACAATATAATACAGCTTTTAGAGCATCCCTTATACTCAGTTACATGACTACTAAGGAGAAATTCCATCCACTTATTTTGAAGTGTTAAGAGCTCATAATGCAACCTTGAAAAATGAAACTCAAAGCAGAGTTTTTAAAGCCTATTTTATCTCGCAGGATTATAAAGCTATTACTTGCCTGCATAAAAGCCAAAATGATCTGAGCAGTGACTCAAACATAAATTGCTAATCCCAGTGTTACTAAATTTCCTAAAAGCAAAATGGAAACTGTTCCCCGTGTAGCAGTTCCAGAAGAGCATCTAACGACAGGAAATCACTTGCGGGAAGTCTGCTTATGCAACAGCCCGTGCCAAGTTCATCTCTGGAGCGAGAACATCAATACTGCTAGCTCACACAAAGAACGTCCGCAAATTCCTCTGCACTTGCAGAGTTCTAGAATCCCTAATACTACTGCTACAAGATTTAAACCGAGAAAAATGGTAGATGTGTCTACAAATGGTAATACTTACAATATAGCTGTTTTAGTTGCATTATACCCTTGTTTTTCCCCAGAAAAACCTCAAAATAGAGCAGGCCAGTATTGCTGGAGCAAAACATGCAACTGGGGTTTCATTTTATCTTGGCAGTAACTGAAAAATCTCTCTAGTTCAAGTTCCAGGACTTACTTTAGAAAGTCCTGGACCAGTCGCCAAAAATTCACACTAGGGAAAAGCGTAGGAGGATATTGTTTCAAGGTCCAGTATCTCATGACCTATCATAACTCAAAACAAATGCTTCATACCACTGAACGTTAATCCACTAATAGTACAAAACACCCATTACCTTGGAAAGCTCTTTGTTCACTGCAATGCCTCCAATTAATTATCCCACACCCCTACCCAACTATCCACTCCCACTCTTTAAAATCAAGTTCCAAATCACGTTATCGCATGGAGAACCAGGCTCCAAACATCACCATGTCCGAGATCTTTCCTTCACCAAATGCCTCAGCACAGACACACTTAGACTACTGCTTGGCTACATTTTCCAGCATGCAAATCTATTACCATCCTTCTAAATGGTAATATCTGCCCCACGTACAATCAGCTCCCCAGCATCCATCTTCCCAAAGACCTATTTGCTTCTCATGCAGCCCTGCCTATTTCCCTGCTGCCCTACCTGCCTCATACAATAATGATGATGATGATGATGATGATAATAATAATAATAAGCTGATAAGTCACAAAGGCAGAATAGTGGGGAAAAATGTGAGTATAATTGAGGAACATAAAATGTGATTAGGAGTAATTTTAGTGGCATTCAAAAGTAAGCATTATGAACTACTACAAATGCAAGAGAGAGTTACAGTACTGATACCTATTTATGACACCAAATTAAGTTATTACATCAGAGATTTGTAACGTGGCTCAATTGTGATATGGTTCTTCTTTTACTTCTCACTATTTCAGCAACAAAAAACCTATTCATAGTTAAGAAATCATACTAAGCTTCAAGTCGGTTCCTCTGCCACAGACGGGACAGAGAACTCCCTATTGCCATGACAACATCCCAAACTTCAGAAGACAACTTATATTTTTTTTTCTGACAACATAATTTAAATTATTTTAAAAATTATTTTAAAACAAACACTTTTTTTCTCTCCTCATCAGCAGTCAAAGAATAATCAAGCAACTTCAATTATGGCAATTCAGCACCTTTAAAAGTGCAGTTCTTATAGATATGAAATAATATAAACATACAGTTAATTGACATATAGTTAGAAAATCCTACAAATGGCTATGTATTTCTAAAGTCATGCTCCTTTTTTTTCCCCCCTAATTGTCAAAGCAAAACTTTGGGACATACCTCCTCAAATTTCAGCCCCAAAGTCTACTTTATCTTCAAAGAAATCTGACTAACTTTGGAGCACTCCAAGGACTTCAGTCATAGTACAGCTATCAAAAACAAAACCCCACTTGGTCTCATTAACATGATATCCAAGGCTATCAAAACAACGTCATATGTACTGGGATCATATTCAATTCGGATTATTCCAAGTATTGACCATGGAATATAATGTACCAGGATTACAAAACTGGTAAAGACAATAAAAGTAGAAACCTACAGAAACTGTAGAAATGCTCACAAGCATGCATGGTAAATAAAATGTAACTCCTCTTGAAGACAACTAGATTTCCAGTTCCAGTGTTCTCAACAAATACATGACTACAGGTTAACTATTTGCTAAGGTGATTATTAACAGATTAAGGCCTGAAAGCAAGTCAAAACAGGATAATGTTTCAAGAAATCATGGGAGAAATATTAATAAGTAATTTAAATTCCAATGTAAACAAATGAGAACAGGAAGACTGCATGTAAAAGATGTCTAAAAAAGAGCATGGAAAGAACAATCATATATAAGTAAAAAAAAAGAGAAGCCTTTAAATATTTAAATAAACATGAGGTTACATACAGTCACAGAATTGTTGCTGAGAGAAGGTTAATTAAACAGTGATCACTTTTGGAATGGAGAGAAAAGATGACAAAAATGTCTCTGCGTTTCCTAGCATTAACACCAAACACACAAAAGTTACAGAAATAAAGAAAAGCAACGGGTGCCACACATGGGGTTCAATTCTACACATGAACAAGTAAACTCTGAGAACGTAACAGAAAAAAAAGTGAAGAAAAATCCCATACATTAAAAAGTTGAGAGATATAGAATTATAAACCTTTTTGGTGGAAATGGTTTGTGAACAGACATGACTACCTAGGTAGTCAAAGGAAAAAAATAAATTATTTTTGGAAGCAAAACAAGGAAGGTGAGTTCCAAAACAAAACACAGAAGGTACAAGGCTGGATCAAATTAGATAAGACAATAAATAAATGGGAAAAAAAAAGTGTAGCAGACGTGACTAGAATAAATAAGGGCCGAGAAAGAGGAAGGCATTTTTTTCTTTAATTTTATATTTTTTAAAGATTTATGACTTACGAGAGCAGAGTCTTAGGACAAGAGATGAAAAATCTGAGAGGTGTATCGCCCAACATGACTTAAGAAATGCCTCTGATTTTGCTAAGCTGTGGCCATTAGGATGGTTAGAAGAAACATTCTGGGAAACTAATAAACAGACTGTATAAGTAAGCAATATATCATCACTTAAGTCAAATAAAAGGCAACAGTTAGAAAGAATAATAAAAATTTCACACAGACATCCAAAGATAGACAAATGGCCTGCCTCAGAGCAAAGCCATTTAAAGAAAAGTGCGTAAAGAAGGACTAAACTGAAAATGAGAACGGAGGAAAGAAAGGTTTGCAGACGAAAGGTAGATAACAGACACTTCAAGATCATGAAAGATGCAGAAAGAGCTTAAATAAAAGGTCACCATGAAAAATCTTCCAGATTCGAATGCTGTACAAGTAGTAGTTCAAAATAATAAAATTTATTTTCTTTATTCATAGCTATTACTTTAAGTAGGATTTAAAAAAAAAAGTCTAGACTAATCAGGCATTTATAATATGCATTGCTCTCAGTTTACATGCACTGGAACTACTGTATTCAAGTTTACAGTTTTAAACTATTAAATCCCATACTCTATTCCTGACGTAAGAAAATGTCAAGCAGAGAGTTTCTAAACACAAAACAGGATTAAGAATTTGCCTCTGTAATAGCTAATCACTGTGCAAAGACACATGCTGCCCACCTGTCACTTACACTACACATTTATTTGTTTGCAAACACATCCACTCTCTCTGTTCTAGAAATATTATTTGCTCAAGCTTTAGTTCCTCTTTGGACTGTGAAAATTTTATGTCTATTACTTTAATACCCAGCAGTCTAGATAAGGAGAAAAAAAGAGAAGATATTTGAGACTGGAATTAAGAATCTTTTGAAACATTGATTTCAAGACGAATTTTTGGTAACTTCCACTAAGCATTTCAATGCAGAATGTGCATTCCCTGAACTTAACCTTAAACTTAAAATAATAATACTTTTTTTGTTCCTCTCCTGAGCTTTAAGGGAGCTTTGAACAGAGCTGAAAGACATGTCAAATACTGGTATTACTCATCTCCCTCTCCTTACAAGAGGCACATCTACTGCCTCTTAGTTTCAGTTCTCCCAAGGCTACTTTTACGGACCCTTCTGCAAAAACCTGACTGAGCTGCACTCCGAGCAGCTTCTGAAACAGGAAGCACAGCTGACCATCAACAGTATAGCAATCATGGAAATACAGAAAGGGCTATGCAAATGCATTAGTCAAGGACATAGTTTAAAAAAAAAAAAAAAGAAAAAAAAAAACAGAAATGTCCTCCTATACAGTTTTTGGGGGACTTTTTAATCCACTAAATCAATTTTCCCTAAGGAAAAAAAAAAGGCATACAACTCATTTTTTCTAGAGCGTCTGATGATGCTATAGTTATTTTAAAAAAAAAAAAAAGCTAAAATCCAGCTTTCTTCAAGATCTACTAGAAATCATAATCAACATTTCTGATACCATAATTGTAGCCTTAGGCTACAAATACTTCGGCAGGCAACTCAAGCTCTCAACAAAATGATAACAGGCAAGATCTCTCTCAAAGTATTTTTAGTGCAGCAGTGCAGAGAAATACAATGAGACTGAAACATGATTTAAAAGCATTACAAAGTAAGAAAGCTACCATTTTAACTTTAGTAGAATACCATTAAAATAAGAACAAAAGTTATGAACAGCTCCATGTAAAAGATATTTCTCCTTTTTCATTAAGGAAAAGGAAGTCCAAAAGTAAATACACACTATGAACTGCCCAGTTATCACAAGAACAAACTAGGTATTATCCGAAAGTTGGGAGCTGTGAGCTGGCCAAGAAAAGACAGCTTGAGCCAGCTGTGTGTGCCAGAGGAAGAGGAAGCTGTAACACTGCTGAATTCCAAAGGCAAACCCAACACCTTCAAAGCTTTCAACTGGAAAAAACAAGCAGCCATATGCATGACAGTACACAGCAAAACCCAGTTACAAGTGTTACATAAATAAATACAGAAAGATTACATTAATACAATAATATTTCACGTGCTTGCAACAGTCATCTGAGCTAGGAACAAAATCCACACAGGACGTACTGTCAGATTGCTACTTTTACACTGGCTGCAAAACTACTTATAAAAGATCAGTCTGCCACATAAGGTTTTTCCCCAACACACATTTCCTGATCATTTGCTGCCCACAAACACGCTCTCACTGAGCAGCCATCTACCAGCAGTAGCATCAGCTGCTGGAGAGCATAAGCTGAACCAAAGCCAGATGGAAAGCAGAAAACAGGGATACTGAATCCTAATAATTTTTACGGTAGATTAGACTAAGCGTATAACAAGTTTCTGAACTTGAGCTCAACTTTAACTGAGCCTGCCAAGACGACAGAGGAAAAACAAAAACAAATGTGATTTTATTTGTTTCATCTTTCTTCAAGACAGAAGACAGGAAATATGCAGATGCAAAGAGACAACTGATACAGAAAGAAAAAGCAGACCCTAAAAGGCTGCAAAAAGTGCACCTAAAATGTGTAGTACAAAATAAAATATTGCCTTTTAAGAATGGAACTAATACACTGAATAACACCTTAGTGGCCCAACAAGTCATTATGAAATCAGTCTGCTTGCTGATTAATTTGTAAGAACATGAAAGAAAGATGCAAGATGTGAGGGCGGGGGGAAAACACACAAAAGCATACGCAGATGAAAATTCTTATGTTTACCTTGATTTTCTCTCAAGACATTAAGGGAAAAGGATCAAACTACTCAACTATAAATACCATTCAAAAATGAAAGATAAGGAGAAAGCAATTTAATTCCCTACGAAGTAATGCAAAAAGAGTAATTATTTCTTCTTAACTATTTACATGAAAAAATTAATTTCACATTTGGTCAGTATCATCTAGCCTAACAAGCATGCATATAAAAACAGCAAGATGAATGTTATTTTCTTTTCATACAGTTGGAACTTTGCAGCATCTTATGAAAAGACATTTGAAGAGTTAGTTAGCATTTTTACTCGCTTGGCCAACTGTCTATGAATAGATATTATAGGTATGCTGGTAACAGTCCTCTCAAAAAGAGTATCTCAGATTTCTTACATGGAAAAGCAATATTAAGGAAATATTAGCCACTTGGTGCCTTATTTTTCAAGTAGTGCTTAGAAAAATAAAAGGAAAGAAAAAAAAGCCAAGGCCATGCAAGTCTTCAGGCTGCAGAGCATTTCTGTGACCACAATTAGTATTCTGATTACAGTTGGCTACACTCCACCAGTAGCAAGCACAAACCAGTAAAAGCAGACAGAGGTGACAATCACAGAACGGACAGGGAAAGACCCACATACATTCCATATTGTTAAAACTAATTCTTGCAGGAAGTTTATTATTGCATCTTTTATTAGAGTTCACGAGACAGATTTTAACAGGACATTTTACTCCTTTTAATTTAAAAGACCCCACCTTGGGAGTCGGCAAATTTCCTATCTAAACTTTGGAAGCTTCTAACAGGCCTATCTTTGTATCAAAATTCTTGGCATCTTCCAGTTACGTGTTGTTATTGCTGCCAGTTTATCACAAAGCAACTACGATGAGCCGAACGCCTTAACTGTCATACATACCTTCTGGTAAACTATAGAGCACACGAGGTCTTTCACAGCAGAGAGAGACAAGTCCTGAGCTTCAATGGTGACAGTCTCCCGAGTGAGACCGATCTGCAGAAGGAAGGAGATCCCATGCACAGAGCTCCTGGAGTTGGTGAGGCTCTGTGTGCTGAAACTGCCATTGGAAAGTCGACTGGAGAGCCCCGACTGGGGGCTTGAAGATAAACTTGGGGTTTGTGGTGCAGCAGCATGATATGCAGGCGGGGAAAACTTCTGTACAGATGGAGGAGAAGAGTCGTTTGCTGACATCTGACTTGTTTGGAATGCTGAGATCCCCTAGTAGTCAAATTCTACCAAAAATGTTTTGTCAGTTCTTGGTTTGAAATGGAGGGGGGAAAAATAAAATAATAAAAAATAATCTAACTTTCCCTTTCTTAGTTCAACAAAAGGCCCCTGATCAGTAAAACACATTAATTTTCCCTTTCATTCTGTGCAAGCCAAGGAGCAAAAGTTTCATCTGGAAGTTACTTTAAATTAAAGGTTCTCTTTCTACAGTTATACTCAGCTGATCAGAAGCAGATTGCCTTTCCTTTAGCACCAGATCCAGACAGTAGAGGCTTACATAAAGGCCTCAGAAAAATACAACAGCTCTGCTTTTTCATACCAGTCCTTCATTTCTATTAAAAAAAAAAAATCTGAAAAAATCTGATCTCAAGTGGAAACAAATATTGGTAACTCATTAGAAATACCCTCCTTCACCATATCTTATGCTCAGTCCAGGTATTTGATGAATCTATTCTTCCTCCAGAAATTCTTCTCTAGGTTCACGGAACATGGTTAACTGATACCTTCACTGATCTCCAACCTTTCATTTTTTGTAAAATATTTTTATCTCATGAAATGAAGGAGCAGAATTTTTGAAGAAACAATCACATTAAATGTAATCTCTGTGTTCACATAGATAATCTCCAGCATTTTGAAATGTTGTACTCTGCCTGTAGGGGAAAAAATAAAATTATTATTTCAAATGAAATGCATAAAGTTGCATAGCAATATCATAACCACTCTACTTTGAAGCAGCAAGATCAATTTCTGGCACTTAAATATGTTGTAAATTAGTAACTTTGTACACTCACTGTAATGTTTAATAACTATTAACAGTACTACTTAACTGTTCTCCCACTGTACAATATAGATGACAAACAAAATACAGCATTTCCAAATACATTACTGTATCTTTTAATTAATGGTAATTTAGCAGATCAAAGCTTTGTTCAGGAAGTTACTGTTAACTTCAATTGTTAACAGAAATAAAAGGGGGTAGGGTAGAGCATGTGTTTGCTTTTTAGGTAAATGCTAAGAACGCAGGAGGTTGGAAAGGAAACAGATTAAACGAATTGAAGTCTTGACAACACTATAATGCCAAAACTCAACATTATATAATGTGTAATCAGGAAATACAGCATAAACTCTATCTATAGGAAGCTATTTATAGTCTGAGAGCACTGATCCTGTGAGGTTGGGAGAATCATTTAATGCTCACATCTGCTCAAGAAGTGAGTCTGCCACAACCTTTTAAAATAAATTACCTCATGATCAAATCCGTATTTCTTTGCACTTTGTGACCATGGGCTCAATAACACTTGCTACAAGATGCTGCGCTGTCTAAATCAACATTCCAAGTATTTAGAAACAACAACAACAACAAATCAAGCATGTGCTGTCTGTTCCAACTACTAAGAGTTTTTAATGCTGCTGAGCAGCTTTACCTGGATTGACATAAAACACCTGTATTAAGAAATAAAGCGAGTCAAACTTGCACTTTAACTAATAAAGAAATAAAAAGCACCACCAAAGTTTTATTTGATCAAAAGTTTTGATATACTAGATAATTCCTAACATTTACCCTTTAGAAATAAACTACAATATCTAATGCTGACCACTGTCTACTCTCACTTACTTCCAAAGAGCTAAGTGAAAATAGCTTGATTAAAATTCTGGATAACACCAAAACTGTAAAACAGAGTTATGCAATTCTACATTCCCCATATACTACTTCCACAGGGGATGGGGCGGTGGGGGGTCGGGTGGGAGGGAAGGCGGGGAAAGCCTGTGAATGCAAAAGTGATTCTGATAGAGTGAGACTATACATAACTAGTCATTTTTAAAGGAGTACAGATCAATACAGAATCAATACACTCATGCATTTTTCTGAATGTGAATCTCAACAACAACAAAGAGTAATGCTAAATTAAGGTACTGTAAGAAGAGAAAGCCAAAAGTTCTGATAAGTCTTTTCAGTAAAGTCAAGTAAGCTAAATTCAGGTAGTGAAATCACACTGAAAGTGCTTGCTTATGTCTACTTAATTAAGATGTTAACTACATTCACCAAAAGTGTGATCCATTTGCATTTACAAAGCCTTTTCATACCGGGTTTTTCGCATATAAACCCTTAATGATGTTTACTCTTCTTTCTTCATAGGAAAGAGGGGATCTTTCTATGAAAAGAAAGCTACAGAAACTGCTCTCTTCTGAATTTTATGCTTTGTGACTACGACTGCAAACACATAAGAGTGACTGAAATTGACAACCGATCCCATGTGTTTTCTTTTTTATTAGAAATAAGACGATAGCTCAGAGAAGCTGCACAGGCGAATGGACTATAAAGGGAAACGCAGCAGTCCTTCTTCTCTTGGGCACAGCCTGCTCTCCAGTCCGCTCTTGCCTTGCAAGTACTGACCGACCCTCCCCTTCCTTTCGCGGCTGCCCCCAAACCAGACGGCCTCTCCTGCATCTGCCACTGGATTTGCCCTCGTCCTTAGGCTCCCCGCTAGACACGATACGGACTCCGCGCAACGAGCGGACGAGCTCCCCTCGCGGAGGGGCCGGACCCGGGGGTCGCCCGCAGGTGTCGGCACAGCGGAGCGAGCCGCGGGTCCGCAGCCCCGTGCGGGCTGGTGCTGGTGTCCCGCCCGGGTTTACAGCAGCGCCGGGCGGTCCGCGCTGCCGGCACAGCTGCCGCGGGCACTATGTGGCCTCGGCCCGACGCCCCGAGCCCGCTGCCTCGGACCGGGCTGCTGCGGGGGAGGTCTGGACGAGTCTGACGGCGGCGCTGTCGCCGCTCCCGCCGCGGCAGGAACTTTCCGAGCCGCCCCCACCCTTCCCCGCCGCGGCCCTGTCCCCCCGCTTCCCCTCCCCCTGCGCTGGCTAACGGTCCACAACGACCACACCCCCAACTGCCGCGCTCACCTGCGGCCCCGCCAGACGCCGACTGCCCGCGGGCCGGAGCCGCCTCACACGCATCTCACTCGCCCGCAGCCCCGCGGCGCCCGCACACACCAGAGCCGCCCGGGACGGGCTGCGGCGCGGGCGCTGCCGGGAGTTGTAGTCCCGCGCGCCCGCCGCGGCCCCGGGCGCCGCGCGGTAGCGAACCACAAGTCCCGGTGTGCCCCGCGTCGGCGGGGAGACGCGAGGGAAGCGGCGCATGCGCAGACCGCCGCCGAAAGAGTTTCCGTTAGTTTTTCTCGCCCGTGGCGGTTGGTGCCCTGAACCGCTAGCGGGGCGGCGCTTCCGACGGGGCTCGTGCTCCATCTTGCAGCCGCCGGCGCCCTGATCGTGCTTCGCCCGCCTGGTTCTGCCTCCGGGCGCCTTCAAAGCTGGCTGCCCGTCAGCGCACACACGCACGCACTGGTGCCAGCGCCGGCGTCGGGTCTTGGCAGTCCAGCGGCGCCGCGCGGCTCTCCCGCAGCGCCTCTCGCCACCTGCGCCGCTCTGCCTCCGCCTTGGCGGGGCGCCGGGGGTAGCCCCAGTGGCAGAGCCTTCCCCGGGACCTCGGCCCGGGCGTGAGGCTCCGCGCAGGAAATACCTGACCTGGGGTGTCACGGGAGCCAAGCGCCGGCGTCCGTGGCCATGCCAATGTGGTGACTCAGAAGGGCCCTCTGCGAGCAGCAGGCGTGGGGTCTGCCTCCTCCCGCCGCGGGTCCTCGCTTGGCAGAAGTCCCGGTCCTCATGATGTGGTTCTCTTGGTGTCCTCACGTTTTAGTCCCCCGCTTCTGATGCTTTGGTTCACCCAAATCCTGCCGTCCTGCTCTGTTCTTGTGGTGCCACTTATGCATCACCAGCAGATCACTGCACGCTATGTGTTGAGCAATGTGTGTTTAGCAAATGTATTAAACAGAATTGGTCACAAGACAAAACTGTATTAGTACCCCTGCGTCAGCCCAAACATTCCCTGTCACAGCCCATAATCTTCCTTCTTCGCTTTTGTTTTCTGTGTTTTGTTCTTAATATTCCACTACTGTAGGATGTTACAGAAGTCTAGTATATATTTTAATTATATGCCAGGCTGAAAACGTTAGAAAAAGGGAAACTGTCAAGAAAAACACACAATCTGATTCTCTGCACAGCGAGTCGAAGATGGAGAAGCTGATGGTGCTTTGTCATTTACAGTGCTGTTTAAAATGTTCGTTTTTCATTTCCTTCGTCTTGTACTCCTGAGGCCCAACCTAAAACCCACTGAAGTTCAGTGAAGTTTTTCCACTGACTTCACCCTATTTTGCATCAAATATTATGTAGTACAGCTGATAGACAGTGTAATAAAGACCATGTGCTGCCTGTAGCCAGCTTATTTGATAAGTAATTAGCTTGAAGAGTCTTGTGGAAATCTGGAATTACTTTAAACTAAAACTGTGGAAATTAATGGTTGATTCTGCTTTTAACTGGTTTTGAATGCTAAAAACACCCTGGGACTTTTTAATGAAGGCTATTCCATGAATAGAGGATGTTCTTGCCAAAGTTCTGCACAAGATAACTCTGAGCAATCTTCGTTTCCTTTTTCCTTTAAAGTGAGACTCCCACACGCCGAAACCATAAATACAGAGCTTGCCTCCATAAACATGATTTCTGATGTTTAATGCAGCAAGGAGACATACTGTAGAGTTTTAAATGCGGCAAGCTTTTCACATTCTGAGTAAAAGCCCTAAAAATAGCTGTTCGTGGACAATAACAGATGGATATTAGGTATTACCGCAGACATCGGGCAACGATTATGCTTCTTTGTAAAGAAGCTCAGCTTTATATCATCCAGTACATTTGATGCCATTTAATTTGCTGCCCTAAGCCATAATATCTGCTTTTCCATAAATTTGAACAGAAGATGGATTAGTTAAAATCAATTTATTAGAGAACACAGAACAGCATCAAACAAAACAAGGCAAATGTTCTAACTACTTATGTAGTGGTACTTTCTACTCAATGAATGCTGCTGAAGCACCCAAATGTTCCTTTTTTTTTTTTGTAAAGATTTGTCTGAAACATATGAAAGCAGCTTTGCATTTCCGCATCTCTCTACATATAGAAGCACATACATCTGTATATGTACGCACAGCTGAGTCTATGTGACTATATAGCACAGCATTATTACAGCATTAGATATTAGGGTACCAGTACAGCATAACTATTGGAGCATTTTCTGCGCCAAATGACAATAAAAGCGTCCTCTTTTGTAATTTTATAATTTTAGTGACTATCATCATTTGTAATTTCCTGTGGAATTAAGCCAAGTTCTTCACCTTTTTTTTTTCTTTTTTTTTCAGAACCTACATCATTCTTTCAGTTTGTTGGTCGTTTTCACACTTCAGAGCTTTCCCTATCAAAGCCAGCTGCATTTTATAAATTGTTGTCTCCTATAGCTGCAACATACCAGGAAATAGTGGTAATTTTGTATTTGTTTGCTCTTCAAAAAAAAAGATTTTCATTCTATATAGACTGCATTTGGAGCAGGTGTTTTATAAATCTAAAAATACATCAATTCGGACATTTTGTATTTGTTAAATGGAAACTTTATGCTTCCAGTTCCATTCACCAGTCTGACGTTTGCATAATTTTCATATTATCTAACTGGGCTACAAAGAAGGCAGTGTCCTGGGAGATAGGATTAATGCATTTGTTTGAGAAATTCAATACCCTTGTATTGCCGTGATTATTGTTCACTGTCTTTGACACTGGTCTTGCATAGGCAATGCCCCTATCCAGGATGTGCAAGATTTGCAAGAAATACTACAAGAGGAACTAATATCTAAATGGACAAAATGTTAAAATTAATTTCTTTGGTACTTTTTTTTTTTTTCAGTTCATTTTTTCCCTGTTATAGTTACAACAGAACTGAAAAGGAATTAGGAGTTCAGGTTTGGTTTGGATAAAATCCTGAAATGTAGATGTGTTTCTGAATTACCTCATCATCTTGGTTTGAGCCCTTAGCTGAACTTTGTTCTAAAATCCACCTCCAACAAAACAGTAGAAATTAAGTTGTCCCCAGTGTAAACCCACTGAGAATAAAATATATGTTTGTATTATGCATTTTTGTATATACGACCTTTTGGAATTTGCTTATCCACCACTAGTTTAAAGAATGATCCCACAAACCCTTGAGCCCATCAGGTAGGTAGCCTCATTCAAATTATATAATGCTACAAGTATGAATAAATGTAAAGTGATTTCCCTAAATACAGGTCGTAGGGCTCAATTTTCAAGCTCACTTTTCATTTAGTAAAGCTAAGTGTGCAAACACATCAGCCTACAGAAACAGAATCTCTCAGGTCTAAAGGGGGCCTGCTGCAAGTCCATGGAGATAACAGCAGACGGGCTCGCTTAGATGAAAACGAGCGCCTCTCCGCAGGGCGCCCACGTGCACCGGGCACCTCCAGGCCCATGTGTCGTGCCTTGTTTCCACTCTGGGCTTTGACAGAAATCAACTAATTTCAGAATATTCTGCTCTCCCTACCATGGGCCTGCTGGTTGAAACAGCCAAGCATCAAAAACATGTTTGAAACAGGGAAATGGGCAGGAAGGGATGCAAATTCCCTAGAAGAGAGACATGCTTTAAAGTCAGCATCATTTGATAACATTTTTCCAGACTTAATAGGTAAAGTGTCATAATGAAGGTAGTTGCAGAGTGCTCAGCCTAAGCTCCTGGAAGTTGTGTGGACTGCAACGCTCCTGCACTGCGGCATTAGCAAGAGGAAAAGCCCCGTGCAAGCCCTTGGCAGAGCTGTCTCTAACTCCTCTTCTGCAGCTGGGATTCAGTAGATGGCACTGTCACACCAACAGCGTTAAAGAAAAGATACAACGCACTGATTTTATTTTTACAAATAGTTCATGGTTTTCCTCAAATAATCTATTCTTTTCTCTCTAGAAGACATCTGATTACATCTATTTCAGTTTCAAATTAAAATGTACATAATGGAACAGTTAACCATGAGACGATTTGTTGACAGCTTTTCAATTTGATGGTATGGAGTGGAGCTAAATAGGGTATAGGGTATTCTTCCCTTAAAAAGCATTGGAAATCACAATGTTCAACACCTTTGATTGTATCTTTTTTAACTTTGTACGGCCCCCTTTTTTTAAAGTAGTAAAATAACTCCCTTGTCATTTGTGAACTGCTCTGATTTCTGTTACATTTCAATTAGATCTCTCTCACACACAAGCCTCACACACACACAGTTTTTATATCATTAGACAAGGAACTTTCTGGGGAAAGTATGAATGTTCCTCTCTCCCCACCTCTAAATTTTGAGAGCAAATAACTACCCTGATGAATATGTTGTGTTGTTTTGCTAAATAAGGATACACATGTTGCTTTTGCTAAACAAATGCTTTAAGCACAGATGTAATTGCATTGCTGGATGATATCTTAAATTCAGTACTGCAAGAAAACAGTGCTACGGAGAACATGGCACCGCTGAAAGAATTACAGATGTTACTAAAACCAGCTCTGACACTTTCGTTTTAATGCAAAGCATTTCACCTGCAGTGAAAATCACATCTAACACACTCATATCAGTTCCAGGTTGAATTTAGTCTGGCTGTATCTTTATCTTCTTAGCAAGATGAAGGACTTCTCTTTTTTTTTTTCAAAACAGGAAGTCGCACCACCAGCTTTCACTTCTAACTTTCCATCTAGTGCCTCCGCTTTCCCTAAACGCGCTTTCTGCCTTTCCCCACAAGGTCTCTGTCGCACCCTGACTTCAGATGCAGTTTTACAGCTTCACCTGCCAGGTTTGCCGTTCTCCCCTTTCCCTGCATAGGTGCTCAGAGCTCGCTTACACAAGCCAACCGGTGTTGGACATGGCACTGAGCTCCGTTATTCTTAGCAGTGCTAACAGCACAGATCTCTAACATTTAAGTGAGAAACAGAATTACTGCTTATTATCCCACTTTCCTCTTTGTTTTTGTGCTTAAGTAGTCAAAGCCAGGTTAATAACCTGGACCGTTTACACTAATATTTTGAGAGAAAAAAAAAATCCCGGCTACTACTGCTCCCTCCAAGGCTAAATAGTTTGGTGCGGGTGATCACCCTCACTTGACTTTCTGCAGACCCTGCCTGAAGTGGCTGGTGGCCCCTGCGCCTGCGGGAGGGCTACAAGAGCGGTGCTCCCCCTCGCCCCCTCCACTATCACTGCCGCTGGAGGCGTGTGTCTGTCCTGCCACAGAGCGGAGGAATCAGCACAGTGTTGTTTGATAGGAATAAAAAAATATCTTTTAAATCTGCTGTTCAGCCCCTTGATGCACTCCTGTGCAACACCTATCACGTTCTCTGTTTCCCATGGAGGGAAGAGATCTCAGTGTGCAGGTCAGATCAACACTGTCTTCAGCTGACTCACACTATACTCGTCAGGCTCACATACTGCAAATGACCCGTAGCCCTCAGTGGGTCTGCACTCGCTAGAGGAAAGCTGTATGATCTAGTCCAGAATCAGACTTCCATTCTTGGCAAACACTGCCCTCTCTTTCTGCTAGATTGCAGGAAAACCCTGTGTATCAGCCAGAAACTTTGTCCCACATCTGGATTCTATAGGCAAGCACAAGAAATCTGATTGAAGGGCAATAGATTTTTGTTTTGTATTGCAGTCCTCTTTGAATCATATTCATCATCTTGGAAGGTGGATTTAAATTAATTTCTTGTGACTTGATCTTTGCTAAAAGGTCATAGCTTTTACCCAAGTCTCCGTTGATGATATTTGTAAACCACACTCATCTTTTTGGCGATCAGATGATTGTCCATTTCTGCCTGAATATTCTGCATGTTCACCAGTGACATGGTCTCACATTTGGAACAACTCCCTGCCAAAGCCAGCATGTGCATGTACAAGCCAGCATGTAAAGAGCTGACATTAATTTAAATTAACTCTTTAATTCCCTACAATTGAAACGTTTGGATACAGATGTGTTGTTAGTATCATCTACAAGTATCTTGAATCTGCAACAAAACTACCATCCCCAAAGAATTATGCTGGGCAGCAGATCTATTAGCTTTTCTAGGAAATTTGCAGAATCTGCAAATCAGCAAATATTTCCATTCCTCTAATATTAATGCCACAGACTCTCTGAATACTTGCAAAGTTGTAGTCTCTGAGAGGCAACTTTCCAGTATGAAACTGAAGAGCAACAAAATGATTACTCTTGCTCCCCCCTTTATATTTTTGTTGTCTTTTTTTTTTTGCCTTTCACTTTGTTTTATATTAGGCAGTATTAAGTATGAACGGTAAGAATAATGTGAAAACTGCAGGCTTTAAAGGGATATCAATGATGAAAAACAGTCAATGTCAGATTCTGTATAACAGGAGAGAACGTGGATGTTGATATCACATCCTGAAGAGGCTTATGTGCTTGGAAACTTATCTGTTTGTTTTAATCACGTCAATTGGTCTCTTGTAAAATATCCCCTCACCATAAATCTTGCTTCATCAGTAACTATTAAATGTATTTACAACATTTAGAAAGCCTGTAGACAGAATCTGAACTTTTCATTGAAATTATCAAATATTGTAATTTCAGGTTTTAAAATATTGTAAAAAGAGCCTTTAAAATATAAATTAAAGCTCTTTGTAGTTGTAATAGACCTTTGCATTTCAGAAATCCTCATTTCAAACCGATCATCATCAGCGAATGATGGTAGCAGCCCGGTCTCGGCCAGGACTGGAGGTTGCTCTACAGAGGACTCATTCAAACGCCCGGAGCTACGGGTCTGTTTTCCAACGTATTGAGATCTCGCAGCGTCACGGAGCCCGAGTTCATTTGCAAGCTATCTGTAAAAACACAGAACAGGCAATCTTGTAAACGCAGCATTTCTCACAGTGAGAAAACCACAGCCCCCTTTGAGCCTCCTTTCGCAAGCCCCTAATCCCCGGAGGGAGAGAGGAAAAGAGGGAGGAGAGAAGGGGAAGAAGGGGGATCTCAGTGCCGCCGCTGCTGCCTGAGGGCTTGGGGATTAGTCACATGCGGCTCTCCTGCCGCTGCTGACGTGGTGCAGGGGACAAGGCGCGTTTCAGCAGGGGAACGGGCTGGGAACGGCTCCTGCAGGCAGCGTGGCTCTCGCTGAATGAGCGGCCGCGAGCTCCGCAGCAGCCGCTCGCTCTCCCTGCCCGCGGCGCTGCCCCGTCGTCCCCCGCAGCCTCGGCCCGCGGCCTCCCGGGCGGCAGCGGCGGCGCAGGGGAGGGGGGTCTGCAGGCCGGGCCGCGGCGGCGCCAGGGCCCGGCGCCCGGCAGAGCCATGGCAGCCGCAGGTGGCGGCGAGGCGCTCTGCCTGGCGCTCTGCCTGGCTGCGGCCTCCCTGCTGCACCTGGGGCGCGCGGGGGACGCCGAGACCGACTGGACCCTCGAGAAGGTGGGTTGCTTTTGCCTTTCTCAGCCGGCTCTTCCCTGTCCGCCTCGCGTCGCCGCAGCGCGCGGACTAGCTCGCTCACGGCATCGCTGCGGGGTCGCGCAGTGACCTGCCAGCCGCTCTGTCCGCCCGCCAGGAAGCCGCAGGCATCTTCATGTGACCCTTATGGGTCGTTCCCCAGCGTGGATTTAATAAATCCCGGCTTTGTAGTCCGTGGTCACGGCTCATGCTGCAGCGTGGGAGCAGCTGACAGGGTGAGCGCAGTGCTCGCAGGCGGCGGCGCTCAGCCCGCTCCGCTGCTGCTGGCAGCACGAGGCTGAGGTGGCGCCTGACCCGTGAGCTCAGGCAGCGCAGCTGCTCTGTGAGGTGCGGGCAGGTAAAAGTCACCACGGCTCCTTCTCCGCGTAATCTCACGGCGGAGGATAACGGCGTGCACACGGTTTGCCACAGCACCGACACGACTCACACCGGCGGGAGCCGGCAGTAAACGTCAGGAAAGCTGTTTGAGCTTAAAGGGAAAAATTAACAGGACAGGGCTGATCAAAACCTAGAAGTACGTTGTGCATAGTTTTATAGATAATATATTCCATTTTTTACCATAACTACAGTGATTCAGGTAAGGACACTATTTTATTCTGAGGAAACAAATGGTTCTTCCAGAAATGATTCGTGTTTAGCTAGGAAAAACAACTGTACTGATCGTACTCATAGCTCCTGCTGATAGCTCCTGCTCCTACTATAACTCTTTCTGAAACACATAATATCATAATGTCATGTAGAAATATGCTGTATTCTTTTTAATTTAAAATGGTGTGTGAACTAGTGAAAAAAAAAGCTTTCTCAGGATAATGCTTAGTGAAACAATAATAAGCAAATACAAACCTGATTTCTCTTTATAGCAAATAGCTCTTAATGGCTGATTATGAAACACTAACAATTTCTTCATGAGGAACACGATCGCATGGAACATAACATATCATGGAACTACAGTTTTCCCTTAACTAAAGGCTTCAGGTATTTCCAAATGGAAAATACACTTTAAAAATCCATTCTCAGGTGTCTGTAGAAGAGATGAACTCAAAGTTCACCTAGAACTGCCTGAACGCCACTAATGCAACGCAACATGCTCTTCAACAACAAATCAGGGTCCAGAGCAAACTGGCAAAATGAAGCTTTCCTCATATATTTTCACTCACCCCCCCTTAATCATTCCCTTTCTTCTTGATTTTATTCACTGCTCATGTAAAGACTGTTTTTTTTTTAATAATTCAACTGAAGCCTTGTGATTCTGTTTACTCATTTTATATGATTTTACTTTATATGATAAAGACAACAGTAAATAAGTAAGGCTAAATCTGTAGTCACTCACTACTCAGCGCAGAAGTGTGTAGCCCCAGAGCTCCTTTCTTTCCTCCGTAAGCCGCACAAACACGCACTTTATCTCATTCCATTCTAGCTAGTCAGTCGCCTTGCTAATGACTGCAGTAAGATCCTGTAACCGCAGAACCAGAGCACCCAACTCCTCTGCCTTTACACATGCTAACCACGAGCCACTTCCTCTTTCTCATCAAGCGCTGTCCCTCAACAAATTATGAACCTTCTCCCCAAAGGGAGCAAGAATTAAAAGCTCTAAAGGGAATTCTCTCCTTACAGCCTATACATGGGTCCTTCCTTCTTGTTTCACTCAGTGAGAAGGAGGAGGAGGAAACTGAGCTAAAACTTACAAGTTCTTAATTGGCATGGAGCTCACACACATTGAAATCAGCAAGTTGCGGGTGGGCTGCTTGCAGATTTCAGGCCCTGTGGTTGTAGGTAGTTAGCAGTACAGCACAGTAGTTCAGGCAGCTTAGTGCTTAACAGCAGCCCTGCTGCAAATAGGTTGCTCTACCTCCCCACGGTGGCCTCATTTCTCACGCACTAGCTAAACACATGGACAAAGCATATGGAGGAAATATGGATTGACCAACGCTGCATAAAATGAGTCATTCTTAACTCTCTCTCTGCTGCTCTTTTATATTTCATGACCATCTTTGTAATTATATGACTTCCTGAATTTGAAGATTCTTCCATTATTAAAAATGAACTTTTTTCCTCTCAAAGGTTTTCATACATTTGTACTTTAATAATAATGTTTCTTTGAAAAGTGATTCAGTGGCCATGATTATCAGCTATAAGCTAGGCCTGATTGAACATTATAATTAAGCCTTTCCCTTGCTCAGATGAAGGTGTGCTTTCTGAATCTCCTTAATTAATCTTCCCACACCCTTTCTAAAGTGCGAATTTTAGATTTTACCTCTCCTCCTACCATCTTTTCCTCCTAAGTAAAACTATCCTCATGTTTTCTCATGTCTGAACCTTTTCTACACTGATAAAATGTCATTGTATAAAGCAATTAGTCTTCTAAGGTTGAAACATTTTACGCTTCTTCTACAATACAATTTGCAAACTTTCATTAATCCAACTTTGCAATATAACAGATGAAATGTGATATTTCTTTCATAAATTTCTAGATTTGTTAGCAGAATTTAATGGTTAGTTTTACAGTGGAGTCTAGAAGGCATCTGTGCTTGTGCTGCTCTACTCCGCACACATATAAATAAAGGAGAAATAGTGAGGCAGAAGGAACTTTTTCTAACAGTCATAAGCTGTTCAGAGCAGTTAAGATAAAAGCTGATTACACAGAACTGCAGAAGATCTTAAGGTCAGTACACTCACTGGACCGGTAATCAATGAGTTTCATCAGTTATTCCAGACAAATGGGAAGTGAAGCAGCGAGTGAGTGGGAAATGAAGGGGAATCATGTTTTATTTTTGTTAATCTACACAATGACGGAGTTATCAAACACATCTATGAAAATGCCAGCTCAATGCAACAGCAGCCAAAAGCATGTCAAACATTAGGAATTTGTAGAAAGGGAAAAGAAAATGAAATAGAGAATGCAGTTACGCTTAGCTGTAAGGCTGTGGGACACTCCTAAGGCCAGTTTCCCTTGCCCTCCTCCTTGCAGAAAGATTACAGCAAATGCAGACAGAGCACGCTGATGGGCAGGGATGCAGACAGAGTACGCTGAATTACAGCACTGGAGGAATCTTCCTCAGATGGAAGTAGAAGGATGTATTAAACATGAGCGGCTAAGGAGGCTCATGAGGAGCTTATTACTATAGGTCAGGTTTCAATGAGGAGCCAAAGTGGGCAGAGATTGGGCAGGTTCAAAGCAGGTGCCGGGAGGGGTGTTTGCACTGCCCTGGGGTACCCCACTGGCATTCAGCTACCGCGGCAGAAGCCCACGTGGCTCTTGCTGGTCTTTGACATGTTTGCCAGCCCCGTGAGGAGGCCCCAGATGGCTCTGCAGGCCCACGCTCAGACAGCGGAAAGGGCCCGAGTACCCGGAGCAGTATCAACGCCAGCGCTAGCTGTTGCTGCAGGAGCTGAGCTGCCCCTTCTGAGACTAAACGGTCCTTCCTAAAGCTGCCCTTTACCTGAGCTCGCGCAGCCGAGCTGCGCGGCGCCGCGCCGTCGCACCCGCCGCCACCGCTGCGAGCCGGGGCCACGAGGACGCTCCGCTGCTCCGGGCACGGGGCTCGCGCAGCGCTGCGCCT
The DNA here is from genome assembly GCA_032275445.1 of Crypturellus soui. Lineage (NCBI taxonomy): Eukaryota > Metazoa > Chordata > Aves > Tinamiformes > Tinamidae > Crypturellus > Crypturellus soui. The sequence continues at coordinate 4,175,495 of JAUBNY010001146.1, forward strand.
CCTCACGCAGGCCTAGCTTACAGCTGCGAGTTACACGTTACACGTGGTTCCGCTCGAGCAGCAACGCCCGTGTGCAGACACGGCCGTGGGACGCACGTGCTGCAACAGCATAAGGAAAAGGGGAAAAAAACAATCGTGGGTTGAGTTTGCACCTCTAGTAGGTAAAGATTTCTCCCACATTTTTCATAGCTGCACGTTCTGCATGGAAAACACACACACAAAAAAAAACCCCACAGGAAATAAAAATGTCAGTAACTTTTGAGAGTAAAGCTTTTATTAAAATAACTTTTGTGGACAGTAAATCAAAGTAGCACAAATGCTAGTTAAAATATTTGGGAATTTTGAAGAAAACTATGATTATGAAAACCTAGTAATAGTTACAGCAATCTTTCCTTTTTTTTTTTTTTCTTCCTTCTGCAGTATTCTCATCAACCAAAAATTTTACGTTCTAACACTATTCAAACAGTTGTAGAAAACACAGATGTTTCCCAAATGTGGGAGAATGACTTGCGTCCTTTCCTGATAGAGAGATACTCAGGATCACCAGGAAATTATGCCGTACGACAGGTAAGACATTTTCAGAAAACACTATGAACTTCTGTTATTTATGCCATCGTAGTGCCTTTAGTGACTGCTATTCTCAGGGACGAATTCCTTCCTTTCAGTAGGATGAATTCTCTCATCGCTCTAATGTAGAATGCACAGCACCTACAAGATGCAGCATAAGTTTTTAAAATATAAAAACACAATTCATGTTCAAATGAGGATCATCCCGTACAAGATAACATGGGGCAGAAATATACTCCCATCAAAGCAAAAAAAATCTCCACTGTTACAACAGAGTACAAAATGGCTGACACATTTATTAGGATACAGAAAGAGCATGAGGCTCATTTTGGGGAGAAGGCCAGTTCAAGTCAAGGATAATGCTTACTGGAAACTATATCCAGGCTTGAATATTCCTCTTAATCTGTTCCAGAAATCCTATGTTCTTCCTACAGATAATGGATAGACTATACAATTCCATAAAAGCTTTCAGAAGGCAACCACAACATGGAAATTTGTCCTAGCACTAAAATTTATGGCAATATTCCCACTGACTTCACTAAGAGCAGGACAAGTCTTTAAAGCTTTTTTTTTTTTTTTTTTTTTTTTTTTCTCCTCCCCTCCCCTTGGAGGCTTTTTCTAATGTTTATTTAGAGAGAGAGGAATCTGCCTTGAAGAAGCACTCAAGGGACCAGTAAAAATAAGCTGCTTAACAGAGATGGCCTTCTAATAAAAGTTAGCCAGAACTGTGTACTAAGTATAATAGAGGTTTCAGAAGTATTGTCTTTGGGTAGGAAGCTGCCTAAAATGAATGACGACTTCTTGTCTCAGTTTTTATCATGACATCAGTTACAGTTGCAAGATTTCATTTTTAAAATCAGTTATTCTCAAATGCTTCAATCTTTCTTTAATTTATAGCCTTGTAAACAACACATATTACTTGAAAGGCAGACTTCTCATAGAAGTTTTAAAAAGTACAGCATATTATTTTTACTACTCTATGGATCTATACATGGTAATTGTCAGAAATAGCCACAACATGTTCTTTGTAGACGTAATTTTGACGTTTAGCCTAAAGACACAGTTGAATCGAAAACTTGTATTTGAAGGAGCAAACACAAGATCTAGCCTGGCCACACCTGAAGAATCATTAGCCAGGAAACTTCAACACCGAAGATTGTAACGTGTCAAATTGATGGGTAATAAGTCAAAAACTCTTGGACTTCAAAGACCGCTCTTGCAAGAGACAAGACGGAAAGATGAAAAGCAAGTGAGCCATTCAGAAAAAATTATAAGGTAGCAATGAATGACATCATTTATTTTACAAAGTGGCAATAAACTAAATCCTTTGCTACAAAATTTATCTGTTAAAAATACCATAAATTTACATAAATGCTTAAATGCCAGTATTAAGTAACTGCTGATGATTTGTTTGCAAGACTTTTTTTGAAGCAAACAATATTTATCTTTTATGGGGTGTTGCTGTTGTTTTTTTAATTGCAGCACATTAAGCACCGTCTCCAAAGCCTACAGGCGGGCTGGGTAATTGAAGAAGATACCTTCCAGAGATACACACCATACGGGTATCAAACGTTTTCAAACATCGTCAGCACCCTTGACCCCTCTGCAAAACGCCACCTAGTCCTTGCTTGTCACTATGACTCCAAGTTCTTTGGCCCACAGTGGCACGGGAGAGTGTTTGTGGGAGCCACCGATTCGGCCGTGCCGTGTGCTATGATACTGGAGCTCGCACGTGCTCTGGATAAGAAGCTGCAGTCAATCACGGTAAGTTGCCTGTTTCATTTTCACATGTTTTTGTAAAACAAGCAAACAAACAATAAAACAAAACAACAACAAAGCAATAGGCCTGGGAGAACTTCTGCGTTTTCTCTGCTATGTTTCTGATTCTCCAATCACTATGTACTTTAGAGCATAGTATCACTTTAAAATGTTAAATACAAAGACTGACTATCTAAAAACTATATAAAAATAACACTTTAAACACAAATAATACATATGCCTCAGACTCAGTGAGATATGATCATATATATATATATATATACACATATGTATATATATATATGATCACATGCAAGGTATATGATCATATATAAGCCACAGACAACTACCCAGAAAGTCCATGTCATACTCAGTGATGTCTTGAGTCACTGCAGGATTTATTGCTTTCTGTATTTTGAATTTTCAAACATCTGAGTAAATTCTGTTTGGGAGATTAATAAACTGCTGTGCAGAACAGTTATAATAAATAACAAATTCAACTTTTTCTTCTTGCTTTCCTTCACCAGCTTGAATAGTTTATTCATAAAAAAACAGAAGATTGAGTACACAGAAAGAGTTAAGTAATAGGATTATATATCAGTCCATCTTACCTATGTTATGAAAAACTGCTTCAGAGTGTGACCTTGGTTGTGTATGCAATCTTTTGATCCTACCAACTCCAAAGCTGTTTTACAGATTCATGAGTGCCATCTACTGGTTCTGCATTTACTATTTACAGAAGATACTTTGCAAACACTAAGGGAGGTTTCACAATAAAGGGTCTCAACTGCTTTATGAAGTGTAGGGAATACAATTAGTTAAGATATTTAAGTTTACTTGTTTGCAATTATTTCCAGAAATTAGTGGCTTGAGAATATTTAAGAATTGGAAGATTAAAACTAGACAATGTTTTTAATCACAAAACCAAGTGTTCCTGTAATACATACACAAGCTTTCATTTAGAAGCTTGATTTTGAATAAATTTACCTGATGGTTATCTATGGGAAAAAAAAAAAAAAAGAATTAAAGACTTTTTTTGGCAAGTAATAGATATTTCTTTATTTAATCTTTTTATCATATAAGAAGAAAGCACTTGATAGAAAGGAAATATCATTACATTGCACAGGCTGTCATTCTGTCATTTGCAGAGTTTTAACAAAAAGTACTTTGGGATTCATCTGCTTAAAACATTAGCTATGACCTTTCCACTCTGCTCATAGTAGCAAAACAGACTGTTCTGTTTTCAGCCAAATCTATTTATATTTTGACTTGAAGCTGTGCTATTTATCTCAGTGTTTGTCTAATTATATAGACTTAGTTTAAGAGTAAAGAGCAGGGATTTACATTATTCAGACCGGGGAATGTGTTAAGCTGCAATAACAACAACAAATCCTTCTTTCTAAAGTTCAGAGAGTGTTACTGCAATTTCTTCCAAAGTGTAGTGCAGAATGATTAATATCAATCATTCTGTTTTGTGCAGAGGGCAAAGGGCGACAAGGCATTGCTATGAGCGAGGCTCATCTCTCACTGGGAACATAATCAATATCACCTTGCCTAGGGGAGGGACTTTTCCGAGACATTTTCCGCTGTTGTTTACATTGGTTCGGCTCCAGCTATTTGGGTGCTGTAGTCCACACAGGACATGGCTGTTGCCAGTGACTCCACCTTTTTAACCACATTATGCAGCTTCGGTTGGAGTAAAATTAATAGATTCAGTAGTTGAAATGCTTATGGCAACTGCCTGGCCTACAGCCCCCCAAACCATCCACGTAGGGGAATGGAACTGGGTTTAGCAGTGTTGGAAATAATTAGGAAATGGCCTCAAGACAAACAAGGCCTCAGTTAGTATAAAAAAAAAAATTACTGCACAAGTTAAAAAAAAAAGAAGAATAAATAAAAATCACAGAAAGAGCTCCTTTGTGACCTTGAATACAGTAATCATGCATATTCTCGATAGTTTTTATTACTGTGATACTTGTGGCTGTTGAAGACAAGGGGTACAACTACTCTCTGTGCCTTGGTCTTAGGGCAAACCTGCCTGGAGGACTGCCAAGTGACTGGGAAGGAAAGGGTCACTTTCCTCATGACTGAATGTTTTTTGTCCCTCTCAGAAGTTTCATGAGAGGGACAAAGTTTCATGAGAGTTTTCATAAGCTTTACACAGATAATTCAGCTCCACAGATGCAGAACAGGAGCAGAAAGATTCCTCCGCCTTGGGGCCACCAAGTAGTCGTAGCACTCCCATCCCTTCTTATTGCTAAAATGTCACCCTCATTTTTGGAAATGATGCCTCAGCTACCTGGTTTAGCAGACCTCTCTCAACATTTTCAGCTCCTGTCCATTAACTCTTAACTAGAACCACAGATCACTCAGGGCTAGGGCCAAGACACCCTCATAGGTGTTCAGTCACGGCTGAGCACTCCTGCTGTTACGCTATTGGCATGTGCATGAGATGCCCAATGAGAGGCAGTTTGCTTAATTACCTTAAAAATACACACAATAGCGATGCTGCGTCTATCGCTACAGGACCTATCCCTTATTGCATCATCTGTCCAAAATCAGTTATGTTACTTTTAATTTCCTCCAACAGACCAGCTCAGACTCAAGACCAGACCTTTCACTTCAGCTTATTTTTTTTGATGGTGAAGAAGCCTTTGTCCAGTGGTCGCCTTCCGATTCCCTCTATGGATCTCAACACTTAGCTCAAAAAATGGTGTCGACTCCACATCCGCCTGGCTCAACCACCACAAATCAGCTCCAGGGCATTGTAAGTGCCTTTCACTTCCCTAATAAGTGAATTGCATTGCTTTAATTAGTATTTGGCCAGATTACCACAAAACCCTGAACCCATCGAAGTTAACAGAAAAAACAAGCTTGTAGGCATTTTAGAAAATATGATAAAATAGTTGGCAAGAGCTTTTCAGACCTCTCTGCAGGTATGAAAACATTAAAAAAAAAAAAGAACATTTTTTTTTTATTAGAATATAAACCAAAATACCCATCTTTCTAATCATTTTGAATTACTTCTGCTTAGGAAGTGCAACAGAAGTGAAAACAGTCTACGAAGGAATCTCACCTGGCCCAGGCTTGGTGTCAGGTAGCTGAGAGCCAGGTTTCATGCCTTCCTCTGGCCCCTGCATTTCCTCTTCATTTCCCAGCTCCCACTTCCCTCTTCTTCATCACCGTATCTTGTCATGTATGAAAGTTCCTTGCCCTCAGCAGACTGGGTAGTTCTCCAGTGCAGAAGCAGCTTCCTCTGCTTTCTCCTCACCTGACTCATTTTTCCCTTTTGAAAGGAGGTAACACAGAAACTGCACACAGCGGGGTCCCGTCCATTCCAGCTGGCCATATTTCAGCTCCAGTTGCTGAGAAACAGCCTGCATTTTTCCCTTGGAAAGCCAGCAACACGCGTCCCATCTGAATTACGTTCTGCTAATGAGATCTTCTCAGGTACCACAGCAGCAAAGCTAGGGCCTTGGCAAGAGCTACTGAAGACTTAACCATGACCCTTACAGGAAGCAAAGGGTTTTCTGTTGCTGCAGTAAAGAATTCTGTCTTAAAGATTCTTTCTTCTGCAGGACCTGCTTGTACTACTGGATTTAATTGGTGCACCAAACCCAGTCTTTCCCAATTATTTTCCAAACACTGTCCGATGGTTTCAGAGGCTTCAAGCAATTGGTAAGGAGAGGGATAAGGGATTTTTAAGCCTTTGGAAATTCAGAGTGTAGCTTCCTAAAACAGGAAGTGCTGTAAACTGGATTTGAGATTATTTTTCTGTAAATTTGGCACTTCTTAAACCTGTATGAAAATTTTAATATTTGTTAATATCTCAGGAAAATTCTCCGACATTTAGGAACAACAAGATAAAAATTCAGAACCGACTGACAGTATCAGTGTGACTACTGGAAACAGATTCACTTCTGTGTTCTAGCTTTCCTTTAGTTTCATTTTCCTCATCTTTAAAACAATGAATCAATCCTGAAGTCTTCTGCTATGCAGTACTAAATAAATTAAAAAGGCAGTCTACAACTTTTTCTTCCTTGACGGAAACAGCATTCATATGCGAAGAAAAATAATTCAAATGTGTTCAAATGCTTTGCATTATCCAAAAGTTCTAATCCCAATTTTCATTGTGAATTACAGAGCAAAAGCTACACAACATGAATCTGCTGAAGAACCATGCTGAAAGGCAGTATTTCAGGTCTTATTTACATCGAGGCTTGGTTGAAGATGACCATGTTCCATTTTTGTTAAGAGGTACTGGAAACTCTAAGATTGTTTTTGAAAGGCAAGGTCGGGGGCAGAAGGGGGAAGAAGCCACTCTATTTAGTGATAAAGTAGGTACATATACACCTGCTTTTCAAATTTAATTAACTCAATTTGATATTTCTAAGTCTAATTTACAGCAGATCAAAAATCACAACTTTGAAAACTGTAGAAGAGCAAAAGCAGAGGCAAACCATATCCATCATCATCTTGTGGAAGTCCAGCTCCCATGGTAAAGGTGATGGAAGTCTAATGGCAGTAGTGTCCTGCACAGCTGAGAAACACCAGGACATTAATGTATCACTCTACGCTGTTCCTAGAAGCAGGAAAACAGTCAAGGGTCACATCTACATAATCTACCAAATTCTATAAAGATCTACTGCTAAATCTACAGCAATGTTCAGTATTATGTGTTTAAATATTGACTCTTGCATGTCAATATTTGTCAATACAGCTCTCCATGAACTAGGAATATGCAGCTGAAATAAGTGATACATGAAAAGCCAATAAAACAGGAAACAGGCTGCAAAGAAAAAACATTCCACTGCTGCCCCCAAAACACAATCAGAAGAAAAATTTAATTCTTCTTTTATCTAATATTTGCTTTGTATATCAATGGCTTAATAGATGTGCATGTAGCAATACAGAGCATTTCGTTGGAAATGCTCTTAGAGGACAATATTTGACCTGTATCACAGAGCAGAGCCATAGTAATAAGACACCCTAACTTACAACTTATGGAGAAAACCAACAACTGCTTCAAAAAGTGCTCAGTCCTAACCCTGTTACAAAAAGAACATGCTAACCAGTGTGGGATCCAGGAGTTTCCCCGCTCTCCTCTAACTCCTAAGCATGGTAATAACAATTACAACACAAAATCCCAATTCAAACAGCACAGAGCAGGTACAGCAGTAAAACTACTAGCTACAGCTGTCTTAAAAGAGAGAAAAAGACTTGACAGAAGGAGATAGGAATTTTAGGAAGTACATAGTGGCTGCAAAGAGGCTTTAAAAAAATAAAAAAGCTGGAAGGAACCTGCAGTGACACACACCCCTGTATAAAGTGTATCGAGCAGTTAATTGACTTTAGTGCCCAGTGGCAACATATTCATTTGCTTACCAAAAATCCTTTTTTTTTTTTTTCTCCTCCTCAAAATTCACTTTCTCCTCATAGGGGTTCCAGTCCTACACCTGATTCCATCCCCTTTTCCTGAAGTGTGGCATACTATGGAGGACACAGAAGAAAACCTTGACAGAACCACTGTTGACAATCTCAGCAAAATTCTGCAAGTGTTTGTAGTAGAATATCTCAATCTGTGATAATTTCACTGGCAACAAATCATATGCTATTTTAAATACTGTTTACCCACTTTCATGTTTGCTATTTAAATTACATTGGAGAACACTAAAGCAGAGCCAAATATGGCAATAGCTCTTGCTAAATTGAGTCAATTTTTTGATATAAAGATACTACTAAATAAGAACTACTTTCAGCCTGGAAAGGATTTGATCTTTCCATGTTTGCCTATGAACAATGAAAAAAAGAAAATAGATTATTTCCACAAGGTTAATCACTGTTTCATATGTTAAAATCTCAGGAGAGAATGCCTCTCAACTTTAGTATTTAGCTACAGTTTTATGAGATGTGACCAACTTTTCTACCGGTCAGCAATAGAAATTTAGAGAACATTACTGTGAGGCAAAATTCACCTCTACTTCAGGTTGAACTGAAGCATCTCAGGATGAAAATAGCCACTAGAATTCCTGACACAAAGAAGGAATCTGTAACCACTCTCCACTTCCCCTCCTTGTTCCCCAAAGAGGATATTGCAAGAGATCCTCTCTGCAGAGAAAAGGCCACCATAGAAGTGCCCAGAAGTGGACACTTCTTTCTGTCCTTTGCTGAAGACTTTATGCCAGAGGGCAGGGAGAAGTGATGCTAACAGGAAGGTATGTAGGGATTTCCACTACGCTTTGGCCACAAACAGGGAAGATACTTGGAAGAGGAGGTGCTGTGTGGGCCCAACACACACCATCCGTTCATGTGGGAGTCATTCACACCTTGTCACATCCTCTACAAGAAACAATAAAACTGCTGTTTGCAATACAGATTACATCTGAAGTAACCACACTATGGATGTGATCATTTTAGAAACTAGTTTTATATAAATGTGATTATAAAGGGGGAGTAATTATCTATTGAAACTAAAATAAGTATAAGAAGCAAAGAGACAGTTCAAGCACCTAACAGTACAGACCAGCCACAACGTGTATCAGAGAAAGCCACTCTACTTCAACAATCCTGCAGTTGTAAATTCCCTAATGGAATTACTCAAAGAATTTAGCATGATACTGTGGCAAAAACGTAACATAGAATGAAATCATCTACTAGAAGTAGGCAGGAAAACAATATTGAAAAGCTACCTAGAGAATTGGGAGTTTTGCCTGAGGAAGAAAAAAATAAGAGCATCTGATAGGAAGAAAAAAGCCAACAAACAAACAAATCAGTATTTCCTGCTCCAGCAGCTTCTTCCATTAAAAAGTTCTATCTGCAAAGAGATTTAACAAGGAAATAACCTACGGAGTTGTTATCACATCAAATTTGGCTTGTATTTTCCGCCTTGATAAAAGCAAACATTTCTGAACCTAAGATAAATATTTATATGCATATTTTAAAGTTGCAATAGAAAAGTATACAAAGCAATGCAAATTCACAAAACTGTGCTATTATATTACAGCCTGAAAAAGAAACTCGGTTTATTTTTGTTGCTCAAGAGCAAATAGAAATGCCATTTTTATGCGTTTCCATCTTTCTGCAATTGTGATTTTTCCATGTGATTTTGGCTTTTTGCATGCAAATTCCAAAGTAAAACACAATAAAAAGCTCTAAAAATTGGACAGATGTGTTTATTTTCAGATAATTATTGCTGTACAGTTATAAAATTAAATCCAAGCTTTTTGAAGTATTTGCTATCGTATTTTCCTCTATTGCTGCCTGTGAGAATAACATCCTAAAATATCCTTATTCTTAACATCCTTCTGAAGTCTGATTACTCTGACCAATATAAGGCACCCAGCTCTATTGAGCCCCACTGTGAGGAGGAAGAAAGGTTTAAAAAAAAAAAAAAAAAAAAAAAAATAGAGAGAGATAGAGAAATATAAACATGGAAAGGAAAAATAAAAAGTCTATATTCAGAAATATTAAACAAGTTTGTGGCTAATTTTAACAATTACTGAAAGGAGGCTTCATTATGAAATGGGGGAACCAGAGGATGGTTGTAATGCCTCACTTCTTTTTAAACTCTACGCAAGTCAGCTGAGACCAAAATTTAAACACATGGCTAACACCAAGTGTGTGAGATACCAGTTTTGTCACAATCTCCTCACTGCCTGAGAATGCGGCTCTCCCAAGTCGTCTGCTCGTTTCAAAGGAGTGAGACGGAGACTGCTATAAAAATATTCAGCAGTTCTCAAAACATTAAGGGGTATCCTTAAAGTACACCAAAGGATGCCCTCTCTTAACCACCCTTCAGCCCTGGAGAGAGTACTTTAGAGTACAGATAATCACTCAGTATTTCCAACAGACAATCTTTATACTAAATATCTTATCCCTAGATAGTTTCTTCTTCCCTGCTGGATTGTGGCTACAGGGGATGTAGATCAATCGAAGGATTTTACTGAGTCCAGTAGCTAACACATATCAGGATGACTGTTGTACAAGCCTTCTCCTCGAGTAGGATTTACCACATCTCAGTTGATTACAAACCTATCTCCCACTAGCGTTGTCAGAGCCTGTGTGTGCTGCCACAAAAACACACCGCATCACTACTGCATTGCAGCAAGAGCTCTAGTTCCCACTCAGGGCAACAGTTTGCGAGACGCTGAACAACATTATCACTTCGTCACAAGAAACCTCGCCTAAGTAATGGCGCACATCCATCAGATTCTCTAAAACCTAATGCATTTTATTGCATCTCGAGTGGACATGTCCCTACACAAGCAGCCCGAATAGGTTAAGGAACTACCAACACTGAATACTCTGGCAGGCAGGAATGAAAGTGAGGACAAGCTCTCCTCTTCTTGCAGCCAAGGCAGCTTTTGGATAACCGTAAAAGGAGGAGTCTAAATCAGCAGTTCTTATTCACCACGTTAAAAATCCGATCGTGGCCACCTAACACTAGAAATAAAATACAATTAGAAAAGACAAAATTCAGTAAAAACTCTTTTGGTGGAATTATTACAAGTATCCAGTCTAGACTGGTAGCAGAACCAGCAAAGCAGTTGGTTCCAAAGCTCCACACATCTGCCTTCTGAGACTGAAGTATCATCTGAGAGAATGATTTAACATCAGTATACAGAGAGATAACTATAAAATCCTGCACATAAAGGACCACTTTTTAATCTTGTCATTTTAGGGATCATACTGATTTTACTTTCCTCATATAAAGGGAGGTGTTTTAGTCTGTGCTGATAATAGTCTCAGTATATTCATAATAACAAAGCAGCTAAAAAAAAAAAAGTTCCAATCTGTGTCATCTGCAGATTATATACATATTGTAAACAATCACTCCAAAAATATTTTGCGATTATATTGCACTGGACTCTGGGATTCTATTCTCCCTTCTCACTTTAAAAACAAAGCCTCATTTTTTAACAAAATGAAGCTTTAATTTTCTACTAAAAACAAGCAGGCATGCAATCAGCATAGTACAATATACTTAACATATCAAAAGAAGGGCAATGTTTGGTTATGAAACTGGAGAAAGGAACAGTTCTCAGGCCACATAGGAGTAGTAGGACACTGTAAACATTCTGTTGGCTCCAAGGTGTTGAATTTATTGTAGAGAGCGCAGTGTAGCCCAGCACCCAAGAGAAGGAGAATCTGCTCAAATGGTCTGTGCCTCAATGCATTTCCATGCAGCAAGGGCACATCTAACAGGAGATCAACTACGCAAAGGCAGGAAGGTGACAGCTGAGTTAATGTTGCTTTCAGGTAAATGTCACCAGTACTTCAAATTTGCTAGCACTTATAATGCAAGTTTCCCAGGCCATTACATTTGCTAACACAGCATTCTCACTGTTATTTTTGCTGCAAAGGAAGTACAGAACTACATTCCTTTCCTGTAATTTATGTATACTGAATACCAGTGGTTCTCAGCACAGTCTCTCAGGGAGACACTGTCCTGCAGCACATCACCTTGCAAGGGTGAGACCCCCTTCCACATATCAGAGTGAAAAACACGTGTGGTGGAGAAACCAAGAAAAAAAGCAAAGTCCTCGGGAGAAACAGCGCACTTCACAGCCAGTGCAAAGAGGCCACAGATCTTGAAGATTCACATGAAGGCTGTTTTGCTTTGTTTTTCAACTCATGTCTACCAGAGGAAAAAAGTTTTTTCTATCAAATCCATTCTCTTAAGTTAATATATTAATATCTGCGAATCCCTGAGATACTGCAGCTCCCTACCTACTCTGGACAGATGGAGAAACTTACTTTGTATACAAATTAACATGGTAGAAGTGAATATATAGCACCCTGAGTTGCAAGTGAAACACTAAGAACAGGCAACCCATTCCCAAACAGCCAAGATGCAGAAGAACGTGCAGTTGAGGTACTGCCTAGAGAATTAAAAGATTCATACTGCAGGGTCAGAAACATAAAAGTAAAGTATTTCTAAAAGGTGCTTTCATGTGAGCAATGAAGAACAGTCAGAGGGAAGAGCTCTCCTTAAAAAAAAGCCCTGAAAAAATAAAGCTTTGTGGGTGTACAGCAGAGCAGCAGTGCAAAGGCAGAGATAAGTTATGCAGACTTGTACCCAGTGTGCCCCAAAAGTTAACTCCTCTGCTGATCATCAGCAATCACCAACTTGGACTCTGGTTATATATCAGGCATATATCAGAGGTTGTTTCCCCCTTAAAAAAATACAGGAAAGATACAAAAAGGAAAAAGAAAGTCACAACCAAATCAAAGAATACTTTCAATCAAAAATTAAATACTGGCTTCACAAAAGATATAGCCATCTATCTTGCATCTTCCATAGTGTTAATCATAAGCAAGAGGTGCTTGTAAAAAACTTGTATTTGAAATATTTTATTTCCCCACATATTGCTAAAAATGTTGCTATTAAACCTAAAAAAAGAAGGCAGGGACTATGGAACAGTTACAACTACAAACTAGTTGCTGAACCATGTGAACTCCCATAAAAGCATCAACAAAAAATGTAGAAACATGCTCCCTTAAAATGAATTAGAATCTGAAATATCAGTTTGTTTTCACAATGACAATAATACAAATACTGATGGATTTTTGCAATCCAGGAAAAACTCATTGCTAATTTGCCAAAACACAGATTTAAACAACAATCAAAACATTTTGAAGAACCAGGATTTGTACTTCTGCAAATCCCTATCCTCTTAACTAATCACCATTCAGTAAGCAATTCTCTCCCCAGGCCCTCCCCATCCTCCACAAGAGTTACCAGTTTGCTGACATGGAGTTGTACAGCATTTCAATACTTTCTTAGGGCGCAGGGAGCTGAATGGGAACAGACACGCTATAAAAATACCTGTAAAGTATCATAAGTCTTGAAAATAGTTGTGCCATTTCACAGGCTACTGCTGATGCAAAGGAGTACAAGAAAAGCAATTTAACCATTTCATGAATATGAACAATGCACTTGTTCCCAGCCATTTAGAATGCTCTCACATTCCAAATGTTTATAAAAATTGGGTAATAAAAGAATTAAGTCAATACCCTCAGTACAATAAATAATGGTGTTTATTATGGTCGGGGCTGACCATAAGTGTTTGTTCCGTATCTGCCTGGGACATTTGTAAAACCAGTCCTGAGTCCTTGGGTTGCTCCCATTCCCGGTATTCCAAATCCTTGATTGAATACACTGCTGTAAGGTGCAGATCCATGATTTAAACCCATTCCATAGGGCCTTGTCTGAGTGTTTAAAAGGATAAGTGGGTTCACATTTTTTCCAGGTGTATTAAAAGAAAATTCTGGCGGTGGACTGCTAGGCTTGGCTGGAGTGGACGTTACAGGGTTCAGATTATCGGCAGCTTTCAAAGATGGCATTGGAATAACATGGTGATCCGAAAGGTTCAGCATATTGTTTGCAATAGGCACAGATGATAACGTAGGTCTGATCCAATCATCTTTGAAAATCTGAACAGTCAAGGTTGAGACCAACGTGTATAATCTATTCGTGACATGGGCAAGTACCATCTGTTCATTTGCATCTCTCCGAATTCGGACATGTACTGATCCAGCCTAGAAGAGGATAAGAATAAGTTGGCTGTTAACTGTCCAACCGCGTGCTTTCACGAAGAGCAAAGTTACCCTGGACAGAACTATGCAAAGACCTTTCTCAGGGGGCACTACTGACTGAACGGAGAAACATGCACTGAAGAGTCCTATTACTAGATTGCATTGTGACCTTTCCTAATGTGTTGACCTCTCATGAACCATCAAGATTCACACTCAGGAAAAGTTTTAGAATCTTAAAACCAAAAACAGTATAAAACAAAACAAGTGAAGACAAGAAAGGGAAGGATAACAACTAGAGGAAAATAAAAGTTGCAGCAGAGGAACAAAGTACTCACAAGCTCCATGTTCCAAATTGAGGAAAAAAGTATCATCATTGTGCTGGTGGCACATGCAGAAAACACCACATGCTGCAGCTGAGCTCAAATTCGGACCCTTTAGCAAGAACAGAGGTGCTGCCACCCACTAACATGGACTTGAGAGTTTCTCTTGGGAGGTACAGCTGGCTGTACCTGCCTACCTCTAAGGTACAGGTAACCTCTAAGGAGGATTCTCTTTTACATGGAACTCCTGTTGCAGATAAGAAAAAAACTGGACCCTCCGATGCTTTTTCATTTCATATTCAATGAAGAATTTGATTCACAGCCTGTGATACGTAGCAAATTTTTTGTAAAAGATGCAGCCCTAAACATCCAAGTCTTGGGAAACTACTAGAGTCTGAAGGATGCCACCCGGCAAACACACATGCAGAAATGTCTGCAATTAATCCAACCATACTGCAACCCAGTATTTTGAGTGGCAAAATAGGAGAATAAACGTCATTTTCATATCAGCAACTCAAAGCCCCTAACTTTTTTTTAAAGTGGAGGAGACTAGAAGAATCCAAGAATGGAAAAAAGTTTTAGCACTCTTAAGTCTTTTAACTGTCATGACGTTCCTGCATCAGTTCATGAATATCTCAATCCTGTATGACTACACTGTATCACAAAAATTGCATTTTTTGTCCACCTTCTAGAATACCAGCATACAACTGTAGGTTTTTTTTTTTTTTCTTCCCCCGTAACTGCTACAAATATATGATTCTACTGTAAGACTCATTTACTTTTGGTACTGGAAGGTTTGCAGTTTTTTCTCTTTTTTCCTCTTTTATCAAAAAGCTCATTATTAACCAATAACTAGGCTTTAAATGAAGGAAAGTTAACATGAATGTTTTTCTATAAGTCACAAGAAAGGACCCACTTTTTATCCAAATTTTTATATTTCGTTAATGGAAAAGAAATCTTTTATTTAAATTCAAAATTAAAAAACAGTAACCGATGCTTCT
Organism: Crypturellus soui; assembly: GCA_032275445.1. Lineage (NCBI taxonomy): Eukaryota > Metazoa > Chordata > Aves > Tinamiformes > Tinamidae > Crypturellus > Crypturellus soui. The sequence continues at coordinate 4,190,679 of JAUBNY010001146.1, forward strand.
TTTTGAAGGCTAGAAACAGACATAACTTACCAAAGTGCCAAAACCTAATGTCCAGAAATGCTCATTTCGAACTTCCAAGACACCATCCAAAGTAGAAACCTAGTTTTTATACAAACATCCAGCAATATAAAAATAAACAGAAAGATTGTTTTATAACCTTTCTAGATAAGCATGGTTTCATGTAGTTGAATAACAGCTTTTTTAATTAAAGAAAAGTTACCAGAACACAGAATGGACCAAGTCTATTGCTTCTAATTTGTATGTACTGTATTTTTACTACCTGTAAAAGTGCAATTTCACCAAAGGTTTTTAAGTAACTCAATTTCTGATGTCAATTTGCAGCATTTTCTCAACTTGATATTCTATAAATGAACAGCCTCTTTACTCTTTCTCCCACCATTCACTTTTTAAAATCTCTCCAGCAGCAACAACTCTAGTTTAAAAATAAAAGCAAAATAAAAACTTGCATAATTTAAAGTCTTCTCCAGATACTTGAGTGACACTGCTCATCTTAAATAATAAGCTTCATGTTTTCTATGTTCAAGAAAAAAATAAAATTGAATTCTTCAGCAACCATTTTGAGCTTAAGAAAACTCTTCAGTTTCTTCCATGCTTATTTAGTGTTAGCTGCATGCATTGTGTCATGTTTATAAACTGACTCACCTCTCTAAGAAGTTTATCTAACTGGCCAATCACATGAGGTGGGGTTGTCTTAAAAAACAAACAAAGGAAAAATCATGTTACAATAAAGATTAACTGGCCCTGTTTTAAGTTGAAAAGTACCCCAGTCTCATCTACCTACATGACATAATAAAATTCCTGTGACTCCATAATATTCCCCTATACTGCACTTAAAATTCCTTTAGCACCTTACCATAAAACCCTCTTGGAACCCTTCCCATTCAAATTTTCAACAATGATTTTTTAAAATAAGGACATTTAACAACACTGAAGCCACAAAATACTTGTTTTGTGACACTACCTTACCTGAAGTAGAACTTTACCACTGTAGACGCTCATGGGATACATGGTACCAAATGTCATCAAAGCAATCGCTATAGCAGACGCTGTGTCTACTGCAAAATAATTGCTAGAGAAAAAGAGCAAATTTAAAGAAACAAGTATGTAAGTATTTGAAAGGCATATGACTGTTCTTTTGAATTTCTTTCTTTGAAACTATATCCACATATACAATATCATGCACTTATCAGAACTATACATTTTTGTAAAAAGACGAATGTATTCATACAATCCATTATATATGAAATTCAGTGATGAGATCACTGTGTGCAGTAAAAGAAAATGCAATTTCCCATAAATTAATTTAAAAAAAAAAAGATTAAAAAAGAAACTATGCATACTTAATTTCAATCAGCATATACGTAATGCAAAGGGCTAGAGCACCAGCAATGTCAATCAGGACAAAGGGGTTCATTCGTGGCAGGAAGATGCTACTCAGTCCTGGGATAATTCCACAAATACTGCAACAACAAAAAAAAAGTGTTTGTCAGCTGACTGTTCAGCATTACTACAAAACCCAAAATAATTACACACATTATTTTAACATTAGATCCAAAATACATCTTTCAGTCTCTGAAAATAGTACTCTGAGGACTGTTTAAAGCTCATAATTCTGTTCAAAGTTTTGCAATAGTGCAATGCTAGCAAAAAATAATGAGGTTTAGAGTCACATCATTCTCTTTCACATCTGAGAATGCTAAGTGGCTGTTGCATCTTATATTTCTTTTAAGTCTGTCTTTCCATTTATAACTGCATACTAAAATACTGTTAATACACTTTTTCTACATATTGAACACATATCTTTCGATACATCAGTTTTTTAGTGATAGACCTAGCTGTGTCAGCTGTATACAACATATAGCTGTGCATACATTATAATTTCAGATATTGCTATTACTTACATAAGATTTAAGGTGTACTACTAGTCTTTAATCCATCTGCCGTGTTGGTGTTCAAAAACGTGCTAAACTCAAAGCCAAAAACTCAAAGTGCAAAACTCTTGCATGAGAAAACATGCAAGTCTGAAAAGTGGAGGGGAAATCAGCTACCTGATTAAGACAAGGACCAAAAAAAAAAAAAAAAAAAAAAAAAGAGAGAGAAAAGGGTTCCTACACTTCCCCGTGAACATAAGCACATGTCATGTGTTGCAAAACCTGGAGGAAAAAGCAACATGAAATTCTTTGTTGCTTTGTTTGGGACCAAGCAATTTGGGACAGTGTGCTGATACATTTCTGTCAGAATTTTACTTCAGTCATTATATATAGGTGCAATTATTTTGTAAACAGTATTGATTCGTAGAGTACATTTGAAATAGCCACATAAACAGATGCTAACTTAAGAGTTTAATTATTTTTTTTTTAATCATTAATATAAGTGTATATAGGTTATTTGAATACCTAATCCCAGGCATTTGATCTTGAAGCCAGTCAAGCTATCTTTCTGTGTGGTGCTCATAAAACTGTATTACCACACCATTAAAGAAAAAGTACGCTATTCTCTGCAATTACTATCCATGTTTTTCTAAAATGAAACTCCTTGTACTCAGGCAGTCCTATCACACCTGCTCCACAGCTGTGTTTTGAAGAATGCAAGTCTGAAGATTTAAACACCACAGTCTTATAAAAATCAATTCTTTTGTGTTCAACATACCAATGTTTTCACCTTTCTCCAACTATATGCATAATTACAACATGGAAACAGATGGGCTTTGCAGCATACTTTGCATGCAACACAACAGAGGTTAACATTCACATTTTTAAAGTGAGACCACAATTACTCAGAAGGATCTATAGGGGCCAAAACAAACACACGCAGCATCTGACAGTATTTTTAAGTGATGTTATCTGGCATTTAGATATTCAGTACAAGCAAGAATTAACAGCTGAGCAACAATGCTTCAGTCCTGAAAGACACAGGCTTTCTACTTCCCTATAGGACTGGTGAGGAGTTTCCTTAGTAATGTTTGAGTGAGTACTGTATTTCATATGTTGTATTTAAATGGAAACTGCCCTAGTTGCTTACAAATAATGAAAAACAAATTACCAGAAGACATTTCTCAGGTAGGTAACAGTTGTTGGGAAATGCAGTCCATGTCTGTACAAAACAAAACTATTTTATCTCAGCCTTATCTAAGGAGAATAATATACTGAACACCCTCAAGAAAAAAATTAGATAAAAGTATGCAGTTCTATTAGACGATACATACGGAAAATAAGAAACACACTGTTTTGGCTAGAATCCATATGCCATATCTAAAATATGTAACTATCTTAAAAGAGGTGAAATGTTTAGCAGTTTGTGTATCAGTACCTGTTCTAAAATGCTAATGCACAAAACACCCCCTGCCTTTTAAGAGTTGGTGATTTTGGAAAAACCTTGTGAATTTTTACCTTCTACTGAGATCTGCAACGTGCTCCTGAAGCCAACTTGTGCTGGCAGCTGCAAAAGAACGAATAAAGCCCCTGAATAAAGCTTTACTATACCCTTCAAGTTCTGCTTTAAGATAAGAACCTAGCACACTGCAAATGAGTACATGTAACTTCAAGAGATTCACTATCATTTAAAAAAACAGAAAGTGTGACTTTTCCAGGCAATTAGTAAGTACAACACATTTAGCTATATTGCACTTGAACTGATTAAATAAAAATAACTGCTGATTATAGACAGATGCTTATATATTTATATATTTATCTTTAAAGTTTTGATCTCATGTAAGATGATCTTCTATCATTAAAATAACATTATCATTAAATTGTATTAATGACTTTGTACTACTTTGGGAGAACCTTGAAAATAAACTAGAGAAAATTTTTTAAGACAATTCTAAGCTGCTTTGAGTTATACTCATGGAGAGAATAGCAGTATATACACGCTAGTTAAAAAAAAGTTACTAGATAAGCTATACCTTCATAAGAACAGGTAATACTAAAACTTTTTAATCAATTCTTGTGATAGCTTAACTTATCACATACCTTCAGAGACATAAGCAAAAGGCTTATTCCTAACAGAAAGCATTGTGAATAAGTTGAAAAAGAGAGCCACGAAAGTACCAACCAGCAGTCGCCCCCTAAGCAAAAAAAGAAAGATGTATTTTTATCTCATTAGTGCTAGCTGCAGTTACCTCTAGCAATAACAAAATCCTTTATTGGGTATCTTCTACCAGGACTGAAAAAAGCCTAAGAGGAAATAGCATAACAATAACTAGCAGCACATTATCATTTCAGGGAAATACATGAGATCAACAAACACTGTACATCAATGTTATCACAGCAGGCTAAACACAGTGTTCATAACGCTTAGTTGAAAAAGCAGTTCTCAATTGAGTGTGTGTACACAAAGTTTGTCCTCTGAAGGTATAAGCACATTATTCCCTCAGGAGTAGAGCTACTGAAGCCTGGTTTCCTATGGAAGAAACTGGTGAGTTCGCACTGGAGCCTCTCCTACAGCATGAGCATTAAGTTGGTTTTCTCTTCTCTACTCAGGTCTCATCCGTCAAAAAAAAAAAATCCATAATTTACTATCTTTCACATGTCCCAAGTGTTGTCAGATTATAGGAGGCCAGAAGCTTACAGATAGTAAATGCCTCATGTCTTCCAGAAACCACATTAAAATATAAGAAATAGGAATAAATAAATTACCAAAATTACCAGTAATTAAATGATCAAACCCAACATGTAATTAAATCATTATAACTTATAGAACTATGTGGATTACATTTCAATTGCACCTTCAAGAGAGTTGTTTATCATATAACCTACAGACATTTTGAAACAAATATCTAGATACCAAAACCAACTTGGCACTTGCCATAAATAATACAAGCTAGATTAAGAATTGGAAACACAGAGACATAGAAAAACATGCAGCTTTCCAGGTCAAAACAATTTCTTACGTGTGTATTTCAGGTTGTTCCAGAAACCGCTCTGCACTACAAAAAGAAAGAAAATTAGGTGGCACTCAAAGAAAAACTGTGAGATACAGTGCTGCAAAAAATTGCAGGTGCTAAAATAAATTGTTTAGATAAGCATCATAGTTTTTATAAATCAAACAACAGTGAAAAAGCAGAGCGTAATCTGGATTTTCCAACTGTTTCTATATTGTGAATTATTCATATTAGGTATGAATGCTGTCCAGGCAATCAAAAGATGTTTGTGGATGGACATGCCAGAAAATACCGCTCCTGCTCCCACCAGTGCTGTTAACTGCTACAAAGCTTGAAATCTCTGGGCTACTATATTTTAATAAACAAAGCCAATAATAGTAGATGTTGGGAATTACAAAGGATGCACATTTTTTTTTCCTCCACAGTAAAATAAGAATCAAGCTTCCACTGTATCACAGAAAAGACAAATTTCAGGAAATTAATGATAGAAAACACAAAAGTTGCATCTAAGGAGATAATACCTCCTTATTAAAAACCAATCCACAGTACTGTCAGGGATTTGCAATGGATCGATCTCTAGTATAAGATCCTTCAGTTGTTAACATAGCCCTTTATAGAGAAAACAGACTCCCTGACAAGTGAGGTGGGGAAAACACACAGGTTTAAATACCAGATGTTAACAAAAGCTTTTTAAAAGAAATCCTTAATATAATGCTGCAAAACTGCCTTTTTTTTTTCTTCATCATGGAGAAAAAGAACTGTTGAAAGTATATATACTTTTTTTTAATTAATTTAAGCAGTCTATATGCACAATAAAACACATTTCTTTGACAGTTGTTTAATTATATTTACCAATTTCATGATCTTATTATCTCAAATCAGTTGTAATCAGTATAAAAAAAACAAAAAAATCAGCAATATTAAAAAAAGAAGTTATATCTAAAAATATTTCACTCAAAATAACATTTGCAGAAGACATAGGCTTTTCTTCAGACATACCATTTTATATAACAAGAATCAAAGAAAACAGTATATATTCCTACCTTTCTTTTAGTATAAAAAGAGCACCAAGTTGTGCCAGAACTGTAGAAGCAAAAACAGCTAGAACTTCAAATCTTTCAAACCTGAAATTTAAGAACTAAGTTTAGAATATCAAGCAATATGTCACTTTGGTCTACTCAGGAAAAAACGTGATAGACCTATTTATTTCTGATTATTTCAATCAGAAGAATTCTTTCAATTAAAAGAATTGAAGATAAATGGGAAGAAAACAGAATTTTTAGGGAAAATTCATAATTTCCATCCTCCATGAAGCAGATACCCCATTTCACGAAGAAATTGGTTCTAAAACATGAATGACCATAATTTCCATCTTAAAATTAAGCATTTCTTAATTTTTTTTTTTTTTTTTTTCCTCCTCTCCTTTCTTATCCTCTTCTTTACCTTTTCTTTACAGCATCAATCTTAGGCCTCCTTAATTTTTAGGCTCTCTTACATACAGACAGCGGGCCATGGCAATTATGTGATATAGGTAAGGACATTCAACAATATAATCAAATCTTGTATTACAAAGCAACACTGAATCACTCTACTTACCCAAATGAATAGACTGGGCTGGGTTTCTTCATCATTACCCAGTAGCTTATTAGACATGTTATTAAACTGAAAATAAAAGGCAAGAACTGTGTTATGATGAACAAGTGCAGCTTTACAAACTAGATAATCTACAGACTACACCTCAGCCATCAGAACTGAATGTCTGAATATAACATCTCACCATAAAGTCAACCCTTCCATCCTTATCATAGGGAGGGTTCTGATACAGCCACATTAAAGAATGTTTGGCAACAAAGCTCAGACTACACAATGAGGTCTCTGCTGTCCTCCTAAAATGGGCAGCAAATGACTTGTACTGGTATGGTAGTCAGCCTAATTCCTTATATTAGGAGACACTTCCATGCCATATTTATAATATGCTGTACTTAAGAGAACTCCATCCACCTTCAAAACGGAACATCACTTAGACTAAATTAAGGTTCTCAAACCTGAATGCAATGCATTTTTCTGCTGAAGTATTGATATGATGCAGCAGCTATTGTCTCATCTTTACATATTTCAGAAACTCTTCTGAAAGGCAACTGGAGGATATGGGACGAGGTACCCCAGAACCTGACTAAAGGAGGAAAGGTGGTTTGTGAAAACCCGTTCAATACTATCTGATATCACACATTAATGAAGAGCACAAAGCAAACAAAGACCTATGAAAATAAAATACACAGCTAGTAAATGCTCTTCTTGCATGCATGTTATGAACTGTATAGCAAGCCTAGAAGTACCATAGCCTCATAAAGGTTATTAAATCAGAGAAAACGTGCTAGGCAAGACAAGAGGACTGTCCCCTTTGCATTACTTTCTTTGTACATCAGTGAAAAATAATGAGGTATAGAGGAAAACCTTCTATTAAAGCCTTCTTTTAGGGATATTATTCTTCTCAGGTAAAGTATTACCATTCTATTCCACAGTGTGCTATGTTCACAAACACGGTCAAAATGAATTTACCTTTCTGGCCACACAAAGTTATAATGTAACTGGCCACCAAGAGACAGTCACAGGTGTCTCCTGCTATTTTCTTTCCATGCTTCTCCCTTATATTAATTTTTTGAGATTCTAATTATTTTATCCTTGAGGTATCAATCTGAATTTTTCAAGGATTATCTTATTTCCCATGGCTATTTATTCTCTGTTCCCCTTCTTTTTTTAGGTACCACACTAAATCAGTGCCACCTCCAAATTTATGCAGCCATTTCTTCACTGAGTGTTAAATTACACTGGATCAAGAACTCATCCTCCCAGCAGTCTAGTAATCACATCCTCACAACTTAACCAACAGCTGCTTGGAGTACAAGCAAAAGCACAGAGAATAATACTACCCACATTAAAAACAGTAAATTCATATATTCAGTAAAACTGCTAGAAATGACCAGGAAAATGAAAAAAAAACAAAAGAACAAGACAGCTCTTTTTGCAGCAGAACCAGAGCACTGTTCCCCCTTAAAACTCTTCAAAGAGCCTGCCGTAAGTTAGAATAATCTATAGTCCATACTGTATTAACCAAATACATCAACATTCAGAGTATTCATCCTGTTCTAAAATTAATAAAACAATATTCTACACAACATGAGACAAAACCTTAAACTCAAAGTATCTTTTTCATCTTGAGAAGAGTTAAGATGACAAAACTTAATAAGTGCCAAAATTCTAAAAGAAATAACAAATGTATTTATTACAGATGTATCACAATCCTCATTCTTGATATGTGACACATATCAAGCTAGGTATACTTTCCTTTTCCTTTCTTCATGTGTGCCATGGCTTATAAATGATTTACTATCAGTCAGGTAAAGTATATAAAACACATGTAGTGATTAAACTCCATTAAACTTCCTTGCTAGCTGGCTAACATGTAATATTTACAAGAAGTACAGATCAGCTATGTGCAAACCATTATTTTTCTATTATGTACCACAATTTATTTTCCAACCATTGCTACTGACCTACATTTTAGAGGAGACATAAATATATTCCATGTCTGTGTTACTAATCTTATCAAAATCTTCTTGTATTTTTAGCATTTTCTTAGGAAATGATGAAAATATCCTAATATCTTTCAGTGTTGGACACGAAAACTATAGTTTTAGTTTTCAGAAACTGGTCAGAACAGACAAGAACTGATAATGCTTATATACAGATACTGCTCTAGCTGGGCAAAACAAACTGACTAAATCAGTTTGTCTCTAAATATTCACACTACAGCTATGCTGTTTCTCATCATCTCTATTTTATACTCATATACAACATACTCAAAATTATACATAGATATATACTTAAAAAATACACAAAAACTGGCATAAATTGTGAAATTAAATGGAAAAGTAAAATCTCACCTGAAAAGATCAAAGATTGTCAAATATGTGTAAGCAGTTAAAGCTGTAAAAACAAACAAACAAACAAAAAAAACTCAATATAACAGAATACAAGTAGCTTCTGCATTAAAAAAATCATATTAAACCCCTCTTGTGCAGCTCTTTACTATTTTCTATCCGCATAAATTCTCTACACTTACAGACCACATTTATAGTATGAATATCCTAAATACACCAGTATTTCATCAAATAAACAGGTTGACTATGACAAGCCTAATTCTATTAAACCATGTAATAGTGCCCAACTCCGTAAGGTGCTAAGCTACCGAGAACAAACAGTTCTTGGTAGAACTTAAACACAGAAAACTCAGAAAAATTTGTAATACATACTTCTTTAAAGTAAAAGATTTCTCCTCTGTATATTATTGTAGTGAAAAATAGGCTTAATAGATTTTTTATTTGTTCTGCTTCTCCCTCCCATGTTGAAACTACAAGAGCACCTGCATCACAATCTAAAAAATATAGGGCATTCTACTTTAAGTACATATGACACAAGTATCCTGGGACTCCTATACAAAGGTAAGGCATATACAAATCCCAAGTAGGGAAATAGCTGGAACTAGTCCAACATAGTTGGAAGTCTTTTGCCACACTACAAATGAAAGGAAAATCAATTGCAAGTCAGGCTCTCTATAGACCACTGCTACCATTCCACAACAGGAGGAGATTGAAGGACTTGCCTATGCCTTCCTTGGTGCAATCTTAAAGCTAAAGAGGGTACAGCCAGAAGAAAATCAGCCAGGAGGTCTCATAAACACTCCAAGCTTTAGAAAGACTTTCACCCAACCTGCATTCCTATACCTGTCCCAAGGAAAAAAAATGTTATTTAAACTGACTGCAGGGCACCTCAAAGTAAGGCATGTTTCAGCTGCCTAACTCCATTATGAAGAACTCAGTGAAACTTTGTGAGCTAAAAAACTCATGGTAGTCAGCCCTACTTTCAGTTAAAAAAAAAAAAAAGCCACCTACCTATGCTGTTTGTAGAGCTGCACCACATTAGCAGTAAGCCAATACATATTAAATTGATAGCACCAAAAAGCAGGATCTTCCAGGACTGTTAACGAGAATAAATATGCATTTTACCTCTTGCAAAAGTTGTAAGACAAGGATATACCTATCTGATTTTAAAAACAATATTGCAGTATTTCAACATGCAAGCAGCAAGGCAGCTAGGGTTGAAAATGCAGTAGTTATTGCAATTCAAAGTACTAATAGTAAAAGAATCTATCCATTTTGGCCTACAAATGCATTTTTAACAGATGTAGTATTACTACAATATCTGTACTGATACAGGATGCATGAGCCACATTTCAAGCTACCTGGGAAAAAATAAGTAAATAAATAAAGCACAGATAAAAAATTAAGGAAACAGGTATTTCTCAAAAAAAACCAACCAACCAAACAAACAAACAAAAAAACCCAAACTAGTAATGTATTTTAACTTGGCGTAGCTAACACATCATTTTATCCTTATTTATTTAAAAATAGACAAACAAACAGAAACTCTAGACTACTTACCCTTCTATCTGCTGCAACCAACCTAAATTCATGTGTTAACTTTCCGACCAATGACCTCTGTGATTTACGGAATAGGTGTATTGTCCCCTTTAATAAAACAAAACCCACAAGCATAATTAAATATTTTCCTTAAACTATATATCAGCAAAAACAACACACAATATTTTTTGACAACCATGTTGCTATGTTTATTACATTGGAAAACAAGGAATGACATCAACAGTGTTTTTATTTAGGTTTGGCATCAAAATGCATTTTGATATAAACTCAATTTCAAGCTCACTGAGCATACCAAATCCCACTTACAGAGCTTTCTAACTTTTATTTGAATAGAAATACTGTTGATACAGTGCATTTTTTTCCCTCTTCCCACATAAAGCCAGCTTACTTGTTAAGCAGCAAAATACTAAACTGCAGCTAACAAATTGATAAAAAAGTTTGTAAACCTAACTACTTAAATATGCACTTAAACACATAGCAAAGACATAGTTTTTCAAAATTTACTTTTTCCAATGGCAACCAATATGAACCAAAGGAAAAAAAAAGAATTATGCACACACAACCTACTTTGGAGCAACAGTACTCAACATCCCAGCCAGACAGGTATATATTTTATGGCCATATCAAAGAACCATATAACTTGGCAGCTTCTGCATCAGATGGCTGGGGAAAATCCACAAGAAAAACTGAAGTGATAGACTGTGATGTGCTGGCTGCGAGACCAGTCACACAGTGAGGTCTGCACACACTCTTGGTTATGGCTTAACCTACACGTGCACGTTAGATGTTGCCATCACCCACACTCCCATGCGCAACATACACCACTTCAGCATCATGCAGACGGGCACTCTTGTGGAATCACAGGATTTATGTAGGTGACTGGCACAACGTGGTTCTCCCGAGAATGTCAGGAAGTCAGATAACAGAAAAATGAACAGATCCTACCACTTGCTCCAATTCCTTAGAGTACCTAAATTACTCTTTGGCTGTCCTCCATCCTCCCCTAACCAAAAAGTGGTGAGCTTTTCCCCTGAAAAGTCCTTCTGATTTGCATTAGAAATTCATGAGCTGCCATATGCATTGATTTCAGGGCTGGATGAAATCAGGTTCGATCCCAAGTTATCACATTTGTTACTAAAGATGATAAGACACACTGATAAGCTGCATACCACAACAGGTTCACTCAATTTACAGGTAGCATTTTTAGAAACATAGTTTGCCCGAGTGCCAAGAATTAAGAAAGCAGCACTAAAAATCTCAAGTTTAGCTTCCCCTCAGGCAATAGATCTGTGCTTAGCATTTTCTTCGCTGGCAAAACACCACATAATGATGCTTTTCTCAGTAAGGACAGAGGAAGAGAGAGGTTCAGGCAATGCTTTCTAACAGCCAACAGACTACCTGCTTACAAAGCCTGCTATACCCCCTCAGCGCTCAATACTCTCCCATGTTGTCAGCACTAACTGCACACATTTTCTTCTACATAAAGGATGCCACATGTAAAAGCTATAAACATTTGTACAATGGAATTCTGTATCACAGGTGAGAACTTTCCACAGAGGCACAGAATTACTAATTCAGTAGATGTTGTTAATATTCTAACTACAAAATACAGAGGAAGAGTTTGCTGTTGGACAGAACAGCAATTATCCCATTTTTTTAACTGGGGTCCACCAGAGGTTAGAACGGCTGCGGAGTTAATGCAATGAGGACAAGCATCTGCTCCATCAGTGCCAACAGGGGACAGTGGCTGTTACAGGCACCAAGGCCAATCTAGCCACTCAGCACAAATGAGAAAAGTTGAGCCATCCAATGCCCCTTCTGAGAGAACAGATTTTTTCCTTAGGAGGACAGCCATAAGCACCAGGATTGAGTACTTCTCTGTTTTGACTGATGCATCAGAGCAGGTACAAGAAGAGTTGTTTATCCTAATGTACATTTCAGTTCCTTAACTGATCTAGTGTTGAATGAAGAATTTCCGAGACTCAAGCCAATCATTATTAGGCACAAGGCATTTGTTCAAGATATACTTTCTGCAGAATAAGCGTTGTTTTTCTCATGACACTGAAAAAGCAGCAACCTATTCAGCAATAAATGTGACAAGTCTCACAGAGGGAAAATAAGACAGCCCCTATAGACATCTATTAATAAAAATAGTTAGCTTCAAAAGCAACTAAGCCTGAACCCTTACAGTTTTGCCATTATCAGGTTAGCTTGCAGAACAAAGCATGTAACCTCTTGAAAACTTCTGCTCTTACTATTCCGAAATGACAGTGACATAGCTAAAGGAAAGTCACGAGCCTTCATAAGTAAAGGAAGATATTGAACTGCCTAAAGAGAGGGTGTGTGCTCTTGTGCCCAGGGCAGCAGCTGCACCACACACCATCCTGCCTTAGAACCGGCTAGAGAGAGCATCTCGGGGCCCCGCAGCGGCTCCAAGAAGGGGCAAACAGGAGCACCCTGACGAGAAGCCAGCACCAAGCCCTTCCTGTCACAGGGCAAGCCCCTGTGCCGCCGCTGCCAGCCCCGCGCCCGCCCTCGGGGACACTCGCTTGCGTGTGGCCGACCCGGAGGAACCACAAGCCACAGCAGAACCTCGCGGGGAGTAACGGCTCCGCGGGAGCGGGTTAACAACCCGCGAGGGGTAACGGTCCGCGGCTTGCGGGGTGGTAACGGCTCGCGCTGCCGAGGAAGCAGCACCCCTCCCCCGCCTACACGTCACGGCGGCCCAGCACGGGTGGCGCCGGTGGCTGCACGCGTCCCGCCCTGCGGCCACGCCGGTGCCTAGCTCGAGACAACCGGACCAGCCCCCCGAACAAACGAAAAGACCAACCAACCCACCGCCCGGGGACGGCGCAACGCACCATATTACTCCCCGCACCGGAAGAGACGGCGCCATGCGAAACCGGAAGAGGCAGGGATAACCTTCTGTTTCTACGGTAACAGGCGGTGCCTTAAAACGCCCCACGGGGCGGGAAGGGGAGGGAGGAAGGAGGTGTGACGTGGTGCGGGGCGGTGACCGTGCGCCGTGGCCGTTACGGGCAACGGCCGGGACTAACGGTCCAACGGCCGGGGACTCTGTCCTCTTTGGGCTCCGCGCTGTGGCTGGCGGCTGTAGTCCTTCTCCAAGTTGAGAGAAAGTGGGGGTGCTCAGTGGCCTCTTGGTTTCCAGGTTTTAGCCCAGCTCCCTCTCCTTCTTTCCCTCCTTTCTAGCCCTTCACCTGCCCTTCCCCACGCACCAGCTTGCCATCTTAGGAAGACAAAGCCCAGAGCTGCGTCTCAATTGAATCTCAGTCGATCTCGATCCAGAGTCGAACTCGATCCAGAGGAAGATAAAAGGGGCAAAATTGGCCGAGAGCAGCCTGTATGCATGAGCAAACTCAGCCTGAAAGTCCTCCCCACTGATGACTATGTTACTGTATTGTCACTATATTTAAGCAATACACATGAAACATACAAAATTAAATTGCATTTCTATATTCTGTCTGTGTCTACAAGAACTAAAAGGAAGGCATGGCATGTGGAGAGTCAGCCTATTCTACTACAGGAAAGCCTTTGTTTCAACACTTCCTACTGGAGCTGAGTCCTCCATACCAAAAGTAGAAAATACTGCTAGTACTGCCATAGCTGTTTTCCCCTCTGCAAATCTATTAGATATAGCTGTATTTTTTTCCAAACGACATGGAAAATCTTGAAAGCTACCTAAGCTACAGTCTCAAAGCTGTAGAAACTGCGTTGTTGAAAATGGTCAGTTGCTTGTGTGCTGAAACACAGATGACCTGAGAATTCTCCATGCTCTGGTGACGTTAAAACACTTGAAACAGCATAAAAATCCACAAGTAATTCATCTACAATAATACTTATTAAATCTAAAGACTATATTTTTATGAAGAAAAAGGCATAGGAATACAGAGCCACTTTTAAGATATTGTGACTATTACTGAGGATCAGACACATCAGACCACTACCATGACTGAGTGGGAGGATGCCTGTAGGTGGGATATAGGGCAATGTCTGAGCCCTGCCGAGATCCTCGGGCACAGGCCCTCCTGCTTGCCCTCTCCAAAGCTTGAGGCCTCCTGTCCCAGCAATAAGATGGCATGCATAGCTGTGTGGTGAGTGAGGTCTGTGCATTGGGAGTTTTCACCAGCGCAGAGCCCCATGCTGGTGAGAAACCATGGTCATGAAGCAAAAGAGAAAATGTTAGGTCTGGCATTGCCCAGCTTTGAGAGCCGAGCCCTGCACCCAGACTATGAACATGGCAGACTGCCTCTTTTTCTCGGATTTGAAAGCAAAGAGAATAACAAGGGAGTGAATGGGCTTGCAGAACAGTGAAGGTGGGAAGGGACTGTTAGAGATCCCCTGTCCCAAAATCTTGCTCAGACAAAGTCTCTTCGTAGAGGCTACCCAGGACTCCATGCAGATGGTGTTTGAGTACCTCCAAGAACAGAATCTCCACAAGCCCTCTGGGCAAACCTGTTCCAGAGCTCAGGCACCCTCGTTCCTGGAAGAGTATTGCATTAACTTGGGAGCTCTGGTTGATAACGCATTAATCATGAGGCAGCAGGGTGTCCTTGTGGCCAAGAAGGCCAAAGGGATCCTGGCCTGCCTCAGGAGGAGCGTTGCCAGCAGCTCGAGGGAGAGGATCCTGTCCCTCTGCTCAGCTGTGGTGAGGCTGCACCTGGAGTGTTGGGTGCAGTTCTGGGCTCCCCAGCACAAGAAGGACGTGGAACTTCTAGAGAGGGTCCAGTGCAGAGCAGTGATTAAGGGACTGCCTTAATCTATCATCATCATCATCTATCAGCATCTATCATACGAGGAAAGACAAGCGAGCTGGGCCTGCTTAGCCTAGAGAAGAGAAGAGCATCTGATCAATACGTACAAATACCTGAGGGGAGAATGTAAGGAGGATGGGGCCAAACTCTTCTCGGTGGTGGACAGTGACAGGACAAGGGCTAACGGGTATAAATTAAAAAACAGGAAGTTTCAGCTCCATAGGCAGAAGAACGTGTTTCCTGTGAGGGTGACAGAGCCCTGGAACAGGCTGCCCAGACAAGTTGTGGAAGCTCTTCAACACCTGCCTGGATGCCACCCTGTGCAACGTGTCCCTGCTTGAGCAAGGGGGTTAGACTAGATGACCTCTAGAGGTCCCTTCCAGCCTCAACCGTTCTGTGGTTGTGTGATTCTGTGAACTGTGATTCCAGTACAGGGCTGCATCACTCTCTTAAACCACAAATCCAAGCTGCAACAGGACATGCTGCAGGCGTGTGGGGAGGCCTGTGCATAGGGGCTTTTCAGGGACACAGAGCTGGCATGCCGAAGCCAGCAGCAAGATGGTCCCCAAGCCCACGTGCTCCCTTCGCCCACGCACCATGGGCCTCCGTGCAGGAGTCCCCACCGGCACACGCAAAGGCAGCTCCTTGTCTCTGAGCTCCTCTTCTAGACCCTGTCCATGGCCGGAGCCGGCACGGGGCGTGTAGGCCCCGCAGCCAGAGAGCAAAGCAACTACCAAGGGGCATCGCAGGAGCCCTGAGCAGTGCCCAGCCCAAGCAGACAGGACACTGTGACCGGGGCAGAGCTGCCGGGCAGCGGCAGAATCCCCTGAGCGCCCACAGCCCTGGCCCATGCCCGGCACTGCCCCGCGACCCGGCCGGCGCATCACAATGTGCCCTGTTGGCACACGGGGGACAAGGCCAGCGGCGCCCGCCCGCGCCCCAGTGCAGCGCTGTGCCGGTGCGGGGCAGCAGGGAGTCGCAGGCTCCCAGCCCAGCGGTGTTTCGGCAAATAATCAGCGCTGTAGGCTCGGTGCGACCTGACCAGTGCCTGCCGTACGCCGGCGTGGGACAGGCTCACACCGCAGCCCTCTGCCTGGCCGTGTCACCATGGGCCAGGCCATGTGCTGCGGCGCCCGGGGCGCAGACGGCCCCGCTGAGGGCCCGCAGCAAGGGTCTGGGGCCCCTCACGGCGCGAATCCTGCCAGTGGCCACGGACTCGTGCCCGGGGAAGCCTCCCGACCCGCGGCGCCACTCGGCACCTTTGTGTCGCGCAGGAGCCCGCGGCTCCTGCTCTGCGACCGCGTGCTGGTGAGCCGGCGCCAGCGCACCAAGAGCAGGCACGTCCTGCTGCTGCCGGACACCATGGCCGTCGCCAGGCTCAGGTGAGAAGAGCGGCCGGAGCCCTCCTTCCCGCAACCACCGCCGCTGCCCCTGCCCCCGCGCACCGCTGCTCCCGCAGCTGCTCCCGCCGCAGCCGAAGGCGCCTCCGCGATGCTCCCTGCTGACGCAGCCGGCATGGGCTGCTCACGGGAGCTCTGTCGGGGCCGCAAAGCGGCACGTGCTCGTGCTGCAGCCGGCAGGCCGACGCAGGTGCCGCTGTAGCTGGGGCCTCGTGGACTTTCCCAAAGTGCCCTTGCGGGTGCTGGGGCCGCCCCCCGCACACAGTCACAAGGCGGTCCCTGCTCTTCCTCCCAGCAGATGTGGGTCCACCTTCCACGTGAAGCACCGGGTGCCGCTGCGGGACCTCTGGGTGCTCTGCGGGAAGGATGAGGCGGCGTCCGGACGGGGAGATGAGGAGGAGGAGGTTGGGGGCCTCAAGTGCCCCAGGAGCCTTGTCCTCATCTGGCCCATGGGCCCCTGCGTGCTCACTTTTGGGTGAGTGTTGGGGACCCGTTGAGGGCTTGCGAGTGGTGCCAAGTGGGCGAGATGCGTCTGGGGCCCTGCGCCTGTGCCCAGGACGAGGAGGAGGAGCGGCGCGCACTGACACCGCTTCTCTTTCTCGCTGCAGGACGCAGGAGGCCAAGGAGCTTTGGCTGAGCACCATGTTCAGGTGAGGCGCGCCGGGGAGCTCCGCGTGCCGGCGGCGGCACCAAGGCTGCCCCCGGTGCAGAGCTGCCCACAGCGCGGGAGGCAGCGCTGGAGCTGGGGGAGAGGGAGCCGGGAGGAGGCCCCTGCGCAGGCAGCAGGGCCGGGGCAACGCAGAGCGCTGCTGCCGGCCAGCGCTGCGGGGAGGGCTCTGGGGCCGGGGTGGCGGCGTGGGGGCGCGCGGCTGGTGTGAGGGGAGCGAGCAGAGGGGCTGGCAGTGACCGAGCTCTGCCTTGGTCCCTGCCCTGTGCCCAGCCGAAGCCCAGGAGCCCAGGAGAGCCGGCTCACCCGCCTCGCCTCCCTTCGGCTCCTCGTGGAGACCGTCGTGGCCTTCAACGGTCCCGTAAGTGTCGCGGGGGTGGGCGCTGCGGCCCCAGCGCTGCGGGGGGCCTGGGGAAAGGGCCCTGCGAGCAGCTGCTCACGCGGCCTCTCTGCTCTCTTGCCCAGCCGGGATCGCTGACCCCCCGCATCGTGGAGGCCCTGCTGGTGGTGCAGGTGAGCGGGGGCTGCCTCTGGCCCAGCCCTTGCTGGGCGATGGCGGCAGCCACCCGGGTGTTGGGATGGCTCGTGGCAGGGCCCATTCCCACAGACAACCATGTCCTCCATAGGCACTGACCACGCGGCACCCCTTCCCGGAGCTGCTGGGATCTTCTGCGGGAGCTGAGGCAGCTCCGGAGGCACCCGAGCTCACAGACACCTCTGCAGGTAGGACGATGCCCTGAGGACCGGCACCGAGCGGCGTGCCGGCTCGCTCATCGACTGCAGGACACGTGGGGCACTGCCGAGAGGAACATGGGGCCCAGGACCTTAAGGCGGTGATTTCTTCCTCCAACACTTGCCAGAAGTTCAAAGGGGCAACGCTTCTCCCCCAAAGGCATCCCCTGTCCAACCTCCGTACCCCTGTGCTCTTCACAGTGCTGCTCCCTAGGGGCTGCCACGGCCCTCTCCTCCTGCACGATACTGTCCCCACAGGCACTTGTGTCCCCTCCCGACCTGCTCCTCACCCCCATATTTGCTAGGGCTGCACCTTGCCATGGGCCGGGCTGGGGCTCTCTGTGGGGCAGTGGCTCTTTCCCTCCTCAGAGGCCCAGCGCAGAGGAGCTGAGAGCCTCTTTCTCCGCACAGCACACGCAGGGGCGGCTCTCGAGGGGGTTCCTGCCGTGCCCTGCCCAGAGGTTGGAGCTGCGGGCGGCCGGCCCGTCGACGAGGCCCTGCAGCAGCCCCGAGCGAGAAGCCCCAGCGGGAGGCGCAGAATCGGCCCCTGCACCTCTGCCCCTCCGCAGCCTCCTCTGCACGCGCCACACAGGAGCCTCCCAGAGCCAGCCCTGGCCGTGACGAGCGGCTCCGGAGGCAGCAGAAGGGCCCAGGGAGGCCCCAGGCGTGCGCACGAAGATGCAGCTC
>JAUBNY010001146.1:4217966-4250319 GCA_032275445.1 Crypturellus soui
CAGGCTGCCCAGAGAGGTTGTGGAGTCTCCTCTGGAGATCTTCACGACCTGCTTGGACGCAGTCCTGTGCCACATGCTCTAGGTGGCCCTGCGTGTGCATGGGGGTTGGACATCTAGGGACCTCTAGAGGTCCCTTCCAACCTTAGGCATTCTATGAATCTATGATTCTAAGGATGATTTGTGATCTGAGAGGAAAACTAAGATCACTGCAGGTTCATGAGGACCTGGAACAGAGCTCGGGCTTTCTGTGTTTTAGCAGCCCTCTGCCCTTGGCTGAGGTGAGGGATCTCTCATCTCTGCACAAATACTACCTGTCATAGATTTAGAGGCCTTCACTGGAGAGGATCTGGAAAAGTGCTGTATTCTACCCTTCTGCTTCAAAATGAAAGCAAATTATAGTCTTATTTATGCAAGCTATGGTATCTTGCCTTTGACATTATGCTTCAATGTGTAATCTAGAGCTCTCAAACTGAAATATATATTGGGTTATAGTTCTGTAATTTGAGTCTTTTTGATCAATTTATCTAGAACAGATCATTTTCTTACTCTACAAGAGCTTTTTACATGCTTGGAAACTATTATTAAACCTCTCTTCTCCTTTCTTCCCAGTTGTCTCCTCTTTAGGCAAAAATATCCCAGTTCTTGCAGTCTTTCCTCATGAGTTCTTGTTGATGTGCTCTGGCCTTTTTCCAACTAGTC
Source organism: Crypturellus soui (assembly GCA_032275445.1). NCBI lineage: Eukaryota > Metazoa > Chordata > Aves > Tinamiformes > Tinamidae > Crypturellus > Crypturellus soui. The sequence continues at coordinate 4,218,666 of JAUBNY010001146.1, forward strand.
CTTTTTTTTTTTGTAAAGTAAGGGCAGGACACTAGGTGAGTCTTTATGAGTGGGGATTGGACCAGAAGGGCTCTTTCAATTATCTTGAAGGCTCTTTAGACACCTCAGTGTGATCTTTGCTTTTTCTGCGGGGGTGGGGGGAGAAAAAAACACATGGCTTTGCCATTGTGATCTATTGCATTCCATCCATTTTAGATGACTTCTCTTAATTTATCAAGGCCCCTTTAAATTCTGATCGTGTCATCCATCGTACTTGCAGCCCTTTGTAGCTCCATCTGCAAGTTTAATAATCATTCTTCATATTACATCATCCATGGCTTCAATGAACATGTCAAATAAAACTAGATACATGCCCAAGCCCCACAGAATTCCATGCAAAATGTGTATTTTGATAAATATTATTGACAATGATTCTGAAGATACAATTATCTAACCAGACTTGACCCAAGTCTTTTCCTACAGCAGTTCCATTTTGGTTATGATTCACTAGCTTGTCTGTGAGAATATTATAGGAAATGATGTTGAAATCCTTTTTTAAAAAAAAAAAAAAAAAAGAAAAGAAAAACTGCCGTGAACAATGCTCTCACATTACAACTAAACAAAAAGACAAATAATAACAGACCAGCTGCTCTGTACCTTTTAATAATCAGAATCCCACAATGCTGCTGCTGTTCTTTGCATAGGGAAGTTATTTGGCACATTAAGGATAAAAAGCCAAAAATGGAACCAAATTTAACAAAACCCCAATTGTAAGTTAGTCATTATCAGAAAAAAAGCCAGACATCAGCATCATGGCAAAATTAAACAAACGAAGCAACCCTCTCCCCACTCAACTTAGGGGATGGGTCTTCCAACAATTGGTATCATCAGAACTTTCTAGCAGAAAGAAAATAGAGAAATTAATGTTCAAACCAAGATCGGATTGCTATGAATCTTAACCCAAGTCTTATTGTGCTCTTACTTACACTGTAAATCCTAAGTAGCAAGGAGGCCTTGATGAACGCTTTTCACATTATATATTTCTCTTAAGCTCAAGTTTTAGTGCAGATACTTAAAGATCTGTAGAGTCCTGTAAACTCTGGCTGCTTTCCAGTGGTCGGTACCAATCTCTTTTTAGGCAGCACTTTGTCTTACTTTAAATAGTGTTTCACACTGTGGTATCTCCAAAATCCTTGTTCCAGCGAATGTATGCTTCCAGAGTCTGAGGGCTCAAACTGCGCTTTATCTTCTTCAAAGACTCAGTGAAATCTGATAATTTGATATTCCTCATCTGGTTGAAAAGAGAATATCATCAGGATCACAAGGGGTGTAAGTACTTTGATTATTCAAGCGCTATTTCTGCATTAATTTCTGAAGTACACACACACTATAGGTGCTTCATCTGGCCTGATGCAAGTCTCTTGCAATTTAACACTACCAGCACTTCTTATTTTATTATAAACTAACAAAAGTGGTAACTTCTGCCCGTTACATGGAGGTGAAATGGTGGCACTGCTTCCTTCCACGAGGTGGCAGGAGGCAGAGAGTGTACAAGGGCACGAGTCTGAGTAAACAGTAGGACAGTCTGGAGTAGTTGCTTTTTGCCTGTAGCTCTACGGGTAACAAAATTTGGACAAGTCTGCGGCACATCTCTAGGAACCCGGAGAGTAAGGCACTGATGTTTTTCTTCACCCCCTTTCCTCCAAATTGTGCTCAGCACATAGATGATCAGAATTACTCAGCAGACAGCAATAACAACTTCAGATCTGCCTCTCAGATGTTTGCTGAGAATGGATTACAAGCAATCATGGGCTGGGCCCTGTCTATGGGCACTCCTCCAGAGCACGTGGAGCAACCAGTCTTACCGCTAAGGGAATATCAACACTTAAATTTGAGAAGAGTCTATGTTTCTTTGGAGCTAGTGCAGGCCTCCTGCAATAAATCCTCCCAAAAAAACCTAAGGCTGATGTTCATGCTCTACTGCTGAACACAGAAGGTAGAGTAATGGAGTATTGCCTCGTTCTCCCCACATAACTGAAGTGTGTACACATATTTGGACAGTAACTTGTAGTAAGGATCAGTTATCTTCCTTTTCTTTTGGAATTTACAGATGCAATCTGTGGTGAAGAACTTCATGTATTTTTTCTTTACCATGTTCCATGTACATGATTTACATATAACCCCTATACAAACACTATACATATACACTAGAGTTATTAAGAAAAAGTTTAAGATTACTTTTGTTCTACGTAAAGAAATAAGGGAAATACCCTCATTTAACATATTTCTGAAAATGTTTTGGAGGCAGTGACACTATAAGAACATAAAAGCTAGGCCTCTGATATCATCCCAGTATCTCACAGATCAAGCTGAAGTTAAGAGTAAGGGAAAAGTTAAGAGAAGCCTAAGGAAACACAGCAGCAGAGATCAGCTATTATAAGGGCTGCTTTACAGCCCAATATCCAAGCTACACAGAATTTTCTCTCTTATCAATATTTTTAAATATTTTTTCTTCAATGACTAGGTGTTAAACCCTAAAGGTAACACTAAAAATATATATGTCTATATGTGCTAGGTATTTCATATGGTAGTATGCTTAAATAAAGGAATCTTAACATTTTCTAGTATCTACAGTCCTACTCAAATGAGAAAATACAACTGCTAGAAGAGCATACCTCACTGGCAGACATATTCTTCACCTGTTCTGGCTTTAGTTCTGTAAAGAGGAAAAAGTCAGTGAGCTTCATAAAGAAACTTTAATCACTTCTGACAACTAATGCATATTACAAGTAATTCTAATCTGGGAAAAAAAAAAAAGAAAAAAACACAGCTAAAATGGTATCTCAGCCTCATCATATTCCATCTACACTTAGTCTAAAATGTGGCAAACATAAGTAGATTTGTGGAAAATCAGAAAACAATCCATCTGGCATTCTGCTCATTAGTACAGTTGTCTTCTTTCCAATCAAAACAGGTTCACTTCTATACGTTGTGGATTCAAGGCTTGCAGATGTGGTACTGTAATAACAATTTGTTATAACAAAGGCTTGCACACACAAACATAAAATCCTATCACCTACTGCTCACCCTCAAGGCCGCTCAGCAGGCATCTCCCACACACTCACGCAGCTCTGTGCACAGGACTTAAACCTCGGGCAGGAAGTTCCAAGGTGTTTTTTGGCGCTTCCTCCCCACGCAGCAGCTCCCCACCCAGCCTGTTTTCACCCCACACCACCACGGGTGCCCAGTACAGCAGAACTGAAACCGCCTCCTTCCTGCCTTAGTAGGGGGAATGGCTACTAGGCCCAGCAGCTTCCCTGCTTATTCCCGGAACCCACAACTCCACTCCTCCCCTCCAAAATATGTGCATCTCTATTCAGAGCACTTTTGTGAAACAAAAAGCTGGGATCAGCCAAACATACAGAAGGAAAATCAGGCAGGACAGCAACTAGCATCTTGCCATTTGCAGCACTGGTGGGACTTCGACATTTTAGCACCCTGAGGCACATCACAGATTTTGCCTGTAGCAGTGTCACAGTACCAGCATTACCATCATTCCATCACACTTTGTTGTATGGTTACAAGAATAGAAAAATATCTAGGAAGTGTCAGCAAGGCTGACATTAAGAACACCCTAAGGAAAAAAATGTTTATATGAAAGTCTGAAGCAGGTAGAAGGAATAAGGGGTCACACAACACTTCCCCCCCCCCCCCAAAATGGACTTGCACATAAAGCAACTCTGCTTAGCTAAAGGCATGTATTAATTCAGCCATTTTAAATAAATATTTTTAAAGTCTTCAGAAGACTTGAATCATGTGAAAGCCATTTATACAGGGTTGTTTCCCAATTTGCACACAGGATTTGGGGGCATACACCTTAATATTTCAACATTTAAGAAAATGTGTCAAGGAAGTAACAGACAAGCATCTGCTTTCAAAGAATGTAGCACATGGCTATGAGTAAAACCGTATTACATAAAGCACACACACACCCCTCTCCTCCTCAAAACTTTTAAAAGGGTTACAACAACTGACTTAAACATAATACAGTGATATTCCAGAATATTTCAGTCTGGCACTTCATATCTTTCTGCCAGATTATTATAAATGAAAATAGAAAATTAGAATCAAGTCTTTGCAATCTTTTCACAAAAATCATTCTGGTGATCCCGACTCAATAAGATTAACTCCTTTCGATGTGGCTCCTAGAGATTAAACAGCTAGTGAAACAGAACAATGGATTTTGTTTCTTTTAAACATTCATTTTGCATTAATATTCTGTTTTGCAAAGCTGGATATGTCCCAAGAAAAATAGAGATAGGTAAAACAGTTTATAATCATCACTGGAATCCCAGTCCGGTATCAAGTAGCTTTAGAAATAAAAAGTCAGGCCAATGAAACCATAACCTTTTCCCCCCTTCCTCTCATGCTATGGTTTTATACCTAAGGCTGTGCAGCTTACCTCGAATGGGACCAAGTGCTGCATCCTTTGCTAATGCAGTCAAGTCACTTCCAGAGTACCCGTCTGTCATTCTTTGTGAAGAGATTGGAGAAAGAGAAAAAAGAAAAGAGGAAGCAAATAAATGCTTAAAATCTCTTCATTTTAACAGCATATGATTACAACAAGAAATACCATTTATGTCATTCTGCAATTTTAATAGATCAGAAGTACATCTGACATACAGATCTGTGGTTAGAAGACTTCTCCAGATTTAATTTAAATATGGTACTTGATTCCTAGGAAAAAGATAGCAACCAACAAGAATCTGAAAATGAAAACCAATCTCTACCATATTACTGTTTGTACTAAAGAAATGCCCTACCATTAATTATTATTTGTTGCAGGTTGATATAGAAGTAGAAACTCGACTCTTCTGTATTCTTTATGCCCAATCATTACTCCTAGAATCAAATACCAAATGCACTTGGTATGATCAGTTTTCTGACAAAAATAAGCAATATGCAGTTTTAGTTGGCTCTGGAGATTGAGAAAGTAAAACACACACAAGTATTACTGCAAGCTGCACAGAATTATCTGAGTTTGCAAATAGTAGTTTCACAGTGTGCCACTCATGAAAAGTCATGGTACAGCATCATTTCTAGCGTACGGTGTTGAAAGTTTAGTAACAGATAGACTCTTAAAGTGCAAAATGCAAATTCTGAACAGCTCATAGTTGATGAAAACCACTCTGAGGAGCTTGCCAAATGCTTTATCAGACTACTAAAACAGTCTGGAGACCTGTTTTCCTTATGGAAACTATAGCAATGTCATGTCTGACTTGCTAACCAACTCCAAAGTTAGGATCACAGCTTAAAACTGGAAATGCTAACAACCAGGAATCAGACTCCTCACAGCTGCAACCATCTGAGCCACAGCCTCAGTACTTGAAGCCTAAGTATTTTTCACATTTAACTGCAAATAACAATGATTATGTTTCAAACTTGGAAAGGAATATTCAAAAAAATTGGTTCTATAAGATGGATTATGGGTGAGCACATGCGTCAGACATTTCAGTTATTTTTTTGTTTGTGACCTATGCCAAAATCGGGTAAGATTCAAAAATCTTTTGCTTTATTCCATTCAGACTTTCTAAATAACAATAACAAGTGGCATGTGATAGCTCTTCCAAGTGCCTAAAAAGCAGCTCCTCAGCTGGGTTGAGCTTGAGCCATTCTTTAATGAACAGGTGGTTTCTTATGGATTATTTCAATTCTCATAGCCAAGGTTGTTTAATTTGTCAGTGATCTGTTCAGGATTCCACATGTGAGTATCCAGCAACAGTAGCAAGCAATAGCTTGTATATTACAAGTTCAATTGATTAAAAAAAGAAAAACCCCTGAAGTGAACTGAAAGCAAGATATATTATCAATTGTTTCTTTACAATATGATAGACAGATATATGGATAATTCAAATTCTGAGAATCACAACAAAGATATCAAAGCAAAGACCCCTGCTCTCCGAGAGCTTAACATGTATTTTCCAGGTTACCTAACAAAATATTAAAGAAGTTACCCAATAAACCAGGAGGTCATCAATAAATATTTCCAAAAGTTGCAAAAGAGAAGCAAGGATTACCTGAAGAAGAGCATAACAACAAAAACAGCAAAACAGATAGCTTTATAGAACCATGGCTGGCAAAAAGATTGACTGGTCAGTCTTTTATAAGTTTTAGAAAAAGATGTGGAAAAGATGTCACAAAATAAAGTCTGTTAAACATTAATCTCTCTTTAACCAAAAGAAAGATGGCAGAAGAAAGTATCCTCAACCTCAGTACTTTGGATAAAGTCTTTAAAAATTACATGCTTATGTTGCACTTCTAAAGAGGTGCATAAATCTGCATTTAGAATCCAAATCACTGCCTTTTTTCTTCAGTTAGCTATTACAGCAGACTATGTACAGCTCAAGCTATTCTCCTTCAAGTACAGGCCTTATTTCTTCACTTGGATTACACATAAAATTTCCATAATGCTGCTAACACAGTGAGACAAACACCACATCCAGAGTATTTGCTGCTTCTGGACCACCACAAATGGAACAAGAGACTGAACTGCAGCCACTTGAACATTTTTAGTACCTCACATTATTTTTTCCCCTCCCTTCTGCCCTAGACACTTCACCTACTTTTCCATCTAGCTTACACGATACCCATTTACAAATGCTGTGTAGGAGAAGCAGGTATTTCATCTGAGAATGATACACAGAAGCATTCTATCAATTTAATAATGACAAAACATTAAAACAATGGTTGCGTAATAGGAAGGGCATTTCACCAATATTTTTTCCAATCAAATATAAAACATTAATTAAAATGCTGGAGAGAATTGAAGTTAACCAATGCTTACTAGCTGGTAATGACTTCAAAAACAATAGACAAGCAGAGGAAAAAAAAATGAAACAAAACAACAAAGTGACTGTTTCTTATTCAAAATCCATTTGAAGTGGAAAGCTGGAACTGTCTGGATTGCTGGATTGCCTGGGGCATGGGTAGGGAGATACTTCTCACTCCCTTCTAAAAAGTGTTTCAACAATAAACCTGGGCAGGAGAGGAGGGGAGGGGGAAAAAAGTCCACACCATTTCTATAAAAGCATATGGAAAGCACACTTTCAGGTAGCTTGACAGGAAAACCTTTTACTGATGTCTTCCAAAGTCTTTCCAAAAACGCACGCAATTCATTCTCAGAAAATTTTGTCACTAGCTGATGCTTAACATTAGTTACATTCAGAATTTATAAAATAGTATGAAGCGGTGCAGTAGAAGACTATATTTAAAAGTACTCACCTAGCTAGTTGTGCCAGCTCTTTTTGGGTCAGTGGACTTCCTTGCTTGCTTAAGAGATTTTTTAGCAAAATCAATCTTGTCTGAAAAGATGAAATAAACTTACTATTATGATACATAGTTTGCATTCTCTTGTAACAATAAAACTACATGTTTATCAGGTTAGGTTTTGTGCCTCATGAGTATAAACTTGTCTATACAGCTTTTTATTACACTGTATATGATAATCTCTTGAGAGGAAAAGATAAATTTGGTAACTAGATCAAAGGTCCAACTGGTTGAAGGTTCCAGTTCTAAACAGGCACTAAATAATACACTAGAATCATCATCAAAAGCCTTGATCTGATGTTCGTCAACTTCATCTTTCTGAAAGCAATGTTCTTCAGCTGCTTTCATCTTCTGTAATAAACTCTAACCAGGCAGGCCTGCTCCTGCAAGCCCTATTCCAGGCTTGCTTGTGCCTGTCTATATAAGCAATACCCAACTAACCAAGAAACATGAAGAAATTACAAAACTACTACCTGATTTACTAGTAGTAAGCGTATCAAAATGTAGCAGCTTAAAACAGTCATGAGAATTAAAGCACAATGTATATAGTCAAGTGTGGTCAACTGTTAATTCACCAGATAGCTAGCTGGGATCATTCACTAGGATAAGTTAAGCACAGCCTACAGTTTATTTCATCAAATTGATCTAGAAGAAAATGAATGTAAAACAATACTTACTTCCTCATTTGGTAAAGACACATAAACCCGTTTGGTGAATCGCCTTTAACAAAAAAAGAGTCAGAAATTAGTAGAATTGGTAAAGAGAGAAACACACAAATCCTAGAATTGATTTTTAACAGCCTCTCATCATTAGATGAGGCATTTGACCTAGATAGACATGATATGATTTAGTAGCAACAAAGTGAACTGTATTCACAGCAAATATTGAGCACAAAATTTTAGAATTTGGAATAGATATTATGCTTAATGATTCCATTAGTGGACTCATTAAACAAGAAACAGTTGTTGGCTACTGTTTCCTCTTCTCAGCAGGCTAAGTCAGCAGCGGAGTCTAAAGCGTATGTGACAACCTTCTCATTATCCATCCTTGCATTAAGTGACTATTGTGTGACTTCTCTACTCATTGGAACAGCTAAGCTTCTTCTAGGGAGCACTCTCTAGCCAAGCTAACACACTCTGCAGTCCTCAAAAAAACCTTGTTTGCTTTGATAAATGTGTCAATATTCATAGCAAATGCACGGGCTGCTAGTGACACCTTATTCTTAAGTTCATGAAAACTCCTTTCACATTGAAAACCTCCCAAAGGATCTGCAACAAAATGAAGCATCTCTTCATTGCACAAAAACTGTCTTTAGAATCATTAGCATTTTTTAATTTGTTTAGAGTTGACAAGCCAGTTTCCCTCAGTCAAAAATGGAGAACCAAGTAGGAGAATTTGCTACAAAGGCCTAAAGGCAAACCTAGTGCAAGTGCATGTGAATACCACTGCTTGCCTGTAATTGCACAAATGCAATGTTCAGAGAAGCAATACTAGATTTCATTAGTGAAGCTTCTTCCTTTAGCCTGCCATTAAGATCCCAACAAGGAAAGCAGCAGTGCATAAGATAAACAGGTTATGAAATCCTGACTCAGTCTCTCCAGACACTGTTTTCAGATGACTTCAAGGCCATTATGCTCATGTTCAGACATGTGAAAGGAAGATGGGCACCTCTTTGAGGAGATAAATTTAACATTCCTAAACAGCTTTTTTTCCCACGTAGTCCAAAACTTAAAACAATCAGTCACTAAGTATCAACACCTGCTGTTCATAGTAAGCATAATATTCCTGTATTCAAACAAAGGAAGAGACATTCACCTGAGAACAGCATCATCAAGCTCCTGTGGCCTGTTGGTTGCTCCCATCACTAGTATTCTGTCCTCTCCAGAAGACTGCACCTATAATGTAGGAGACCAGCTTCTGGTTTATATTTAGTAATGCAACAAAACCAGTTAAAATTGCATGTGCATGGATAGAATCTTACTGTAAAAATGCTCATATGTGTTATGCTTTGTAGCTAAAAATTAAGAAAGAGTTTATGCCCTGTATTTACTTCCTTTCCCTTAATCCCCAGATGCTTGCTGTCCAGGTACATTCCTTGAAAAGTCCTGCAAGAGCACAAATGTTGCTCTGCAATTACACTTTGTAACACTGGAGAAAGACTGCAAAAGCATTTAAAAATTCAGTGATCCAGAAACAGTTACATTTAAAAGAAAAAAAAAAAATCAAGACGCTGGTATGTTTTTAATACCTAACATTGTTTTGAAGCCTACAAATAAGCAAATGAAAACTTTGAGCTTAAAGCACAGCCAGAACCACTACACCACATCAGAAATCCATCTGACAAAAGTCTTGCCAGAAGCTAGAAATCAAAATGAGTAGTTATTCAATACACAGATTTGTAGTCAATTGCAAGACTTGGTTTATATCCAAGATTTTGAAGGCTTATAGCTTCCAGATGACAGAGAAAACATTAAGTTACCAGAGACTTTACATCATTCAACTGTTGTCAGATTCCTCATGGACTCACTAAATCTTTGGACAGACTAAGGCAGCAATAAGTTCCAGTATTAAGAAAATAACTGTTTAATACAAATACATCTTGATTTCAAGATTTCTTACTCTGTCTGATTCTCCCCTATTCATTTTATTTAAAAAAATGGAGGGAAGAGGAAGAGATACGACTTGCTCTGCAGCAGCGTCATGCTACATTATCCATCCCAATTCATCTCCCTCTAGACAAATTTCTTGCCCACAGTTGTCATCTCCTTCTATACCCTACCACCTTTCCTCCTTCCCTGTGTTAATGGAGTAACAAACAGTACTACTTGACAGAAACACATTCCAATTTTCATCTGCCTTTTTTTTTTTTTTCTTCCCCCCAACAAATAACCACGAAACCTAAATACCCAGTTCCTTTACCTGGGTATTGCATGTGCGTTTTAGTATTCTTTTTGTATCCTAACATTACTGGGTTGAGATGAGGAGAAAGGAAACATCAATAGCTCAGTAAAAACCATCCTAACAGAGATGTGTGTTAGAGCAGTATAAATGAATGGTCAGAACTAGCCAGTTGGAATCCCCAAGTTTCACATTATCTCTTTATAAGCAGCATGCTTTTATGACTTGCCCCTCAAAAAAGAAAAGATATTATGAAAAAGCCAATTAATGTTCTTTTACTTTGCTAGACTGAAGATCTGTACTTCATCAAAACCATGTCATTGCAAACAAGGATTTAACTGCTCAAACCAGGAGTGCCCCCTTTGCCCTGTGAGAACATTTGTTCTCACAGCTACTTTATTATTTCTATTTGCTATCCTTTCTCTTCTTTGTCCAACCAGTCTTTCAACCCACCATTTCAGCTCATCTCCAAATTATTCGCTGTTATCCTTCACTCTAGGCTAACTTTTCCAGTTAGCAAGTAAAACACGAACAGCAGGGAAAAAACAACAACAACAACAACAAAAAACTAACAGAGCTAAATCTAAAGAGCCAAATCCTATTTGTGCTTCACTTACAGCTTGTATTGAAACCCAGTACATTAGTCAATTCAACTAAGCCAAACAATACTCAAGACTGGATACTTACACCATCAAATTCTATCAAAAATTCTGTTTTTAGACGTCTACTAGCATCATGTTCACCCTCTCTTCTTTCACACAAAAGGCTATCAACTTCATCTAAAAAAAAAATAAACAAATCTTAGTTAGGCTTTCAACATTAAAGCCCTCATATTCGTCTAAGTTACTTTGCTAACACAAGGCTCCAGCAAGAAAGCTGAAACATTAATTCCCCAGCAGACAAAGAGATCTAGTAAACAGATTTCTCATCACACCATGTGTTGCCCTTTAAACATATACAACCACAGATATAAAGAAAAAAAAAATCTTTTGGGTAATAGATTGCATCCAGTACAAGCAAAATCCATTTTCATGTTTCTAGTATAATACAGAAGTGTAGTGTAATTCTAGTGTAATACAGAAGTGCTTTGGAGAGGTAGTATAACATCGGTGCTTTTGAAGACTTTTCCTCATTATTAACACCAACTGACTAACAGAATAGAAATCAAACACATTGTCTATATGGAACCGTCTATATGGATTAGTCTGCCAGTTATCACTGAGACTGGTTTAGCTTTCTAGATCTGGACTGCAGAATTACCCTCCAGAAGTTTACTTGACCCTAAGAAAGTCTACATGTTTATGAAAATATGCATGGAATCAACAGCATTTAAGGTCTTACCTATAAAAATTATAGAAGGCTGTAGTTCTCTGGCTACTGCAAACAGAGCACGCACCAGCTTCTCTCCTTCACCCACCTAAAAAGAACAATAAATTGTTTTTTTTGGGTTTTTTTTTTGTTTTGTTTTGTTTTGTTTTTATTACCAGAGAGCTAACACAAGGACATGCAGAAAACACTGCTTAGAAATCGTGATGCTCAATCCATTCTTATACTCCTCAGGTTTCCACCAGTTCAGTATAACATAGAGCAGCATTATTTCAGTCTCAAAAGAAACATCAGAACTTTACTAATAATTTCACTTAAAACTTTTAAAGAGAGTTTGGTGCCTACACATCAAAAGGAGCTTAGGTACCCTCTTCCTATACATTTTCATGGGGGAGGAAAGACTCACAAGCACTCTTCTGTTTGAGAGCAAGGGTCATCCTGAACTAGAAAAGCCCTTAAGATATTATCACATGGACAGAAAAACTCTTGACTTCATCAGCCACTTTTCTACAGCTACGTGCAACAAATTCACCACAGACTCCTCACAAGACCCTTGCCTTCTTAAGTGACAAATATAATTGTTTTCAAATTAACATGACTTACAGCTGCTACTTACATATTTTGAAGTCAGACTTGCTGCACTTATATTAAAGAAAGTAGCATTTGATTCTGCAGCAACTGCTTTGGCCTGGTAGGAGAAAAAAAGAACACAATGTCATATTGAAGGTAAGCTGTTTTCTTTTAAGAAATTTTAAACAGATTTCATGTAAATGCACATTGGGTGGGAAAGCAAACACTCATATTGACACAGTTCTGATAGCTCAAAACCCTGTACAGATACATTTTCATACACTCTCTGAATTCTTCTAAACTCAGTACTTGTTCTCAAAGGTCAAGAGCACACATAGCAAGGAATATAGTGTTACTGATTACTATTTGAAGACTGCTGAGATGGCTTGCAAGCAGTTATTTCAGACTATGCTTATCAAACCTGCAAATCTCCGCGCTTCTGAAGCTGTCACTCATGTCCTAATTGATGATAAAAAGAAACATTTTCCTTTAAAGGGAACCTCTTGTGAATGTTACAGAAAGTGTCCACGGAGGCCACTTAAAATAGGAAAGGATAACGGTCCAACCACTAGAGATGCCCTTTTATTTTTCTAATCACAACTCTAAAACTAAATATAACTTGCTCACTGAAAAATACAAGTGTCCAACTCCTCTCAAACATGTATCCAGCAAACATTTGAAACAGCTAAAATTCAATTAATGTGATAATTTAGTCAGATCAAACTACATTAACAATTTCACATTTCTTTCTCATCCTATCCTTACAAAGCCTGTTTTCAGAGAAAAACTAGGAAAAAGAATCAGTTGAGCCAAAACACTTCCAGAGCACACTCAACAGTTGCGTGGCCAGGCAATCGCAACAGACATGACAGAGGATGCTGAGTGAGCTGCAGCACTAGGGCCCCGCACGCTGTGGGGACGATGATGCTCCCAGCGGCTGCTCGTTCGTCTCACTGCAGCCCCGCAACCTGCCCCGCCAGGTGCCAAGCACAAGCGGACAGACACTCCTGCAGGAACCCCTGATGTAAGGAATTTACCATGGCACTGTGTTCTCTAGGAAAAGAAGCTTGGACTTGTCGATTAAAGTTTTAAAATAGAGTGATATTTAACAGAATTAAATTCAAGAATAGCTTAGCAGTTTAGTCCCGCCACCCAAAAAAGAAACTACCTACAAGTAAGGAAAATTGGTATTTCCAAATTAAACTGAAAGTGTAATACAAATCCAGAAAGATTTCATAGCTCACTAATAAAACACCTGTAACACCAAGAATCTTTTCACATTTAAGAAACTGGAAGTGCTGTGTTGATTTCATCCCAGTGCCACTGACCACAACAGTTTCATCATCACCTTCACCCCTCCAGTCGTGAACTTTCCATTGTACACCGCAGGAAACATACTACAAACTCTTCAAAGTCAGGAAAATTTTCCAGTGTTGTGATTCACTTTAGTTTTGAAAACAGGAGCAAAATATACCAAAAAGTTATGGGCACTCACACATGCCCACATCGGATGTGGCTCCCCAAATAGCTCCAACATAATGTGCAAACACTACACTAAAACTATTCTGGTGAAACACAAAATATCAACTTCTTCCAGATAATAAAATGTCTGCAGGACATATATGAAAAAGCCATCTGGTGATTAGTATTTGCTGAGAACCATGCAACATAAAACACCACTGAAAAACACCGAATTTGAGACACTGAAAACCACCATTCATGGTTATCCGTTACACTCATGAACTCTTGCATGCGGTAGTTCTCTTACCAACATTGTCTTCCCATTTCCCGGAGGACCAAACAGCAACAATCCACGTGCAGGAGCTCTAAGTCCTGTAAATAACTGAAAAATGCATCATAGGTTACCTTCAAAGAGATAAACTGTTACACACCTAGTATGCGTACACTTGGACTTATTCTTTGGACTCAGTAGGTTTTTGTAAAACTGTACAAATATTATTTTGCTCTAGTTCTTAGATGCATGATCTGCTTCAATCAGTTGTGCTTAGAGAAGAAAAACAAATTACTTGGGGGAGATTTTTATTTTCTATTACTACCAGGAGCTAATGCACATATCACTATTGTTTGCCCACACACTAGATAAGTCATGATCATTCTGCACATAGATGTACTAACATGCCTCAAGGCAGACAGTCCATTAAGTTTAAAGCATTAAATTAAGGGTAAAAATGTAGTCCATGCATGCACATACATGTGTGGGACAGAATACAGCAGCAAAAGCCCTATTAACTCCACACAGAAGAAAGATCCACCTGCCTGAATTCTTCTTTCAATTAGACTTATGTTTTAGTCCAAGACTATTTGAAATATTACTTAATAAGCACCAACTCTCTCCAAATTCCCTTTTATCACTTATCTCTTCCCTCCCATTTTGCAATGTATTTTTTTGACACAGTATAAAATTGCACCAATCACAGATTGAATTAGGGCAACCAAATCTACAAACTCTCACAGAATATATCTCCTCCATTTTTTTTGCTGTCCATTATCCCCAGTGCTTTACCTTAGCACTTTCTGGAGAATTTTACAGTACCATTTGATGGACCTCATGCATACCACTCCATTTTAACCTCCAGTAATTCCTTACCATAAAACTGGGATAGACAAGAATCACCAATACAAACCATACCTAAATACCACTGTCAGATGGCATTCAATTTTAAGAAGTGATTGCATTACAAGTTTACCCTGAGATAATCAACATGCATTTTTCCCTAGTATTTCATCTTTCACAATATTTAGGTTATGCTTAATCCTCTCCATTCACCTCAGTTCTTGCTCTCCTACAAAAAATACCATTAATGGATTTGTTTATATATGAAGATGCAGGCACAAGCCTCGGTAATTTTATATCTGTTTTTTTGTTTGTTTTGTTGTTGTTGTTTTTAGTAATTATTTGTTTAGAAAGCTCACACCTCAGTTAACCTTTTGGTTAGTCAATGTAGGAAAAAGAAAGAACTTCACCGCAGTATTCTAACACAGATTCTTTGTCCTCCTTTTTCAGGAGGACTATCACCACCCAGCTATCGAAAGCCATCACAAGCAGCACAGACAGGATTCAAGAATCACCACTTCATGTGTGAAGTACAATACATTTCTTTGATTCTACCCCAGAAACATAACAATACTCAATTGCTTACCTCAGGTCTAAGAGAAGGAAGGATAACAATCTCTTGCAAAGCTTGCTTAGCCAGTTCCTGCCCAGCAATATCATCAAATTTGACAGCTGGCCCACTAACAAAGAAATGAAAGGCTAATTAGTCCAACAATGAGCTACTTCTTGGCTGCAGCTGACTGGTTTAATGCATTTGACAGAACTGTTTTGAAGTAAAGTACAATTTACTAGGCTACACATTTCACAGTATAAGCATTTATTTGACTTTTGATTCTTTTAGTCAAGTAGAAAGAAAACATGCTTTTTTAATAGCTAAGAGGAACAGAATTGTATGAAATACAGAAACAAAATCAGGAGGGTACCCTAGTATAGAACCACCCACTTCCTCAGACTTACCTGTCAACAATTTCATTCAAGATGAGATTAGCAAGATTACTGTCCACATTTCTAAATATCTTTGTGTCTTTCTTTTTTCGAGCAGCAGGGGTAGGAGTTGAAGGCTTATTTGTTCTGCTGTTTTTAGGAGCAGCCTTGAGGGGAATGGAAAAGAAAAATAAAACAAAAAGATTTTATAGCATAATGTTTATAAAATCTACACTCCATTTTCTCATGTAAAATTAACTTATTAACAAAATCAGATATTCTTATATTATATTTTACTACAAATCACACTATTATATTCAGCCATAGGTACAGCATCTTAGACTCCAGAAGATGTCTTTTTCTAATATTAAACTCAGGTCTATAAAGAAAATTAGTTTTACGGTATACACTTAAAATAAGGCAGGCATGTATTCCCAAAAACCTATAAGCACAAACATCTACCACTGTAATACCCTAATAAGAGACCCCTTAAGTGCCCTCCTATTACAGCAGCAATACTAAAGTTCATGCTCTTTTCCTCCCCATTTTTTCTCATCTTTGTTCTACTTTGCTGTGGCATGGGAAGGGGATGGAAATAAGAAGCAAAAGAAATGCAGCATTTTTCTGCCTTACTAGTACACAATTTTATATTTCAATCACAATCTAATCATAGCTAGCCTTCCAATGTGGCTGCAATGCAACCTGTGCACGCATACTCTGCTTGGGAAAGGATCCATGGGAAATGCTCTGTAGTTCTGAACTAAAATTTACTTCCTGTATCATTTATACACTAGGAAAATAGCTATCTTTACTCGAGTTATGTATTCCTCAGTTTCCCATGCAGATCAAAATAAAGTATTATGTTCATTACTACCATTACAGTTAAATGCCATCTTTTCACTTTCTGAGTTCTAAAATTGGCTCCAGAGCTTAGCCTAGAGTCTCTAAAATTAGTCTTAATTTAGAGCCTAGCATTTCATTTTACAAAAGCATATACTTGTTATCAGACCACTACAAAACTACAGTAAAAGCAACAAATCTAGAGTTTGTTCAGGATTTTGCATGACATGTCCAGGCATGTCTAAGTACCTCCACTATCAGCATACCTTGTGAGCTGATGTTGCAGGATTAGCTGCTGGTCTAGATACAGAAGACGACGATATCCCACTGTAGCTAGGTGTTCTGTGGTGACCTGAAAGGCCTGTGGATCCAGTTTTTGCAACAGTTTTTGAACGGGGAAGGGAATTACTCGTGTGTGTTAATGGATCCTTCTTTTTCGGAACCGCTCCACTCTCTACAAAGAAAACCAACATCATGAGAAGATATTTCAGCATTTGTACTAACCAGCATTCATTCTTTTAGCATCAGCTCCAACCTGAAGATAACACCGTTCATGTATGTAACAGAATTAGAATAACGTAAATTCTAGACAAAGGCTTACAGCACTTTCAAGGAATTATTTAGCTTTCTGATAGAGTAAATTTTGAATTTTCTAAGAAGCTCTCAAAATCTACAGCTATTTTAGAAACACTGGAGAGGTTCAATTAGAAGTCCTACAACAAGGAAAGAGCACCTGCTGTTACCTGAGAGAAGCAGCCAGAACACAGACCAAAACATTATTTCCCCCAGAACTTTTGAAAGTTATTATTATAATAATGAGCATCCAAATTTCAATCCACTAGTTTCAGGGCATCCATTCTCTAAGGGATGCAAGTAGGCTTGCTACTTTGGATGCCAGCTAACAATTTGTCAAGCATCTTCTATTCACAGAGCTTTACTAAGGGTTTTAGTTTGAGAACAGTAATAGTTGTAAATGGAAACAACTATTAGAAGCTTTTTGCTTACAACTTCGATTCATTTCAGAAATCTCAAAGGTAAGTTAATTCTTAACAAATAGTTCTGCAGCAGTTTAACTTCCTACTTTAAAAATTAATCTTAAACTTTACAACATTAAATTTAAACAAGATGCATCATTTTCTTCATGCTTTTTCCACTTCACCTTCATGTTGGAGCATGAAGATGTCAGATTTCTTGACTGAAAGTTCAACATAGTAACTACAGATGATATAACTAAGAAAAGGCAATTTTGATCAAGAAAAGAAGTAGGCACTTATTTCTCCATGCAACCCTCATGGAGGATGTAGAAATCAAGGTTCATTGGCTCAGATGTGTCAAACAAAGCATCAAGACACAGCCTAGAGGTAAGAACACCCTTTAGAAAGCTAAGCACACAGGCTGGCCAAGGTACTTAATGTCTGCAGTATCACAGTGATTTGTGTTGCACAAATACAGCACTGGTGGCAATATTTCTTAGTATTGTTGGCTGAAGTTGAAGCTGTAAATAATGCCCTATTTTATATACTTTAAAAAAGAAAAAAAAAAAATCAGAGAGTCTTAGGTAGAAGGCTAAAGCCTCAAAGAAGCTCAAGAATAGACCTGAACTATAAGTTTCTTCACTAATGTTTTTTTAAACAGACAATCAACACGCTGGAGAATTATGATTTTTAAGTAGATTAAAGGTTTTATGAAGCATTTTTACTTTATGAAATTGTAGTTCAGAGAATAAAAAATACTTGAAGGTAGAAAGACTCATTATTTAGAAAACGGTGTTTTAAAAATTCAAGTAGGAATACTTCAGTAAAAAAAGTATTACTAGTTTTAATAACTATTTACTTTACTCCTTGGAATGGTTAAGTAATTTCTACCATACTTAAAGACTTTTTAAATATATAAAAAACCCTATATACTATGAGGAGTGAATTCTTATACAGCCTGCAGTTATCCATGTGACTAATTAGCCCAAAAAGCTTCCAAAACAAGCAGGTAGGCAGCCCTCCTTGGGTCACAAAGCTACCCATTTTAAGAAACTACATAGGTTCTGCAGGGATCATCATAAACACAGCAGCAAATGCATCAACATGCAAACCACAATGGAACTGGATGAATACAAGCAACTATACTTACATATAAAATGGTTCTTGTAAAAAGGGCGATTTGCCCAAATCACTCGGATAAACAGAGCTGGTAAGTTTAAACACTCCTGAACAGTAACTTCTAAACCAGAAAAACTCTTCAATTTTACTTTGTAATTTTCCAAGTCAAAAAGCAGCATAACAATCTATAAAAAAAAATAGCTATCCAACACTGAATACCAATATTCAAAATCTATTTTTCAGTCTCATTTGTATCGGCTTAAGGACAACATGGAAGAAAAAGTTATTTGATTTTGGAAGCCTTCCCAACTGTTTCATCCTAACATGTTGCTGAATTATCAACCTTTTCCAAATAATCTCCATCTATGGAGAAAGATGCAATTTTGAGTATCATGTGTTTTCTCAGATAAGGAGCACTTCAGGAAGCTGGAAATACAGGGAGAACAGAAAGGGGAAATAGAAATATTTACAAAGCAAATTACACTCACTCTAGCTGAACCTCCAGGAATCAAGACCACTAAGTTTAGGCATGCTCTGTGATCATTCCTCATGGGTTACACAAAGAAAGAAGTGCAATTTAATTACTCTTAAATGTAGGTGCTCTGCTTCAGCACAACAGAGGGACTTCACTGATTATACAATTTCTCAATGATGAAACATACATAAAGAATTTAATCAAGCCTAGAAATGAAGCAAAGAAAGTTCAGTCCACCTATTTAACCTATGAAAAAACTCCTTGTTAAAAAACACAAATACAGTTCATTCAATTTCTAATGTTTCACTTCAGTTTATATGAAGCAGTAATAAATGCAAAACTCTCAGAACACATTTCTTATCTTTTTGTACATCACCTACATAGCCCTAAAACTGCAAGTCTGTCATAAGTGGCTGAAACTTGTCTCTAGCAGCCTTTTGCCAAACATCTCATTGTTTTATATTGTTGCTCATTGTTGAGCAAGTGTCTAGCATACATGCTAATCACCAAAGAAATCACCATATTCAAGACACTGAATAATTTAGTAGTCTACTTCATGTATTTATTGTTAGAGGACAGTAGCATAGGCGTGATCATTTTGATTTTACTCTAATTCTTGACTGGACTAATTTACTGTAAAGCTTCAAGTTAACACAACTGGAACAAAGAAGATGGCTTTCTGGTCCAAAAACCGCCCCTGACACTTTAATCTGGTGCTTCAGTTTATACACATCACAGATTATGATCAAGCAGGCAGCAAAAGCATATGTGAGGTTTTCTACTGGTTAAATTATGAGAAGATCCCCGATTCCTGATTCTTCTTGCTTTGTGCACTGAAAACCAAGACAGATGGATCTTAACGTTGTTTTAAGCTTCTTGGACACACACAAAAAAAAAAAAAAAAAAAAAAAAATTCTAAGTGAAAATCCAACAGCTCCAGTGCAGCATAAGTATCCAGCCTTTATGGTCAAAGCCCCAAAATAAGCAGTGCTTAGAAATTCCTCTCATATGCCTGTCGATAACAGACAAATAACTTTTATGAGTCACGCTTGGTAGTTTTCTTAGCTACACATTTCCTCCTAACATCACATAGTGAATTACACCCACTAATTGAAATACCAGTAGTTATAAAGGATCAACATTCATTACAGGTCCAAATCAGTAATTCCTTCAAAGATTATATTCCAATTACTTGAATGCACTGAGTGGAATAACTCATTTATAAAAAAACCTTCAGAAATTAACAAGATCTTGTTCTGCATTTTACATTGAAGTGTAGCCACACAGATCAAAGAGAGAGTTTCTCTTTCTGAATTGACATGTGAGTAAAACATCTACTGCTGCCAAACTGTGGTGTTAAAAATGGATGTTACATTACTACTTGTTCCTCCATTTGGGAAGTACCAAAAAAAGGAGTTTAAAAAAAAAAAAAAAAAAATACACACACAAGCACCTCTCTGCATCATCAGTTAATTTTCTGCAACCAAAAGGTTGAGATTTAATGCTGAGCATGAACTGATATATTGGAACTACTGTAATACTACCACTATCGTATGTTAATAAAAATTAAATTCATTAAAAAATATCAAAAACTGCCTTTGGCAAGATTGACAGAAAAATATAGGCGAATATACATGTCTGAAGGAAAAAGAAATCCAGGTTTCTTTGCATCTAATCTAGAACAATTCTGAGAATAAGATTGACAAACATTAAAAAATATACATATTCTCCAAAATAAAGTTTTGGGTCATGTCTACTTGTCACTATTCTTTTAGGGCAAGTGCAAGTTTCCTGCAACTCAAGGCTGGGACCTACCCTTTATAATGAAGTGTTATATAACTATATCATATACATTTTCAAATAGAACAAAATGTCCAATAAAGTAATAGACAGACGTAAGCACGACCAATACCATATTTTAAGGAAGGATAGTGCATCACAAGATGAGAGAGAAGCCAAAGGCCAGAGGAAGCACCACTCTTAAATTCACATGACAGTTAATAGGCTGGCTCTCCTAATCACGTCCAGGATCCCACAATTGCACGAAGTCAGTTCTTTGGGGAAATCTCTTTCAGAAGCTGCTGAGAATCTGAAGCTTATTTTCTGCTGGAAGAATTGCAGTAAGCATGTGCCAGGCTTGTGCAAAGTAACCAAGTGATAGAAGTTTGGCACTTAACTATTTTATGGCCTGCTTTTTAATCTCTCTGCCTCTTCTCAGACCCCACTGAAGTGGGGTAAAGTAAAACTTTCTCTAAGCCAGCACTTCCCCAGGATGGCCCCTGCAACACATCTGTAACAGCTTCTAACTTGTCCAAATTCAGGAGCAACCCTGGAGGAAGGAGAAGGGAATGGCCAGGGAAAGGCACCCGGAGATGATCCGGGCCCCTTGCAGCTGTCTTCACTCCTTCCTGCATACTTCTGAAATGGTTCCTAAAAGACCCTAAGTATGAATCTATACTGGTAGATTCAACAGCACCACTTCTCAGAAGTTTACCAGCAATCACCCCTGCTGCAGAAATTTCAAAAAATAGAAACACCTGCCACAGACTTGGCAATATATTTACTTCAAGCAGATACTAATGGACATATGCTTTGCTATTGACAGACTGAAGTTGATTTGAGAGAAACAGAAGCCTAGACTTCAGTCTAGCCTTCTCCTGCAGCATCAAGCTCTAAGAAGAGGTAGAAAAATAAGGCAGATAAAGCCAAAAGAAAAATGTTTAAAGAAAGCATTGTTCATACTGAATCAGACAGAGCATCTTATCAATTTCTATATATGTCTATTCATCTAATTTCAAGTTAGCCAACTAAGTAAAGATATACGAGTTTTACTTTTAAAGCAAAAGTTTAGTCCACTTTGGAACTTCTCTTCAGCAGTCAAACCAAGCTAATAATGATTATAGTGCCTAAACAAAACATTGTTGGGAAAGGATAAAAATCATTCTTCCTTCTTGTCAGAGAAAGATTGTTCCTCCTCCCATTTTAATTGTATATCATTTATTCAGAGCTTAAAAAAGAAACAAACCCAACACATTCACTCTCACAATGTTATAAAGCAAGAACTATATATATAGGTTTAATAAAATAAATGTCAGTAAAAGTAGTGGTAACTTGCTGATGCCCTTGATTTTGACATTTCTAAAGCAGTTATAACAACTCCTTTAAGTACATAATATGAGAGATATTTGCTAAAATATTGTCTTAACAAATAGCTTTGGATTTTAATATATGAGTTAATAAGGAATAAGCACAGTTGTTTTAAGACCAAACTGCATGCTATAAAACCAAACAGTGTTATCAAAACCATAGAAAATATGGAATATATTTTATATAAAGCCTTTAAAAACAGAAATACGAAACAGAATATGAATATTTTTAAAAGTTCCTGGGGCCAGGAAATATCATTGCATTTTTTTTCTTTTTCTTGTAATATACCAGAAATTGAGAGGCATCCCCTTAACAGTTAGGCCCTGGTAAACCAAACCCACCTGACTGGAGATGTCCATTGCGGCATGCCAGGTTAGTACTGTCATTATAGACCTCCATTTGCGGCTTGGAAATTTGCAAAACTGCCTGCAGCTTCTCTATGCAGTAGACAGAAGGGGGGAGGAAAAAGGACAAAATAAACAAATAAAAAGAAAACAAAAATGAACCAAGAAAGTTTATGTATCTTGAACACTCAAAAGTCTACTTTGGCTTTATTCTACTAGATACAGGGTTAAAGATAAAAGAAATATTACTATTTCATCTACACGTTTAGACTAATCTACATATTTAAATTCTACAAGTAGATACATGACTTAACAGCTTTAAAGCTAGCCATTTTTGACTGAGTTGGTTAAAACAACCTTTCCAATCTAGTGATTGTAGTTATCTCCCAAAAGCAATAGTCAAGATTAACTCAATTCTCTTAAAAGATTTGTGTTAATAATCCATTTCTCAGAGTTCTCCATGAGGCTGCTTCACTGAAGTAGTAACAGCCAGTCCACTTTTTACAGACATCTCAGCTCAAGCAAGACATCACTTACACATTAGGGAGGTCTTTAAAAAAAAAAAAAAAGTATTTAGAAATACATTTGACTAGAAAGTAAATAAAGCTGTCATCCAAACCCTTTCTCCAAGAGAATTAACTTGGCAGTATCTCAATTTATAAGATTACAAGTTAAAGAAAAAAAATTAACCTCTATGAAATCAAGTTAGATTGGTCAAAGCATAAATCTGAAAGGAGTAATGCCACAAAAACAAAACAAAACAAACAAAAAAAAGCACATAAAAAAACAAAATGAATTAAAGTTTAAAACCTCTGTTCTCTACTGTTCATTACAGAGAAAAACAAAAGGCCTCAAGTTGAGGACCTTTATAACCTCTCCCACCTTTATATACACCTAGTCCTTCCATTACAAATCCTTGTTTTCTAAGAAAAGAAGACATAAGTTGTCACATTTGGTTTTGTTTCTTTTTTTTTTTTTTCTTTTTTCTTTTTTTCTTAAATAACCAAGAAGCTGCAGGGGAACAGTTGACCAAGTAGAGGAGAGACAACCTCTGGCAACATAAACGCACATCCTACAAGAAAAGCTTAATTCTGCTTTAAAATCTAAACAGACAAGACCACATATGCCCCAACTTAAGGAAGGGACACCATTCAAAGCCTGCAGATCAGACAACCAAAATAAGGTAAAATGCTTCACTAGCTCTATTTATTAACCTATTACAATTCTTCTTCCCCTCTCCCTCCCCCCACCCCCTGCCATCTGCTTGGTTTCTTTGCTCTGCCTGTTCCTGATCATAGGAGGAACACATATTAGTTTATATGATGATGCAGCAATAATGTCCAAATTGAATAAAATGCCGATTAGCATGAAAACTCTGAGTAGGTGAGTATGAAAACCTGAAGTTCTAGCACTGAACACAGCAAAATTGGAAATCACTAAAGTGCAGTCTCCAAACAAGCACAAATTCCATAACTTTATTTCTGTGAGAAGATGCAGGACTGCCCACAGAAACAGTGTTGCAGCTTCAAGTGGTGGCAGGACATTCCATTCCCTGCTTAAAGCAACCTGCAAGCACACAGAGAAGCTCACAAAACAAAATAAGTGTTCAAGACTTGATAAAACACTAGATAATCTGTTCAGTTTTGAATAGTCTTTCTGAATTTTATAAAGAATCCCTAGGGAGTGTCCCCAGTAAATTGGCTTAAGTAGGAATTCTTCAAGTGCTATGTGCTTCAACACTACTGTTTGAGACTGGGGTTTTAGCAGGACGATAAATTCTTACACTTCCATGACAGTTCCAAATATTCAGGAACTTAGAAACTGCAATAGAAATCCAGGCATATCTGCAATCCAACTCTTGTCCTGATGGAATTTACAGTGTCTTTCCATCATGCTGCATATTAATCTTATTTTAATAATGTACCTGTTTTCTTAAGAAGTGGCATACCTGTACAGTCCTTTGGAATAAAGGAATTAAATGTCACCCCAGAGAATAACAGGATGTCTTAACTCCTCCCTCTTAAATGCTCTTTTCCTATGTCTCCAGAAGACAACAAGTAAAAATCACACACTCTTTCCTTTGTCTCCTTAAGGATACATGAATCTTACAGAAACTCCAACTATTTCTGTTTCTACAGGTCACAAACCAGGAGCTATCTTTAGGATCACAGAACATGCAATACAACTCTGAAGTAACATTTCCACAGGGTCCATAAAAAAATGACATGTGAAATAACAAAAAGATGCTTTAAATTGTTATGAATTTGAGCAATGTTTATTAAACCATATAACACACTCTAAACTATTCAAGCTTGCAGAGATTAAGTAAATTGTAAAAAAAAAAAAAAAAAAAAAAAACCTTAATTTCCTTTATTTAATGAAAATGTGCTGTTCATTTGGTCCTTTCTCTAATTTTTCTCTCAACTACATCACCTGAGACAGATTCATACTGATAAATTGGACAAGCCTACGTAGAGTAACATACTAAATTTAACATAATTTCTAGCTAACTTAATTTCAATTTAATTACTTAGAAGTTAAAAAAAAGAATTCAACACCAACACTCTATACAATAAACTCTGCTCCATGCAATCACCTTTCACACTATAATCCAAATGAATACAAATAGCATATGACCATGCATTATGGCATTAAAGTTGAAAACACTAGGTTGACTTTAGCTGCAATTTCTACCCTTTTTATATTCTCAATCAGAATATAGCAAGTAAGCAACTTACCCACAAGAGCTACTACAATGAGACAAACATGAAGCACTACCCACAAAATTAATACAGACATTGCTACTACAAGGTTTAGAGAACATCAACATTAAGAAGTCCTAATTACTTGTATTAATTAGAATGTCAACAACAGGCCACATCTTGTCAATGACGGCTAGCAGGTAATCACTTCCATTCTTTCATTCCCCTGTTTATATTCCCTCTTGGAGATAGCCCTAACCATGCCAAACAGAAAATCTCTTCTCTGAATATACTGAGATTTGAACACTCAAAGCTAAACTAGAAGAAGCTGGAAGAGTGCTCCACTCCATGCTCCCTTCATATGCAAACAAAAAGGCCTAAGGATGTGAATAGCTTCAGGAGGAAAAAGAAAAAAAATCACTTTCTTTTGGCCATCAAAATTTTCCTGTCAATCACCGATTAAGACCCAAGATTTACTAGGAGTAGCAGGAGAAAGGAATGAAGGAAGGTTGGTTCTCCTGACCATTCTATAGGCTTCTCTGGCAAACTTATGCAAGACACAGTTAAGCACAATGCAAGATTAAAGCGGCACATTCAAAAGCTTAAACAAAACAACAAAACAACCAAAAAGCCACCTCAAAAAGCCCAGAGTTGTGTCGGGCATTCTAACCCAAGAACTCTGCAACTGCTTGCAGCTCAGTCAGTATAATGGAAACAAGGATATTTATTCCTCTTCAGGGGAAAACCAACATATGTACTTGAGTTTTATCATGCAGAATAACGCATCTTTTCCAAGCTCCTTGTTTTAGTAACTTCATTAAGAAGTCAGCTATACCAACTGACTTTGGTAGAGCTAAAACTTGTGCAATATTATGCTTCTGAAAAGAAATGATCTTACCTGCTGATCTTAAAAGAGAACATGACTAGATGAAGACTTAGGAAAGTCTTCAGAAAAGAAGAATTAGGATTTCATAACCTTTTGGACTACATAATGTTGAAGAACTGTTTTTACAATACATGCCAATAATCAAGAAAATAGTTTTAAACATAAAAGCAGAATTAACAGTAACAGAAAATAAATACACTTGCAATAAGCACACTTAAGTGCTCAAAATGAGCAACACAGTGTAAGTTTTATCACTATTAACACAGGAATTCTAAAGTTTCTACATAGATAAGACCTCCTCAGTTTGTGAAGTCAAGTATACTACTCTATACAGACTTCTCAATAGCTTTTATACCTATTTAAGATTTAAGGAAGTGAACGAAGAAATCCTGGCTTCAAAAGCCACGAACAGCATTAAAAATACTACTCACAGCTATAACCAAACTTAAAGAGACCCTATATAAACAGTGATGCCTTCACTCTGAAATCTGAAAAGTAATATTTTAAAAGACTGCATTACATGAAGTTGTGCATAACAACAAACTTTTCAAAGTCATGAATAGTAACTGGTACCTAAAAGCTGCAAGCGATCCTTGGCCATTGCCAAATTTGTCATCATTTTAGATTGTAGACGTCGAGCCCGTTCACACTGATCACCTTACAAAGAAAAATCAATATTAAATCAGAATTTGTCAAATTAAAAAATAAGTTCTAGAATGCTATCATCTTCCACTTCCACCCACCCCTTATCTACCCTCAACACTAACTTTATTGCAAAAATCAGAAAAAATATCCAAAAGCTGTCTACTTACTCAACATTTTTATATTAGCTGTCGCTATCTGCTTTAAAACACTGACTGTACGGAGTGGGCAACTTGAACAGTGCACTGATTTACACATTCTCCAAAGTCTCATGCTAGGCTAATATTTACTTGCTTGGTATTTTTCTAAACAGCTGTCAAGTAAGAAAGATTTTTTTTTTAAAGTTCAAAAAGTGAGTGAGAGGCAAGTACAATTCAAAACATATTTACTTCAGCAAAATTAACAGATTTACATTGTTGACTGTGTCCCTTTGCATTTCAAGATGTGTGGGATTACAGACAGTAATATTACTTCCTATAAACAATGCCTGTTCAATTCAATTTAAAAAAAAGTTCACTTAGGCTGTTGTTTTAGAAGCAGTATGTCAATCAATACTGTTTGCAAAATTCCCCAAATACAGCAGAGAAACCAAACAATGACCCAAAAAAAAGAGCTTCAGGTGTGAGGTTTTAGGTTATGTTTATGTTTATGAGTGTCTTGAGGACTGGGATTCTCAAAAAGCCTTTCACTACAAAGGTTTCTCTACAATGTATTACAAACGTACATATCAATTTCTATACCGGAGCTTAAAATGCTTCCCTATACAACAGACAGCTTTCTTCTGTTGTTGAAAGTGTTTAGATATTTTGGCATAAGCTATTCAGAAACCCAATACTAGCCCAATCCCAAAAACACTTTTTGTTTTATATTAAAGAGTATATAAAACTCTGCAGGTGCAAGAACACAAACTAATCCATGACTGCTTCAGCATATCTAATTGAAACTTGCATAAGATTTTGGACAGCTACAGCTCTCAACATTAAGACAGAACAAAGAAATGGACCAGTGTTCACCTACAGCTCAAACAAGAATAAGAGATACCTTTATGTGCCCAATACAGCAGACAATTCCTAGTATCTGTCACATTCAGCACTACTGATTCCTCATTCTGAGGAAGTCATAAACCAATATTGATCAATATCTTTTCCACAACACTCAA
Organism: Crypturellus soui; assembly: GCA_032275445.1. NCBI lineage: Eukaryota > Metazoa > Chordata > Aves > Tinamiformes > Tinamidae > Crypturellus > Crypturellus soui. The sequence goes on from JAUBNY010001146.1 coordinate 4,246,552, forward strand.
AACTGGCTTACCTTGACCAATTACTATGACAGCTATTCCTTTTTCCAGTTCTTCAATTCCCTTCTTATACCATTCAACAGCTTGTTCCTTTTGTCCTGCTTAAAAAGGAATTGAACCCATTATTTTTTGTAATGAATTAAAGTCTAGGAATGGTTCCATATAATACTGCATATAACAAGTAAAAGGATGGGACATATGCTTCAACAAAACTATCATTTAAAGAAACACTTAAAGGGACACTGTCAACTTTATTTCTACTTGGTTTCAAATAAGCTTTTCCTTTAAATGTATTACACCAGCCTCAGACCACTTCTGCCTGTTTTAAGAATACTTCTCCAACCACCTTAAAAGCATCACTTCCCTTAAAAAGCCCTAAACTACACATGTTCTCAGTAAAAATACTAAAGTTATCAGGTTTTCTTTTAGCATACCAAATCAAAATATTCCTCTGAATCTTCCAATGACACCCAACACCGACATAACCCTAGGAACAGGGCAATTCAAGAAGACAAGCAAAGAGCCTAAGACGATGCAATGAGAGAGCTCTTTCCCTCTTCTAGTCAACTTCCACGATGTTTCATATTTAGCTAACATTTGTATGGCATCAGCTTGATGTTCCTGGACATATTGCCTCGATTGTTCATCCTGTGGTGAATTTTTAGTACTGCAGGTGTTTAGCAATCTGTGCACGAAATACAATCTATGCAGAGATCACACCACAGTGTACAACTTCATAAATGGACATTAAGCAAATAAACCAATGAACACACCTACTCTAGGTTACCTGACATCATGTTAGCAAATGAAAGATACTGAAAGATATTCAGACTTACTGAATATCTTTCCCTTTCTGTAGATACTCTGCATCAAAGAGATACTGCATTGCATGTTGAAATAGGCTCTTGAAAGTTGGGCATATTACACCAAGATTCCCTTTCCACAAAGGAAGATAACACATCACGTGTTCTATTTTAAACCTACTAGGTTTAAATTAGCTGCTAGGGTTGAATGAGGCAACAAATGCCTAGAAAAATATGAGACTTTCACAAAACTATATGTAGGTGTCAGTTACAAATGATACTGTTGCTTCTGCCCTCAAATATTGACAACTCCAGTCCTATATTCTAGAAAATCTGAGTGTCAGTAAAATATCTAAATGCATTTCCAGAATCTTATTCTCAACTTTCTTTTTCATCTCCAGCTTCAATATTTGCTCACAGTACTGGGCAAGTTGGTCTGTGCTGGTAATCCACGCTTTGCTCTCTTTACCATGTAAACTGCAGGAGTATTTTGGGAATCATTCTCTTGCCATGCTTTCCCTGCCAGCCTCTCACATCCCCATTGTTTTGATCCTCCCTGCAGTCACCTTTTAACTTCTCCCCATCCCTGCCACCTACAGAAACAGTTTCAATTTCATTGCAAGACTAATGCTGATTATAGCTATTACAAATCAAAATGATTCATGTAAGCTTTGCCTATAGCAATCTGGAGGGCAGTGTGACATGCCACCCCACACCCACTTCCAAACTGGGGAGTTTTAAAAGCAAAACATCAGATCTGATGGTAAAGACAATGCTCTGAATGTGTACAGAGTAGCTTACTAATTTTCAGTCACTGAAGCCTTAAAAAAAAAAAACTCTTCAGAAGTCATTGCTTTGCTTTGTCGGTCTCACAGAAAAATGGGATATTAAGCTTGATTTTGAAAATACCCAAAAAAGAGCAGGAGATTCCTTAACGATTTAGAAATATAAAAATTATCACTGCAGTGTTTTCTTAATTACTGAAGCACACACCTTCCAGAATACCAAGAGCTCCACAAAATTAAAGGATATGAGACACTAAAAATAGCAACCATTTCATATACTATGCCTAGTATATTACTTTCTATTTGAGGTTACAAAAAAAAAAGTAAATAAAAACATTAAAAGTATGTATGTATTCCAGTGCTATGAGCAAGAAACAGATATATTCTAATTATAAGTTTATACAAGTAATAATAATGCATTAAAGCAAAGTGAGTTCCTTCCCAGCAAAATTATTATTACAGTGGCAGGGCTTTAACAGCTTTGCAGCTGCTAGTGTTAGCAGTAAGGGTTATTTTTTCTTCTTACTAGATGTTCACTTTGTTGAACTAATCCAAATATGACAACTGCAGAAAGAGCAAAAATAAGAAGTCACATAATACGACTGGAATCAGGATTTTAAAGTCTAACTTTTAAGCCTCAAATCTTACAACTGTCAATGGTTCTAGACCACAAGAGCATTAACAGGTGCCTGGCAATTTAAATCTCTTTGGGAGACACTTCAGGGCTGTCATCAACAACGCAAAAGCTTTAAGCTACCTTGAGTCTCCAGTTCTTTCTTACTTTACTCCTGCAGCCCCTGATTCTCCAGTGTTTTAGGTCTTTCCTGACCTAATGTAGCTACACAGTGTTTTTCCAATTTGCTCTTTCCAAACTGTCAATGCAGAGCGAGAAGCACTTGTTGCTTAATGGTGCAGCCAGTACTCGGTTTTCACAGAAGCTCCAACCCCTAAGTATTTCCTAGCCTCCTTCTCTACAACTAAACATTTGACCATACATGAAGAAATAGAAGATGTTTATGGGGAAGTTTAAAACCCAACATAGCATGTCTCAAAAGAGGACCTTTCAAACACTGCCAGAATCGTGCTGCTGCATTTAGACCAGAAAGCTAAATGAAATGAATCGGTCTCATTTTTGTTCTTTTTTGAATTCTCTAGACAAATAAATAAATAATTTCCTGCATTTTACTTAGTTACTTAGTCAAGTGCTAAACACTCTCCTGAAAGACCACTAAACGGAGAGCCACATTTTTAGGAACAAATGTGCTAAAAAGTTTAAGGAGGAAAAAAAAAGTATTAAAAGAGCAACAACTAAGATACGAATAATCATTTCTTTCTGTGGGAGCCAGCTGACCTGATGCGTGCAGACTGCAAGCCAAGCTCCTGGGATTCTCACCGGAGCACTATGTACATTTGCACGCCATGACATTAAAGGAGGCGCTTCCATCATCTCCCTGCGCGAGGGCTAGGGAGCTTGGTCAAATCTAAACCCAGCCACACACTAAAACAGCCCCTTAACTCTCAAACCAACTTACCCGGAGTTGTAAAATCGAAACATTCAAATGAGGATTATTAAAGCCCAAATGCAAAGGCTTGCTCTGCGTCAGGCAAAAATAAATAAATTAATGGTGTGTGCTCACATTATGTACGTATACACACATGTATATGAGCAGCTGCTGGGCAGCAGCCCTTGGGGCGAGCCCGCGCCTCGCGCGGTCCCTGAGCAAGGCGGGAGACGGCAGCGCCGGTGAGTAAGTGAAGGACAGGCAGAGAGGCCCCCCCGCGCCGGCGCCTACCCCGCTCGTCCTCGTCGATGCGCAGCGCCATGGAGATGCACTCGAAGGCGCGCTTGTGGCAGGCCCGCACCGCCTCGGCCGCCCCGCCGGGCTCGGGCGCGTCGCCCGTCGCGGCCCTGCTGCCCTTGGCGGCCATGAGGGCGCCGCGGGAGAGGCGCTCGCAGAGCCACGCGAAGAGCAGCCCCAGCTGGAAGGCGACGAAGCGCAGCAGGGCGAAGGCGGCGAACAGCGGGTACGAGAAGTAGTAGAGGTTGCGCTTGTGCGGCGACGATGCCGCCCCCGCCGGCGGCGGCGGCGGCGCGGAGGGAGCCGGCGCGGGGGGCGAGGCCGCGGCGGCCGGGGCCGAGGCGCTGGAGCCGGCGGAGCCCTTCTTCTTGCCTCGCCCGCCCG
>JAUBNY010001146.1:4266097-4287006 GCA_032275445.1 Crypturellus soui
GCTTGGATGCAGTCCTGTGCCACGTGCTCTAGGTGGCCCTGCGTGTGCAGGGGGATTGGACTAGATGACCTCTAGAGCTCCCTTCCAACCTTAGGAATCAACCTATGATTCTATGATTTCAACCTGCATAGCTTTAAGGATGTGGCTGTGGCGGGGATTCAAATTTGAATTGTAACAATTCTTTCGGGCATTCCTGTAATTCTCCAGGGATTGTGTTGCCAGGTCCTCCTACCTACTCTCTTCATGCTTACCGTTTGGGACAGGGAGTGATTTGCTAGGTTATATATAACTGGCTAGCATTTAAGCTTCCCATTTCCTGAAAACTGCTCTATTTCTATGGAGCTAAGTTTGGGTACAGAGAGCAAACAGGTGTCCTGGAAGCTCTCATCCTGTTCCATTAAGTTTCTATTGCAGTTGCGACTGCGCTTGTATTTGCTAACTGTCCAAGAGAACATGAGAAAGAAGGTGTGTGTATTTTTTTGTTTTTAATGGATATGTTCAAAATTACTTCCCCTGAAAGCATATCAAAGAGGCTGCATGAGCATGAGCTCAATTCGATGGCAGTTTATCCAGAGGTGCCAGACATCTGAGGGAAAGATATCAACAAACTATCCGAAAGGATGCTTGGGACTGCTGCTACAGTTATAAGGACCTGACAGAGTACCCATTGCTGTGCTTGAGAAATGTAACGTCTACCAGGCCTGACAGCAGAAGTCAGCCTTGGAGAAGAAGGGCTGAAGTCAAGTTGAGGAAGGGACCCTGGAAGTTGTGGGAGCAGAGGATGAAGAACAACTCCAGAATGCAAAGCAATGTGAATGCAGTGTATGTGTAAGGGTTGGAAGATGCGTGTTCCTTGTCTTTACTAAGACTGATAAGTTCTGTGGAGCAGCTGTTGCCTCAGCTGAGGGCAGGGGCTTTGCAGCATCCCTGGTTCCTGCACTGTTTTTTCCAGCTTAGGTTCTGCCTTGAAAGCTAGTTCCAGTGTGCGTGCATCACCTGCTTGTGTGACACCAGTAAACCCTGCAGAGCTGGTGTGCCTGGCTGTGCAGTGAGATACAGAAGTGTGCCTAGATGTGAGAATGGCATCTCTACCTGTAAGTAATCTGCTTGGTCCTTAGCAGGAAAGGGAGGTTCCAGGCTGGAAATGTAATTAGTTTCTACCTATTTGATGAAACTAAGGTTAAAAAGAAAAAAGGCTTTGTAGGGATCATGGTAGCCATTTAACTTCCCATATATTCTTTATGCATAATATGTTGTTGTTGTTGTAAAGAAAACCTAAAAAAGCAAGTTGTTTAGCAGGTGTCTGCAGTTGACCTCAGTGTCATGGTTATCTCGATCAAATTTTACAGGTCCTCTCTTCTAGAATTCTTGATGTGGGAAGTTTCCTGTCTGCTGTACATCAGCCTGTGTAGCTTGTTAGAGGCCTTCAGCCATGGACATGTGGAGCATCATCTGCCTTAAAGCAATGGGCTTCATTCAAGCAGAAGCTTAGAAAAAAAGTTGCTCCTTCTTCGTAGCAGCCACACTGAAGATGGAAATCTCTGCAGCTGAGCTTCCAAACTGGAGTAGTGTTATGACTGTTGCTGATAGTAGCCTGCAGCGTTAGCTACCTTATTATATTTTTACTCAACCTTGATCCATATATCCATTTTAAAATGGTTAAAATTGGAATGTGGTATCATACTCCTCCTATGGATTAGCAACCTGGTGTGTGGTTGCTGCTAGCTACACTTCCAAAGAGAGAGGAAGGCATGTTGTGTAAAAAAATGTATCAACCTGCTGCACTGCTGTCCTCTATAATATTTTTTTAAAGGATCTCCTCTCTCTGTGGTGAAAAACAGCACTCTTTTTGGTTTATTTTTGGCAGAAAGTTCCCTTCCTGCTGGGTGAATTCAGCCATATAGGACTCTTGAGATATGTTGACTAGCAGGGTGAATGGGAAGAATAGGGACAACCTAAACAAAAAATAGCTTTTTTTTTTTTTCTTTTTTCCCCATAGCTTTGAACGCAAGGTAGCCATGCTCCTAGATACAAAAGGAACAGTTGAAAGGAAAAATGAATGACATGCAGGGTACTATACTGAATGTGGGCTATTTGCAAGATAGGATGTGGTAACTGTCACTGTTTATTCTTTCATGCTACTAGATTCTATAAGCATCGGACAACTCTTCTGGGAGGCAATCCATGCATTCCTGAAATGAAAACAGTCAATGGCAGATGTGCATCAGCCTACCTTTTTCCTCGTTCTGTGGATAGCATGCCGTGACAAGTGAGATGTCACATGTCACGACACTTTACATGCTTTGTTTACTGGCAGCTGACCTGCCTTGCTTGGCTCCTGCAAGAGCTAATTGAATACTATTGTGCTCCTTGATAAGATAAATCTTGCCGCAGCTTTTCCCCAACCAATGAAATGCCAGTACAGTCAAATCACAAACATTTCTAGAAAGCTCTTCTAAGCAATAGCAAAAGCCAGTCAAGAGATGTGCATAAATAACAACACTGTGATCTGAAACTTGCCTTGCTGAACAAGTTCATCCATCATGTTCTCCCTCACCTAGCCTTTGTGTTCAGGGCTTTCTAGTGCCTGTCCTCTGAACAAGAACCTACCTTTCTGCAACCTTATCCATGCAGTTGTGAGTGATGTGGTAACTGCTGGGTTGATTTGAAATGGGTCTTACTCTCTACCAAACAGTATTTTGTATGACAAGCCAAGTACATGGTCTGTCTCCACATAAATGTTTCAAGTGAGCTTAAACTTCTGGTGCTGTTGTGTACAGAGCTTCTCTCCTGCTGTTGTGGCTTAGGAGGAGCCACAACAGCAGGAGTAAAAACCCCAAAGTGCGTAGGTGCAGAAATCTTGATGATAGTATTTGTAAGGATTAAAGTTTCTTACTTGTTTGGGCAAGAAATGTGCAGGAATGTTCAGAACTTGTCTTTCCAGCTGTCTGAGCGCTGGTGTCCAGGGCAGTTGCAAAGGATGCTACTCAGAGGAACTTTTGTTGAACAGAAAATAAATGAATAGGCAGATGAATCATTTTAGAAATGATTCTTCTCTCCAAGGCAGCTACTCTTTTAGAAGGCTTGCACCTCTACTCCTTGGGAATCCCGCAGTAAAACCTGTATTAATATTTTTACTGCCTCTGCTCCAAATAGCAATTTATTTAGCCGGGACCCACTGTTGGTTTATGGCTCTTGAATCTCAGCTTCAGCTCCCTAAAGCGATGGGGGTCTGAGCTGGCAGAGCTTTTCTTACTTGCACGTTCAGCAGCTTGGGGGCCCTGCAGAGTGATTAAAAAGGGGTCCATTTATTGTATACTGATACTGAATACTGATGCACTTGGGAGTTCCGGCTGAGGACAAGAGGCACACATCAGCACTGGGGAAAGCACGTGCAGCAGTCATGGTCCTCTCTTCCTGAGCATCCACCACCCCTGTTGCCTCCTGCTTCTCAGGCACCAACACTGCTGCTGGGATGTCTTTCCCTCACGCTCAGAACTCCTTTTTCCTACCTTAAAACCATTTCTCTGTTGTGATGTGAGTCTTCGCAGTAACTGAAGTGCATGGAAAGGTAGATGACTGTAGTTGTTGGACTGTGTGTGGTGACACAAGGAGGTATTTCAGAAAGACAGTCCCTCTTCCACAAAACAGGTCTCTGGAAGTGCTGGGCTCTGCTGTGCCAAGAACCCTGGCACATTCGCTAAATAGTTCACTGAGTAACTCAGTGAGGCTCACTCGGTAGTATATGTAAACATAATGGAAAAGCAGTGGGCCAGCAGCATCAAGTTGTTGTCTCTAGATGGTCTTGGGCAAGTGGATGCAGAAAAAAATGTAAGTACAGGAGGGTCGCTGGAGCCAGGTGGTCTGGGTGAAAGAAGCTTTGTGCACGAGTGGGATAACTAATGTACCGATAAAAAAGTCTTGACGTGGCATAAGATGGAGCTTTCAAATAAAACTCAACTGTAAGTTCTTAATTTACAATCTATAAGCAAACCTTTGTATTGTCTTGCAAATGTATGAACACTATACTTTGCAAGGTTAAATACTAAATTTTGTTTCACTCCCGGTGTTTTCTGGGCAGGAGGCAGGGTGCTGTGTAGAATTTTTATGTGGAAGACGCATATGTCTGGATCTTTTGCAAACTAATCATGGAAGATATTAGTATGCAGATTGTAACATCGTATTATTCAAAAGTGTATCAAAATAATTTAAAATATAATTTTCAGACTTAATTCTTGCTGAATTACTGAAGTACTGCCTGGATCAAGATTCTCCAAGTGCATAACATAAACTCAGTTTTACTGGGAGTCGAGATTTTTAGAAAGCACTTTACATTTGGCATCTTCCTGGTATTATTAGAATAGTCTGGGGGGTGTTGCCTAGTGAATGCTTTGGCAAGTTCAGATTGCATTTAACACGTAATTTTGGCTGTGATGTTAAACACTTATTTTCCTGGAGCTGCTAAACAGATGGTCATTTGCTTGGGTCTCTGACCTAACTGGGAAGGTGTTTTATAAAGCCACTTTGGTAAAAATTCTCCATATTCTTAATAAATGGGGATACAGTTTGATTATTTATTTCCTAATAACTTCCAGTGAGGGAAATTGGAGAGCTAGTGAAATGCAAGAAGGTCAAGACATGCAAGTGAGAACTACCTTCAAAGCAGAATCCCTCTTTCTGTTGTGTCTTCAGTTCTATCTCCCTCATTGCTTGCTCTTTTATGCTAATCTTGGAATAAGTGAAACAGGAGTTTATGGAGCATCAGTGTGATCCTTATTTGTATCCTTTATGGTTCCCTTTTTAATCCTGTAATTTGCTTAAGCAAATTTCTGCCTTATAAACTCATTTCTTTGTTTCATCCTTTCATCCAGTTTTTGGTGGTGGAAGGCTAATATATACTAGCAGTAGGGAATGCACTCATCAGCATGCATCTTCAAAAATCATTTCCTATTTCTAACAAGTCCTAGTCTTTGCCTAGATATCACTTGTCGTTTACTCAAAGATTTAGCCTTTATTGCAGTTCGAAACAAAGATTTATTAAGTGGGGTCTGTGCACTTTAAAAGAACTGTTTTATTTTCTTCATTTTTAAATGAGACAAACAACTGCTTAGTCCTTTGTCACATTTTGCAACGGAGGTTACCTGGAGTTTGAATTAAATATTCCAGTTTCTCCTTATTTGGAAATAATGTACTAGTTCATGGTACAGGTTTTTAACTAGTTGAGGTAATGCTGACAAAACAAAAACAAAGAATCTCTCTTTAGACAAGATATTTGAACAAATTCTGCCTGCAGATAAATCCAGAAACCTGTCTGACAGAAGCTCGGTTTCAGCTTGAAATTGTTTTTAAACTTAATGTAACTACTGCCAGTTTCTAAATAAAAAAGCTTGTGAAATATCCACAGATAATAGTGTCAGCGTTCTTATTTTCATGTTTATATTTATGCCTTTCATAGGATTTAATTATGGGTGTAATATTATGTGCCTCAGTGAACACCATGTTTTACTGATCTATCTTCAACTGGTTAAAGGACTGATCTTACATTATTAACTCTAAAGGGTATTGACTCTTCATAGAAGATACCTCTGCAGAGCTTTCCCTCCAGGCTAGCCTTAAAAATTTTTAAAAATCTACTCATTCAGGAAGCTCTGAAGTTGGGCGCTCCACACACTGCTAAGGAAGCAGCAACCTCTCGAACTTTTTTCCCTCACAGTTGTGGGATAGGCAGTGCTAGTCCATGTTCATGCTTGTTTACCTAGAGACAGATTAACTCCAGTTATCTCAGCAATATTTGCACAAATCTCTATTCATATGTTTGAGTAAAATGGGGAAAAAATACTTAGACTGCTCATGAGGAAGTTATGCTCTACCATATGATACTCTGAGATGAGTATCCAAACAATCTGGGTTTATTTATATTTTGTATAGCCCATTCATATATTCTGACTCTAGTCTCAAGTATTGTCATGTTTAATAATTTGGAAGAACAACTCTCCTGAGGTCCTCCTGAGCTAAAAGAGGTATGAGGTGTTGCCTTGTGTCCCTAGGTAATTTGGTAACATGAAAACTGTAATTTTAGAATATCTGTATTAAGTATTTGTAAGAATGGCAAGCTGAAAGGTGTTTTGATTTCTTCTGAGGTGTTGTTTTTTCTGTTTTGGTTTGTTTGTTTCTTTCCCCTTTCCCTTTAGCTGAAAGATGAGCAGGATATGCTATAATCTCCATTCTCCATTTGTGTTAATGCTTTGGACAGAGAGAAGTGTTTGACATATTTTATTAAAATAGTCCAAAAAACTATCATCTGGTATGGACACTTAAACTATATCAGAGTTAGTGATCTGAAAAAGCCATCTTAGAGTCACATTAAAGGGAGAAAATTGAAAGCAAATTTGATAGCCTGTCCATATATAAATACTGACAAAGTGTCATCCCTTGGGTTATATTGATTTTCTACTTTATTTCTCTGCCTCTAAGAACTGAGAGTTTGTTACTCTGTGTCTGCATCAGCAGACACATTGTCACACTTTGGAATGGAGGTTGCCTGGAGTTCGAATTAAATATTCCAGTTTCTCCTTGTTACTCTGGGTCCGCATCAGCAGGCCGAGGGAACTTGAGCATCTTACTCTTCTACTGCACTGTAAGATCAGAAGTCTCATCCAATTATGAGCAGTCATCCAAGCTTTTAGGAAGTTGCCAGAAATTCTGAGCTTTATCTTTAAATTGCACAGCAGGTTATCTGATTTTTCACACCATATTCTTAGCCAGAAATAAAAGAAAGGGCAGAGGAAAGCCAAAGACTGGGCCTTCTTTGGAAAGTGATTTCTATCTCTTCATTTTCAAATGTAGATTTAACTCCCAATTTTTTTTTAATAGGGTACTGTTTTTGTTAATTCCCTAGTGGCTTAGAAGAAAAATGAAAATAGATCTATTTATGCTACATAATTTCCCCCAAAGCCTCCGTTTTCTAGAATGCCATTATTCTTATCCTTGTTGCATGTGTCTGCTGCCTGTTATTTTTTTGAAGTAGCAGAAGCAGCAGTGCAGAATTGTACATGGGGTATTCTGGGACAATTTAATGTTTTCATTAAAGTGTCTTAATTCCAGAAGTGGCTAATCTGTGTCACCTTTTTTTTGCCTTGTTACAGATGCAAATGACATCTACGACATCTGAGATAATTTGAGGTTTAGGGAAGCAGTGTTGAGTTAATTAACCTTATACGATCCACAGCTGAGTGTGCTTTGCAGCTACAGAGGATGTCCTTTTCTCAAGAAATACGTAAATTCAAGTTTTCTGTAGAAATTGGTGGTTTATATTTTGCTTAACAAAGAAGGCATTTTTCTGCCGTCCTGTTGGATTCTTCAAAACTTGACATCCGTACACAAGCTTCCTGTATTTATCATAGATAGGCTCTTTATAAAGCTATCTACTTGTTCCAAACCAGCCAGTTCACATGTTTGTGCAATAGTCTGATATTTAATTTCCCCTGGCAGCTTGTGGTTTTATGGGTTACATATCCTTTCACCTCCATGGGTTAATAGGAGAAGGAAAAAAAAAGTGTAAGGTGGATGGTACAAGAGAGAGCTCGCTGTATTATACCTCACTGATAAACTTGGCTAACACAAAATTCTGTCAAAGGCATGTAATGGAGTTAAAAAAAAGTATATCTTTATTCTCTTTGTTGTGCTATGCTACTTCAAAAGTAGCCGATGAAGGATTTATTTTTTTTTTCTTGCTTTAAACTATTCTTTTTGCATTCTTTCATAAAAAGGTGTTGTGCTATATATGCCAGACTTGCTCCTTCGGGAATAGCATGACACCAAGGATCTTGTTGCTAATAAAAATACCAGAATGTGTTGTTTGTTTGTTTGTTTTTGTTTGTTTGTTTTTAAGCATTGCTATTTTTAGAAGGCATTTTTAGCACCTGTCAGCTAATTTATTTGAGAATATTTACAATTTGTTGATGTGCAGGATTTAGAGAAAAACAAAAACAAGACTTTTAAACATTAGATTGACTGAGCACCAAAGTTGAACATTTTTGTAATGTTATGTACTTGATTTGCCCAAAAGTTGCTCTGGAATCACTATGATCATTTTTCCCCCTTCACAATTCTGTCTGCTTCCTCTTTAGTTGCATTTTTTTTGTCTTCAATATGCTTTGTGTTTTGCTCTTATAGAAAAAGAAGGACTAGATATTAGAGCTTTTAGCCATTATCTCAGCATATAAGGTCTTTGTATTTTATCATCTTTCCATATTTGACTCCCTTGGAATGGAGGAATCTGGTTGCATGGATGGGTAATAAATGATCTTCAGGGACTAGGATTTTGAAACTCTCTTAGGGTACCATGTGTTTTGCAGGTGTGTTGTTTTTAGAGTCTATTTTTTGATATTGAAACACAAGCTTTCACATTTATGGTGGTTTAAAATCTGTTGGACTTTATTTGCTGATTTCTCAGGTATGCTAGATTCTTCTAAGGCTTCAGTATTCCCTTGTCTTTTCATAGGACCCCAGCTGAATGCACAACTAGAAGGTTGGCTTTCTCAAGTACAGTCCACAAAAAGACCTGCTAGAGCCATTATTGCACCGTAAGTTTGAAGTTTATTAAATTAAATATTTGAAATGTTAAATGCTTCTTTGTTATGAGTGATTCTGAAGTCTGGTGCAAGCTTGCCTTTAGATGAAAAGAATGTCAGCTATTTTTCAAGGATTTTGAATGTTGTATGGAAATGGCAAAAATCTGTGCACATTTTTTGTATATGATTAGTTTACTTTTACAGATGGTTCGAAGACATTCATTTGTGTGTGTAAGCCAGGTAAGAGATTAGAATGGCAGTCTAAAATTGACGCATCATTTAGTCCATCTGTAACACAGCATATATATTACACACACATTCTTAATAGATACACATACATATATAACGTACACATTTTTATGTACATATATAAAATTCATAAGCTTACAAAAATAATACTAAAACATTATTCAGTTATTGTTTTGGGGTTTTTTATTTGCATTTGTTCATAAGAGAAATGGAAAAAAAGTTACATTTAGGGCTATTTCTGAATTATTAAGGTAGAATTAAATTTGATGAAGGAATGTTAGGAAAAAACACCCTGGTGATGATGATTTGTTTGTTTGTTTTTACTTTGGTAATATAGTGCTAACAATGTTTGGCGTATTCTGTAATACCTGTGAATGTGCAGAAGTAATTGGACCAAATCTGTTGTAGTCTTTCTTGAGCATACATTCTCTATATTATAATTTATATATTATATTATATATATAAATATATATAAAACATATATGTAATATATATATGGAAAGCGGGTTAGCTAACCTGAGAGATCTTGTTTGTTTGGTTTTGTTTTGTTTTATAGAGCTACTGAAGATCTGTCTGTGGTATTGGAAACTTGCTCCATTCATTTGTGCTTTTGCTGTTTCAGTTGTAAAATGGGATATAGTTAGTCAAAATTTTCTAGAAGTCTCAAAAAGCTTGCTGCAGAGGGAATCTTTTGGAAGCTGTATTGATATTGCCAAATAACTTAGCTTGTGCTTAGGTCCACTCTCCTGTTAACCCAGGTGGCGTGTATGCCAGGACTTTTCTGAGCTCTTTAGAATGAATGAGCTAATTGCCCCTAAAGTAAAACCCAGGGGAAATGTGGAGGATGGCTTGTTCACGATGTCCCTGTGCTTGTGTACACATACGTATGTACGCACGTGTGTGTGCATGTGACACCCTCAGGAATGCTGTGGCTGTGGTCTTCAGTGTGCTGCAGAGTACATGGCAGTGCTTGACCTGAAGTTGCAGGCAGTGAAGACGAGATCCAAAGGGGACGTGACCCCATCATTGGGTGGCCTGGGCATGGCCACTGCAGCTGCCTGCTCTGGACCCTTCCCGGCCACTCAGCCTGGGGCTCTGCGGAGTGCTCTCTGGAATTAATGCTTTTTGTGGTGTAAAATTACCCTTGTCCTGTTTTGAACACTCTTGAAAAGGATTGGTCTGAAGATTATGATACTTGAAACAGGTAATCAGAATAATTATGAATCTTTTTGGAGTATTATAATGCAGAAACAGAAACCCCGTACAAGAAGGACTCCAGCATCTGTCGTCTTCTTCACAGTACAAATTACTTTGCTGCATTCCAATGCTCTCCCTATGCCTGTTCTGTTGCTGAGGTATTCTTTTCACTGCCACAGCATTTCCGTTCTCTGTTTCTCTGTTGTAGCATGTAGCCTTTTATTGCCGAGAGTGTGGTTAGAAAAGCTTTTTGTTCCCAGCTTACTATTCCCGTGTCTTCTGGCTGCACACTTAGCATTATCTTGAAGTTCTTATAATATGCAGTTGTATAGTATATTTCATAAATAACAACTTATTTTGATTTGGAGGCCTATTTAAAACTTTCAAGTAAAAAATCAGCAAGAATTATTTTCTTAACAAATATATCCAACATACTTTTGTATTAAATTTTGTTTATTCATCCACTGTTAACTGGAACATTACTTGCTCTCCATCTCTGTCATAAGTTGATCTTTTTTGTTTGTTTGTTTGCTTATTATCATTCTTTATTTGTAGCTCATTAGGAACTAAATAGCCAAAATAAATAATATTTATATGTTATTTAATAATAATATTAAATATGTTAAATAATACTTAATGCATTATCATTTTGTACTATTTACCTTGCAGCCATGCAGGATATACCTATTGTGGATCTTGTGCAGCCCATGCTTATAAACAAGTGGATCCTAATATTACGTAAGTATTATTTTTATTTTCAAATGGAAAGTTTAAGATGAACCTGTTGTAGAACTTGGAGAAGTTTAATGTTATTTTTGCATTTTTACACCTTAAAGTGCTCAAATACACTTTTATTTTGTTGTCTTTTGAATTTTTTTATTTATCCACTTTCACTTCATTTCCATGTCATAAAAGTGTTCAAATTGAATCTTGCAAAAGAAAAATTGTTGTAATGTTATTGAAAATGAAAATATAAAGCAATTATTTTTTCTAAAATTCTTGAACTTTTAGAAGCTACCTTTTAGAAAGGTAGGGGTTAGCTGCTGTGTTTCCAGATAATGTTTGTTATTTATAAAAACAGTGGTCTATCAAGCAATAAGAGATTGAGTTATTTGTTACTTTTCCCAGGGTTGTGTGGTTTATTTTATTTTTACATGTCTGTGTTTGTTTAAATGCATTAAAATATTTGACCATGATTCTGCATTGGTTTCTCAGTGCAGGATTATGGGCTGAATGCTACCAGGATTCTCTTCTGCTGTGGAGAACAGTGACCATTGTGTGTATATGACATTTGAAGTCAGTGAAAGTTACCTGTTGTAATAATTTTAAATGGATATGCATTTATAATGGCACAAGTATAAAAGACATAATCCATGCCCATTTCTGAAAATATGAAGCCAGCTATTCTAGGCTAAAGTATAATTTTCACATATTTTGCTGATTGCAACATTTTTAAAAATAATAGAATATATTTTTTAATTAAAGTTTAAAATTTTAAAACATTACAAATACTTGCTCAAAGTATGTATTTTGCAATTAAATTGTAGATAAATATTAATTTTAAATACTGGCTATGTCTACTTATGAGGAAATAATCTTGTACTATTTTTGTATTTTGTATTTAGAAAGAATCACAACAACGGTTTTGATTCTTTCTAAAATTTTATAAACAAGTGAATGTGATTTTAGCGTGTGACAGAAAGCTGCATTGTCAAGAATTTTCACAGCAAGTTTCATTCCCCAGCTTTAATGCTATTGAGTTGATGGAACTTTCTGTAGCACTTTCTGTTCTCTTGCATGGTGTAGTTAGTATTTGCCAAAATAGTTTGTCTTTTAGTGCGGTATTACTCCCTTGGATACTTTAATGCAAGCCAAGATATAGCAAACCATATTAAAAAACTAAAACTTGTTGCTGACTTTCAGTGTTTTGATATGGTTTGCTGTAGCAGTTCATACGTAAGAAAGAAACTATCCAAGTTCTGGACTTCAGTGGGAGTAAGATATCATCTGAGAATGGCATAAATTTGAGTTTGAAGCTTGAAGTAGAGCTAATAAAACCAAGTTCTGAACAGTTAAAAATACAGAATTGTCGTTCTAGAGCACTTACCTCTATCCAGCTTTTGAAGGTGATGCAGAACTGAGAGCTCTGCTCCAAGAAGGGAGCCCCAAAATCAGTTAGGGTAGGGGGACTTCAGCTAGGCAGACTTCCTTTCTGATTAGTGCTCTCTGGTATATAGCCTGTATAAGAGGTTTAAGCTTATTTTAAGTATTACTGAACTGATTTCATGGTCATTTCTCAGCTATGGAGCAAGGCTGTGTCATGGATTGACTCATTCTTTTACATGTATTAGAGTAAGATTCTATTGCTATTTTGTATGTCAGCATTTTTATTAAACTTATTATTCTAAAGCAAGTGTCTCAGTAGAATTACAGATGTCTAAATTTTGGGTTTCTGCTTTTCATTGTAGACGAAAAATTTTCATTCTTGGGCCTTCCCATCACGTGCCCCTTTCCCGATGTGCACTTTCCAGTGTGGACATTTATAGAACCCCTCTGTATGATCTTCGAATTGACCAGAAGAGTAAGTGAATAATAAGGCTTTTTCTCATCTGGTAGAATGCTGAGGCTTTGGTGTTACCTGTGTTACTGCAGTGCCAAGAACCCTGCTGCTGATAAACTTTATCACTTTTAAGTGGCACACAAATGTAGTACTATTCTTGCTCCAATAAAAGTTCACTTCTAAAAGATCCTGAGGGCTGCAGTTATCACTGTATACAATCTTAAAAATCACTGTTGTGGTCCTGCAAGTAAAGAATTTTCAGTTTTCACTTTTCCATCATGTCTTTTCCATGGTATATGACCCCTAAAAAGTGTGAGTTTTTTTAAGAAGGTTTTTTAAAATTTCTGTTGCATCTGAGTAATGCGTTACACTCTTATTCTATGACTCTGGAGTATTCTGTCTGCAAAAAATGATAGTGCTTTAGTTTTGAAGAACAAAAAGCTGGCTTTGCTTGGATGCGTTATTGCACCTTACTCATTTTTCCTGGCAGAGTACCTACAGAACTTAACTGTTAGTCCATAAGATATCAGGTTTTCAGAATAAAATTAAGGACACAATGAAGATGTGTGCAGGTCAAAATACAGCGCTGTTTTCAAGCTTTATCTAAAAAACAAGTTTGTTTCTTAGGCTAATTAGCCTAAGTGTGTTGCCATTCTTTTAAGACTGCAAGGCTGAGTAAGCTAGTTTAGACCTTCTGCCTAGGACTTCTTTGTGCCTACAGACCTTTCCTTAGGTGACGTGTTTTAGGTTTTGTAGCACTTCTCTTTGGAATGGGGGGCAAATCACTGCCCCACTTCAAATTGTGCATTCAGTAGAGCTTGCATGTACAGAGATCCCTCTATTTGAACCCATCCAGGCATATTTGAGAGAACAAAAGATACGTTATAAGCATGGGTTACTTAATCACTTTCCCTGTCCTTAAATTTCATAAATCAATTGTTAGTAAATTAAATTAAACAGTAAAGGAAAATGCTTTTATGCATTCAGCAATGAGTAAACGTATCAACCCTTTTTGTGGTGTATATAATATTGTGAAAATAAGAATCAAAGGACTAGGCAGATTAGTACATATTTAATTTTTTAATCTATTTTGTGTTTAAACTTTTTATCATAACTGGATTTTTTTTGGGGGGGAGAGGGTGATGTTAGCATCAATGGCCAAGAAGGGCAGTGATTTAAAACATGTTTATTTTGTGGATTTATTGTATTTGTATCTTAAAATAAATTTATGATTAAATGTATAAGTCATTAAAACAAATGGTTTATGATCACAGTCTTTAAAGACAAGTAATACATTTTAATGGACTTTTTTTTTAGTAAAGATGCACTATAGTTTGCTTTTTTTTTAACTAAATATTAATTTTGAATTCATTTCAGTTTATGGAGAGTTGTGGAAGACTGGAATGTTTGAACGTATGTCTCTACAGACAGATGAAGATGAACACAGTATTGAAATGCATTTGCCTTATACTGCTAAAGCCATGGAAAGGTACTAGGGCTAATTACTTGTTGTATAAGATAATGCATTAATTGCTTGAGCTGCATATAAGATGTAATAGGAGCAAATAATACTCTTACGTAGGTCTTCCTATGTTCCTCCACACCCTCAATAGAGATTTTGAGGTAGGGAGAGAGGGAGAAATCAGATGACAGGATTATTACTTGCTCAACTATGGACGCTGTGAGCAGGGCAGACATTGAAAAAATGAAATCGTAATGCCTCTTACAAAAAAATTCATATGCTAATATTAACTTAATAGACTTCATATTAGACATACTATCTGGGATCTTTCCAAAAGTTTGAATTTTTCCTCCTTTTTTGTAAGATCTGAGGTGTGGTAGTATTGAGTGGGGTTATTTGTTTGTATATATGTTTCTGGTTTTTTAATTGCTAATTGAATAAATACAAGTGATAGTGTGTGGGGGGATTTTTTGTTTTGTTTTGTTTTTTTAATAATGTAGAGCAAGGGTGACTTGCAGTCCTGCCCTGGTCTCTAAGTTTTGTAATTCAGTGTTGGGATTTTTTTGTTCACTGATCTATTTTTCCCAACTCTGAAAGAAGTTCAAATATTAATATGTGTTTCCTATGGCATTTAAAATTTGTTTAAAGTATTAATACTAATTTTGAAATCAAGGTTCTGTTTACAGATTTTAGGTGAGCTCTATGAATAATTCGATTTTGAAAAGAGCCTTTTTTCCTATTTCATTTAGTTTTTCTCAGTATTTGAAATTTTCCCTGGAGTGCCAGTACACATCTAGCTGCTTCCTATGCACTCTCTTAAGAGCTTTCATGTATCTTGAAAAATTGCACAGCATTTGTGCGCTTCTCTATGGGGAGAATTTCATTCTTGCTTTATTGTTGGCTTCACTGTGTCTTTTTGTTTGTTTGTTTGACTGGTGTTTTCACTTTGCAGCATAAGTGGTGTTTTCAGGAGAGATTTGTCTTCTGGAATTGAAGTGGGTTCATGTTTGAAAACATTCTAGTATGACATTGTTAAATTAACTATATTTTCACTTTAATAGTATCTTTTTAAACATTCTGCAGTTTCAGTTAGCAAGCCCTGAAAAACTTCAGATGTTGCCTAAAAAATTACAACCTTTTTTCTTTTGCTTATAAGCCATAAGGATGAGTTTACTATTGTTCCTGTATTGGTCGGAGCACTGAGTGAGTCAAAAGAACAGGAATTTGGAAAACTCTTCAGTAAATACCTAGCTGATCCTAGTAACCTCTTTGTCGTTTCTTCTGACTTTTGCCATTGGGGTGAGTTTCATATCTCTTCATTCTAGCAGCATGATAAATATTTTGTAGTTATTTTCAAAGAGTGTGTTTCGTTAAACATAATTTAGCTTTTTAACTTCCGATAAATGTTTCTTTGTAGTTTAAATGCTTTTTGTAAAGGTGAAAAGGATTCTTTTTTAGTTTATAAAATTAGGTGAAAAAAATAATGTGGCAATGTGTTTTCAGTGTAATGGAGGAAGGAAGTGGTGACCTTTACCACTACGCGAGCTGTATGAGCTTATAAATGCATTTCTTCACTGTTGGCAATGAAATAAGTACCTGGAGTTTCTTGGTATTTTGCTCTTCTGAGCATCTCAAAGCAACTTGCCAAACTAATCAGATAAGAATTCACTGGATATGGCAACACCCCACTGATGGAAGTAAATGTTTTGCTGTTGGATAAGATAGTAGATGGAGTATTTATGTCAATTCACCAGGGTTATTCCAGTTAATTTCGGTGTCAGAGCTAAAAAGATTCCAGAAGCCTTGACTTCTGTCCTTCTGCTTTAACTCTTTATTTTTTAGGTGTGATAATAGCTGGAAAAGGGCCTACCTGCTTCAGAAAAAAAATCGTTTTGGGTTATACGACAGACCTTACCCTTCTTGCAATTGTCATCTTTGATTCCCTTATGTAATTCATATTTTACTTATCTTCGAATTGTGGAATAGCTAGAGCTATATAAGAATGACCTGGATTCTGCTGTGGCTAATGAACTATCATTTAGAGCTGTTTATTGAATTGTCATTGTCACTTTCTTTTAACCCTCATTCACTGTGAACATAAGTTGTGCAAGCAGAACTAGCTTAACTCCAAGTTGACTCTCAGGAGGGTTAGTGAAAAGAAATGCTGTTTTGCTTCCTGATTTATAGAATTGGATTTGAAAGGCATTAGCAGGCAAATAATAAGGGATACTTCAGTGTCAGTTCTACATAATAGGGCTTTTTTAGCTGCCTGCAAAATGTTTTTCTTTCACTTCTGGGGCTGGTACTTTGGTGATTGTCCTCAGATTTCCTCACTGGAGATAAAAGAGTATAATAAATAAAGATTACTACTTTACAAATATCATTTCAATTAGTAAGTACTAGGGAGTGTTTTAGCTACAATTTTCCCTTTTTTATTTTATACATGATTTTTGTTTCAAGGTCAGAGGTTCCGTTACAGTTACTATGATGAATCCCAAGGAGAAATTTATAGATCCATTGAACATCTAGATAAAATGGTAAGTTTTCAGATTTGGTGGAACTAACTAACAAATTTCTCCTGTACATTACATTACTTTGAGCACTTTAGAAATTTCTCTAACAGAGTATTACAGATTAGATTTTGCTGAATGTATACTTTTCCTCTGTTTACCACAAAAAAAAAAATAGCTGGCTTTAATTACTTATTTGTTTTTAAGGTAATAGCCTACATTTTATTGAATGTGCACAATATATGGGTATAATGTAATAAGCAAAAATCATAAAAATAAATGTATGTTTGCCGACCTAAAATTCCCTAGTGTATATTAATTTCTGTCCAAATACTTCTTATATTTACAAGAAATAATGATAGCTCTAAATTGAGTATTGTGGAAGTTCAGATTTAATAGCTACAGTACTGCACATTGAAACAGTGTTGGAATTGCTAATAGCTACAGCACCATCCATTTTGAGGAAGAAGGGCTCTAGAGGGTTGTCCTGGACAGGAAAACAAAAGTCATTCTTTCCTTGGGACTGATCTTCCCCACTCTGAGGTGGGTGATAAGGAAAAGCAGTAGCTTGTACTTCTTTCTGGGTTTGACTAGTTACTGAAACAAATACAACAAATACTCAAAGACTACAGTGCCAATTAAACTGCATTTTCTTTTCAATCACAAGAGCAAAATATTTACTTTTAAAAGAAAAATTGTGCTAGCCTTCAGGACTATAATGCATAGAATATAAATAATTTTCCTAGAAATACATAATCTTAAAACTTGATTTAAAAACTCCACTGGAACGTTTTTGTAATTGTGAAATCTGTTTTTAAAACGGATGGTATTACTCAGTTGCTAAGACTCCTAGACCTTACTTTGCTTTGCAATCCATGTTAATTTAGTTTTTCACTGCTGAAACTGCTCTCTAACCTGAAAGTAGATACTTGTCTTCATTCTAGTTATACAATTTTTAATAATTCCCATTGTTAGTTGAGAGGTTTCTCTGAAGACAGTGCTCTCCTAGAGGGAGTTCTAGGAATCTGTGGTTCCGAGTTTCTGGAGGAGAACAGATTAAGATGCATTAACAAACATTAGTTTCCTCACATTAATCTCTGTGGTGGAAGCTGGTAGGAAGCCTGGGCTTGGGCAGTTAATTACTCTCCATGAATACTGGTGCTGAGCAAAGTCCTTTGGTAGCTAATTAATCAGAAGGAAATAGGGGTTTTTAAGGCAATATTGATGAAATTAGTTGCTACTATATGCTGTTTAATAACTGTGAAGGTACTTTTTCAGTCTCAGTTGACAAATGAAATGTATTGTGCAGCAGTCATGATCTCCTTTTGCCTGTTACCCAGCATCGTGCATCCATGAGCACACAACTCCGTGTTGAAACAACCGCCTGCACAGCGGCTGCGCTCTTGGTGGATTTAGGAACTTCTTCCCGGCAGCCCTGCGGGTTGTGCATTTCCTACCTTGGACACAATGCCACAAGGGTGTCTCTCATATTCGATTAGCTTTTGGGAAGAGTTTGCTCAATTTGACATGCCCTGCTTGGCTGC
The DNA here is from genome assembly GCA_032275445.1 of Crypturellus soui. NCBI lineage: Eukaryota > Metazoa > Chordata > Aves > Tinamiformes > Tinamidae > Crypturellus > Crypturellus soui. The sequence continues at coordinate 4,284,193 of JAUBNY010001146.1, forward strand.
TTATTTTTTCCTTAGATAACTATTGACTACTATAATGTTCTTTTTAATAGAAGGAAACTTGTACTGTTATAGCCCACAGGCTTCTCCACAGAGAGTATACCTTAAGGTAGTCACAAAACTGTTAAAACAGAGATGGTAACCTCTGCTATTAATGATAACCTCCACACTTGATGATGTAGTAATTTTATTTGTCCTAACTAGCAAAGCAGCTGGCTGTGTGCTTTGTAAGCAAAAAAAATAATCTGGGTTTGCAGAATTATTTCTCTTTAGACATGCCCTTGTAGGAGGACAGTCTAGGTCTCTTCCCTTCACTGGGCAAAACATAACATGCATTATAGACTTAGTACCAATGTTAACCACCGTGATAAATTTTATTTGCTATTCAAGCTCTTAGATTCCAACATAAAAAACGCAGAGCAGCGAATGTTATTGGGCACCACATGAGTTTCTCCATGATAACTCTTAATGTGAGGTTATTGTTAGGTGGGGGGCACCACTGTGTACCTCATAGCTGTTTGGTGAAAGGAGTAGCAGCCTCATGATAATTAGGGACCCTGGGGAAGAAGCCTGGAATGAAAGGTTGTTACCGAGTGGCCCGTGTGTAATAATTTGCTTATATATCATAACTCCAATACTTAGCATCTTTTAAATTAAGAATGCAGGGTTATTCATTGAATATTCAGTGAATATTCATATATGTCATTGAAAAACAATTTTTTTGGTGATGATGGCTAGCTATAAAATGTAGGCTGCCTGATAGAATCTTCACTGCTAGATTGCTCATTTCACTTACACTTGGGAAATGTTACTCCTTTTCCTTGAGTCACTTGGAGGAATCTGTTACACTGAATGCTGACAGGGAAGGAGGAAGGAGAAAGAAAAAAAAAAAAAAAGGTAATGTAGGTGTTAAGGAGAACTGTGCAGAACCAGCTGTCAGTCTTGGTGCAGAAGCAGTGCCCAACCTGCCTGGCTTTTGAGATGGTGCTTGAAATGCACCTGAAATCTGGTGGCTTCTGCAGTGCCACTGTGGTGTGCCAGCACTTTCCACCATTCTCCAGCCTGGGAAGACCATCTAGTTGGGGCATAGCATGGGCCCTAACTCCAGCCTTATGTAGTATGCTTTACCCAGGCAGTAATTTTCTTGTTGCTTGTTTATTGTCTAGGCTGAGTGACTCATGCAAAGAGAGTTGGATAGAGTAATGTCAAGAGCAAGTCTGTGTTTCTCCTTTCATGAGTATGCTACTATTCTGCATTTTTTTAGGAGTAAAGAAGCTGCTGAGATAGTCGATTGCAAACATTAACTAGCCAAACAAGTATTGGCCTATAATATAAAATAAGCATGCTTTTTTTTTTTTTTTTTTTTGGAAGCTCATTGGTATTTTGTTCTTTTGAGACTATATTTACGAATGCAAACATTTCTAGTCTTTTGTGCTCTGTACTAGGTCGTTGTAGGCGCTGTTAATAATGTCTGCTTAACTGAGACACAGTAATGGTTTCTGGTGTCATGATATCCATGTGATAAATTGCAGGAATCTGTGATAGTTTTCACTTTATCATGTGGTTTTCTTTTTTCTTTTTGTCGTGTATTTTAACTCTGTTCTAAATCACGTCCAGTTGAGTTTTGAAGCTGAAAACTTTTGAGTGGCTTTTTGAACAAACAAAACACAACCCAACAAAAATATTTCTTTTGTTTCTCAACACTGTGCTGAATGAGAACGAAGGCCGTCTCCTCTGCCATAACAATTTCAAAATTGAAAGACTGAAAAGTTCGGGAGCATTTGCAGGATATTTTGCTAATACTCTTTTCCTGTGGATTTTCTCAAATCTGCTATGTGTGAAGGCTCTGTTAGTGTTTGCTGAGATGAATGCAGGGCTCTAAATGTTTCATGGTATCGAGTCATGTATTGAAACAAGCTTACTAGGCATTCTGTTAAATCACTGTCCTTTCATTCGGGACAAATGCTCGAGTGGCCGGTACGTTACAGTGACTTTTGGCTATGAAATGAGCCTCTCAGTTGAGCAGTCATTTTTATTTTTAAAACAAGTCACAAAAGGGTCTGTTAATGTATAAAAAAGGCTTTTGAGCTGTTTAGGTCTGGTAAGTGCCTTCTGCATACTTGGTTTAGCTAAGTTTGGGTCTGCTTTCTTTAGTTGAGTATTGATGTGCAGTTTACAAGGGAATGGATGTTTCAGGGACCTGCTGCTTAAACTTTCCACAAATGCAATGATTTCTGTATAGTCCCTACTAGCTAGGGAATAGCTACCTTTAGTTTTGGGCAGTCATTTTTTTAGGTTCTGTAGATCAGGAGTAAGCAACAGCAATAATTGGCCAGAGAGCCAAGCATTTACTTGCTGACCCTGGAAGCACTGAGCTTTTGCCAGCAGTTGGTCAGCATAGTTTGCTTTTATTTTTTTCAATAAACATTATCTTTAAATGAATTGATTTTATGTCTGCTTTTAATTAAGAGTACAAAAAAAGTGGTCGTTGTGGTTGTTTTCTAATTCTGTGACCCTTTGGCATATCCATCTTCTCTGTTCTAAGTTGTGATCCACAGTGAATACTTAGCGTGTCTGCCAGATCAGCCAACACCTTTGCAGAGTAATCGAGAGGCTTCACTCTGGAGGTGGACACTTCAGACAGACCAGCTTTTTCTGCTCTCTCTCTCTTTTTTTTTTTTTTTTTTATGCTTTGATGGTTTTGTTTCTCAATTAGAAGTCGGGTTTAAAAGGAATCATGGTACATTTGGTCCTATGTGAACAGGGAAGATGATGTGCAAGTGGCTTTCTTATCCAGACCAAGCTGCTCAGAAGCAC
>JAUBNY010001146.1:4287106-4335316 GCA_032275445.1 Crypturellus soui
ACCAGCTTTTTCTTCTCTATCTCTCTTTTTTTTTTTTTTTTTTTTTAATCTATCACTCATACTTCCCCAAAAGTAGCAAGGGAGCAAAGGGGTGAGGGCCAACACACAAACACCAGCTGTCTTGGGAGAAATTCTTCCTCTGACCTCCTTTTTAATATCAACCTTCATCTATCCCCTTGCAAAGTGCATGTTTTTTTTCTGGACTCTAAGGAAGACTCTCCATGTTCACGAGCTACCTATAAAACTAAGACAACTGTGTGTCTTACTGAATTAGTGAAGAGAATTAAACCATTTTCAGAGGGAGGAAAAGCAAAAGAGGATGGAATCAAGTTCAGCCATAATAGCAAAACAGCAATGAAATGCGGACAATAACTTACATTGCTTTAAACTACTTTTCTTATGCATTTGCTTTACTATATGGGGATGGGGAAGAGGAGGCTGCTTTTGGAACTGTAGAATTCTTTGCCTTTATGAATGCAAATGTATGTGAAAGGTTTTTTGTGTTCCTTCGCCCCCCACCCCCACTTTAGGTGTTCTGGCTCTCATAATATAACCACATGGGCTTGTGGGAATAAAAATGTATAGTGGGAATAAAAAATGATGTATGGGTGTTTCATGCACACAACTGCATCATGTAATATGGAAGCATCTTCTGGCTCTTAAATTTCTTTTGGGGAAAAATGTGACTTCTGCACCGACTTTCCAGTGCTTCTTGGAGTTTTCTGGGTCTGCTCTTAATGCACTGAGCAGATGGCCAGCCCGTGCCCAGGTCAATTGCCTTGCGTGCCTCCTGTGTCTGGATCCTGTTACATTTTGCTGCATTCTTAAATTGCATGGGCCTCTATCGATGGTTTGATCCAGTTTGGAACTGGACATCAGAAGCCCCAGACAAGTGCACTGACCTGAGAGCTGGTATCAGGGAGAGGAAATGAAGCCAAAACTTCTTTCTGCTTTGCCTTTTTAGTAAATCTGTCTGGTTATTGCTATGCAAAATCCTGCAAAAGTAGATGTCCTTGGAGGTGTAGACCAGCTAGTCTGTGGGAGGAGCTTTCATAATGTGATTTTTTTTTTCTAAAACTGCAGTGATAGCTTCCCAGATCTTAAATCACTGACAGCTTTGGAAGAGCTTCTATGCTGCTGGCTTGTCAACAATATGATTACAAGCCAGAGCTCATGTGCTGAGATTCCACTGATACCCTTGATTCAAAGTTGAAGGTTTTTCCTCCTTCAAATATCCTATGTTGTTACACTAGGTAGTATATAAACTCCTGCTTTTGCATGTGTGAAGTAATCATAACTATTGTGTGTTTTGTTTTTTTTGTTTGTTTCTTTTTTCCTTTAGGGTATGAGCATTATAGAGCAGCTAGATCCTGTATCTTTTAGCAATTACTTGAAGAAATACCATAATACAATATGTGGAAGACATCCTATCGGCGTATTATTAAATGTAAGCTTTTTTATTTGAAAATCCTTTTTTTCTTTTTTTAAAGGAAAATTGTTCACACTCTTTAAAAAAAACAAAAAAAAACCCCAAAAAACCCCACAGAATACTGCTGGAGTATTCCTTAGCTCTAAAATGACAAGTCTGGAATTTATTTTTCCAAGTATCCTCAATTTGGTCTGTAATTTTCTTGTCTTGCACATAGACAAATGTAAGTTCTTATAAGGGCTGAGGTTTTCAGTTGCCTGAGGGAGATGAGGTACCATGTTCCTTTGAATTTCAATGAAAGTCATTCCCTTTTTTGGCACTTCAAACAAAAAATCCATCTCCATGGGGAAGTACATATTTGCTTCTTTTGAATCAGTACTTACAAACATACTTTATATACATGTGTATTTTTTCTCTGTATTGCTATTAGCTAGCTATCGTGAATGCCTTGTGATGTCTGACAGCATTTTTGAGTTTTGCAAATATGATGAGAGATTGCCTCTGTAAGTATTAGTGCAGTGCACCATTAACTCATAAATTCATGGCAGTTAGGATTCAGATTAACTAGTACATTCTAATTACTGTATTCTGCTTTGGTGATGCAGGACAAGCATAAACCTGGCTTAACTTAGGTGTCTAAATTGGGTCACAGCTGCTTGATGGCACTGTTGGAGTGGTACAGATTTGTCATAAGCTTAATTTAAGCAATATAGTGTACTTTTAACAATTCAAATACAAAATACTAGACATTCCTTTTAAACTGAAAGCTTAATTCATTGTAAATGTACTCTATGGAGGAGAGAGAAGAATTTTTTTGAAGCAATGTCAACGGTTGGGGATGCATGTAGTCAAGTTCTGTGATTTAACTGTAAAAATCTCCAACACTTACTGTCAAAAAATGATTATTCTTGCAATGAATCTGAGCTGAATTTTGTTATTTCACTTTAGCACAATTTATATGACAGTAATTTATCATATTTTAACCTACATCTTGGTGTTTTTTTGGAAATATATGGACAAATACTGTCTAAAAATTTTGTAGTGATTTTCTGTTAAGTATATGTTTTTGTGTAATTTCCCAACAGAATCAAAAGCATGATTCTCAAATGATGTATTTAGTAAGCTATTTAATAATGTTTTATAGAGCTGCATGGATGTGCATAGAGCAGAGGGGCAGCATCAATGGGGAACCAGAGCATAGAAATGGGTTAGGTCCACAAAATACTCATTAATATGAAAGGTGCTACAAGAATGCCCAAAGACCATTTGGAGGAGAGGATTAAGGTCTAGGTATGATATTAGACTATTTCGGTGATGCTTTTTTTCTTTAAACCCCATTTTTTCCTCTCTTCAGGCTATCAACGAGCTCCAGAAGAACGGAATGAACATGAGCTTTTCATTTTTGAATTACGCTCAGTCGAGCCAGTGTCGAAACTGGCAAGACAGCTCAGTGAGTTACGCGGCTGGAGCACTTATGGTCCACTGAACCGCTCAATGCTCAGGGATGGCACCTGCACACGCTCTATACGGGGTCCCAGCCTAGCCCTTACCAAGATACAGCCCCTGGTCTTCGGGTATACTGAAACCTCAAACTAATAGAACTCTCTTCTTTTCTAGTAGGTGTAGTCCTTCCTTAGTTTCAACTCATTTAAAAATGCTTTCTTGTTCAGGACAGTGGAAGGAAGGCTGGTATTAAAATAATTTGCGACTTTTAAAAAAGGTCATGGCTATAAAGGCATGGTGACAGACGGTCCTTATACAACATGTAAAGCATTTACCATATCCTAAATTTGCACTCTTCGCAGACCTGTGCACATGTACTCAGCTTTCAGAATAGTTTTGCAAGTTGTAAACAGAAAAGGGGTGGAAGCTTTTTAATAAAAAGATAAAGGAGAGCAACGCATTTATAAATGATCCTGTATTAGAATATAATAAAACTCCAGTATAGTCAGTTACTACCCGTGATGTACGACAGATATCTTCTATTTTAGTTGCTAATAAAGGGCTACACAAACCAAAATAGTCTGATTTAAACTTATTGCTTTGTTTTCTTTATGTGACTGCTTGTCATTAACATCCTTTATTCTCATTTCTTATGCTTGGTAACTCAGCTATTCTGTAAAATACTTCAGAACATGTTTTATATTTAACATCTGTAAATGAAGCGGTCATAACATCTTTTTTTTTTTTTTTTTTTTTTTTATATCTTGAGTGTTCCCTATGAGTTCAGCATTGCAGAAGAACTTGAAAAGCCTTTTGTATGTTTTCATTCTTTTTATTTTACAAAGTTACCTATAAATTATCTTTTGTTACATGATACAAATTTGTATCAAAGATACAAGTTTAGTGATTATTATGATCAGTTTGTTGAAATGGATGCAGTATTTTTATTTGAAGTGGTTTAATATTGAAGACAATGGCTGGAAATGAGAATTCTCAGAATATCTTATCAAGCATTCATAGACCACGCAGAAGCCATACAGTGCTAAGCTCCAGCAATTATTTCTCAGATTTATGTGGGAGGGGAAGATAAGGCTTCCATCTCTCTGTGGGTGTGAAGGTTTTTTGGTTGTAGGATTTTTCTTTTTTCTTTTTCTTTTTTTCTTTTTTTTTCTTCTCTCTCTCTCTTTGGCTGGGGCAGAATTGTTTTATATTCTATAAGCATCACTGCATCTTAAATGTTCTTGTACTTTTTTTAGCCAAAATAATGGTATAACTAAATAACTACCATTCCTGAAGGGTTTCTTTATTTCTAGTAAGAAATGCAAGATAGAATGGCAGCATTGGCTCATTGTCAATATGGAGATTGATTCCCTGGTACTTGACCTGCTATCAAGCAGCCTCCTTTTACATTTACCTCATCTTGGTAGCAGAGGGAAGTTGCAGAATTAAGTTTAGACTAACTTTGGCAGTTGTGGGCATTGCTGCATACAAAGTCTTCAGCTGAAAGCACACCAGAAATCTTGATAATCTGTTAGAATCCTCAGTATCCTTTTTGTAAGCACCACTTTTGCTTGCACCACTACTTTCCATATTGCAGATGACTGCTACTTTAATAATAACAGGTAAATGCTCCGTTTATAAAATGAATGACACTGCAGATGTTCTGGATTAATGCCAGATAATAAATGCAGGATTTCTTTGCCTGTTTTCTCTTCTACTTGCCTTATTGGTTTGCCTTGTTCTCAAAAATTCTCAGCAACAAGCAGGAAAAACAACTTTCAGGTTATTTTTGACAGCCTTGCAGAAAGAATGTGCAAGCAAAACTGAATTAGTAGCCAGTCTTTATAAATACATGTCTGACTGTGCCTTATTTTAAGTCATTTAATCCTGAAGACTTTTTTCATCTTTGAACACAAATTTAATTAGGAGTCAAGTTTCTTTCAGTCTTAGTACCAAATACTTAATATCATTATTGAAGCACATAGTTAATTGGAATGATTAAGCATATATGGTTTCCCAAAGGTAAATATAATAGGTTCTAAATGCAAATATTTAAATTGCCTCTTAGTTCTCTAAGGTATTTTTAGTAAAAACAAACATAACTGGAAGAGCTTCAGGAAATTCATCAGTCGTTTTGGTCAGCACAATGTTATAAACTATCTTACAGTGAAAGCATTTCATTTGTAAAGTATGTAATGTATTTCGAAATAAAGTTTCTAATTAAAATGGGAATTTCTGTGCCTACTAATAATACCAGCAATGACAGCTCAGAAGCCCAGTCAGAGGAAAAAACTAAAGCTTTGTAGAATCTGCTTTAACTTGAGAAAGTGTTTTTGTACAAGTCCTTTCTGCTTCATGTCTTTTCAAAGAAGAACTGTTTTGGCCATGGATTCCGCTATGTTTGGAGGAAGCTGACTTTAGTACTCAATTTCCTGGTGTTTTAATTTGAACCTTATCAGAAGAAAAAGCAAATATTGAGAAAGGTAATTCATTGAAGAGATCTTCACTGAAGTCTGTAATCTCATTCTTTACCATATAGTCTGTTCTCCCTCTAATATGTATTTGAATACCTCATTTGTCTGGTTATTGAATATTCACTGTCCTGTTTGCTTTTTGTGGAGACTACCTCTACGCGTAGGATGAACAGGGTTTGACTGCTCTTTGGTACAATAAATCTATTTAGGAAAGTAACCCTCACTTGCAAACTTTCAGCATTCTAGTGAAATTAATGCATGTTAAATGTGAAAATACTAGACTGAACTACTGTGGTGCTTTCCTGTTGTTATGTTTACCAAAAAGAAGTTAAATTATTTAAGAAGTGTTTTTAACCTCCAGTGAATTCTTAATTTCTTAATCCAATGCTTTGAACACTGAAAGGAAGCAATAGTTCTTCAGCTATTGCACATCTGCAGAGCTAAAAGCTAAGTAATTCTAGCACAAAAATGTTAGCCCAAGTGATCCCTCCGTGTTTGTATCAGGAGCCCATATACAGAGGCTGCATTTGGTAGTGGGGTGTCTGTTGTGCGTGAGTCTGAGAACATGCATCCCTTAAGCCATGCTTGACCTCAGCATGATTAAGAGTTAATTTAGTTCCTTGATTTAGTTTAGTCAGCCTTTATGAGCATTAATTTAAATCTTGAGTTCAGTTGCTTGAATCCAGTGCTCTTACTTGAATTCAGCTTTTACTCCAACGCAGTCTTGTTTCCAAGGTTTGGAAACGCCCCGCATGTCCAGGTGTTTTTAGGCCCGGCTTTTGCTTTTGCCATTTCCCACTAGTTTGTGGTTGTGTCTCGGGGTAGTGCTGTATATGGTACTGGGGAGCTGTGTTTTGATACTCCAGCACTGAACGGGAGGCTTCTGATTGATGCTTGCACGCAGGGTCTCCCAGTGCTTTGGCACCTGCTGTCAGTGGCTGGTAGTGGTGTTCAGTGTGTTCCTGCGTAACTTTTGTTTTATTTGTTGTTTTGTAGGCGTGTGTTGTTCCTTCGCCGTGTTTGTTCCCTTACTTTCTAAGGAAAATAACAGCTGTATCAGGGAGAGCTTTGCTTTTAAATTATACCAGTCATTACTATTTGCAGTTGTTATTTCCTCAGGTCGAATTAGGTGTGCTAGCTAGTTTCTGATCTCCAAGAAATTGCCTGAAGTCAGTCCCTTCTTAAGTAAAAAGTAAATATTATGCTCTCCTGATGAGCCCTTTCAGCATGCGGTGGAGTACTGTCACTTTATTCTTTTTAATCCATCTAAAGTAAAACTGAGTTTAGGGTGACTTAGCTCATATGACACTGTCCTAAACAGCAAGGAGTTGGCTTCATAACTGGTTTGACAGAGGACAGTGCAGGGGTGCCAGCTGGGAGCAGTCCCGACCCTGTCTGCCTGGAGGCAACCTGAGCCCTGGCCGCTCATCTCGTCCCTTCCCTCATCCTCGCCGTGGGAGGAGGATGCCTCACAGGTACGGACTGCCCTGCCGCCGCCACGTGTCCCCTGTGGGTCGAGGTGGCCTCTGAGCAGGCCTTGTGCTGGGCCAGCATAATGCCCAGTGCTCTTCTGGCTCAAATGCCTTGTTATCTGTAGGGTTAAGCACAAAGTGCTTCTTTTTTTCTTTTTCCTCATCTAAAAGTAGTTACAAGAACATGAGCGGTGAGCCTGTAAGCTCAAAGCTCAGCTGTGATGAATCAGTGTTGAGCTTGTATAAATATATATATATATATATATAATATATATATATATTTTTTTTTTATGATAAAAATCAGATTTTCTTTATGGTCACAATGCAAAGAGCTAGTGTTGAAAAATAACCTGTCAGTGAAATGTCTGCTTGAGATGGAGGGTTTGGAAATGTTGTCTCTTTTTATGATTACTTTCAGGGAGAAATAATACTTCTTTTCATTGCAAGAAATATTTTCAGTGTGCAAGGCAGAGTTTTAATCAAATGCAACTCTCAAGGAGCTGTGAAATAAATTGGTTTGGTTCCTGTGTGTGAGCACTAGCCCTGACAAGCGTGATCAGGATTCATCTCTCAGGAGTTATTCAGGAGGCAGGGAACCTGCGTGTGCAGTGTATTTCCAAGTCAACTCTGTTAGCCAAAACATGAGGTTGTGTGGGGGAAATTAATTCTGGTGAAGCAGCCTGCAGAATATTGTGATATATATATATAAGCGTGTAGTTAATGGAAGCTTATGCAGTCTCCACCATGATACAGTTACTGAGGGATGGCTCCTCACTGGGAAAATATCAGAGCGAACTCTCTCTTGTGAGCTTAAACGTGCTGTGTGAGTTCATGAAACAGTTTGGTATGGAAGGTGGGCAGCACCAACACCCTTGGCGCTCGCTCTGCTCCCAGCGGTCTTTATCGCGTGCTGCCTTGGCTCAGGCTTCAGGAAGGGCCGCTTCACGTGGGGCCTCTCCTCCTGGCGGTGACGGCTTGGGGAGACCTGGCCCCTCACCCCCCGGCCATAGCCCTTCCTCACAGGGCTGGGACCCCCAGCATGGGCAAGGTCCCTGGCCCTGCTGCAGAGGTGGGCGCCCATCACGGGGCACTGGTGTGGGAGCGCTGGGCCCCAGGAACGGGCCTGCGCAGCTGCCCCAAGCCACAGTCTGCTCAGAGCCTAGGAGAGCTCTGCGATCCTGGGAGAAAGGAGACCATCCTGCAGTGAAGTCAAAGGAAGAACCTCAGCAGGTCACTGAAGCAGCAGGCTGCAGTGATGCTGGCCCTCAAAGGTGTTTCTAGTCTAATCTGCATAACTAGCGCCAGGCCCTAAGGAGATGGCACTGCTGGCTGATACAAGGTTTAGTGCAGGAAAATCAGAATAATATCAGTTGGCCCAAAGTTGAGGAAGTCGGTAATCTGGTGACCACAAGTGGTGGTTTGGGCACTCAGCCCTCCCTCTCTTTCCCCCTCCTCCCTCCCTCTCTTTCCCCCTCCTCCCTCCCTCTCTTTCCCCCCCCCTTTTTTTTCTTTTTTTTTAAGCAGTGGACAACTATTAACATTAAATTTTAATTTGGTGAGGGGACAGGGCAGAAAAGAGAGAGGAGGGCTGTTTAACACTAGATGTCAGTGTCGTGCTTCTCTGTGCCTTCTGCTTGGTGCTCGAGAGAGCTGCTTCCTCTACTGGGGAAACGGATTTACAGTGACAAAGAGTTTACAGAAGAAGTCTAACACCAAGCAGTTGATAATAATAATTATTTTTTAAAGTGACAACATTAGAGATCCTTTCATTTTACCACTTTGTCCTCAACTTCATGGCCATGTCCCAAAGCCCAAATTTCCCACTGTCCCTCTACACTAACAAGTTTTGAAATACTTTTTTCTTTTGAGTAAACCTATGCCAGAGGTTGTCACCTCTCAAGTTGTCTCCGACAAGCTTCAGACACAAATGGCACCAGCCGCTACTCAAGGCCCTGCTGCGGGCAGGTGTCTTCAGCCCTCTCCAGGGCTGAGCGCGGGAGCTGAGTGTGCACCTCTGGCCTTGCCTCTGGCGAAGGGTCCTCTTGCCTTACGTAACAGCACACGCTTTCTTTAATCATATGGAAATCAACCTCACTTCTTTTCTTTGGCTTTTCAAGAAGGCAGTTCTGAGCTGAAAAGTAGGAGTGTGAGGGAGGGTAGATTCAGTTTTCAGCTAAAGAAAAGATCACCCCACGTATGGCATAAGCGCCAGGAATGGTTTTGTGTGCCTTTTAATGCAAGTGAAATTACAGGTCGAGGGTTAACTGGAGCCTCTCCTTTCTGAAGCAGAGCGGGGGCAGAAGCAGCTACAGCGAAGTCCTAAATTCTGCTTGAGGCAGAGGGTGAAATACTCTCCTGTCGCTGGCCTGGCCGCTCACTGCGCTGAGGGCCGGGTGGCCCCCAGCAGCAGCAGCCCCCTCTGCTGCGGACCAGTGTCCCAAGGGTAAAGTCTGACTCCGTGTCTGCTCAGCCCTCAGCGGCAGAGACATCTCCACACCAGCGCCGGCCTTTCCTGGTCCTCAGCCCCAGCACTGGCAGAGCGCAGGGAGCTACTTCCTGGGCCCTGTCCAACAGGTACTCGCCATCTCTCCCAAGAAAGGACCCCAGGGAAGCAGGGGGGCAGCCCCCAGATCTCCCACCATCTCCAGGGCCCTGCAGGTCAGAGCAGCTGCCCTGCGGACGCTGCTTCTTTTGGAGCCTGGAAGATCTTGTGCGTCCAACCAAACCCCCATTGCAGCGAGTCGGAGCTGGATCAAACTTTGCATTCCGAAGGAGATACGGAGCCGCTTGGGAAAAACATGGGTGAGCCAGGTCGTAGCTGTTATAAATCATGAGCGGGTTTGCTGAACGCCACCACGGACAGGCCTCGCCGTGGAACCAAACCAGGGACGGGGAAGATGCACTCAAAGTGCATCTGGAGACAAATGTCCACACTGCGTGACCCTGAGCAGGAGGGTCATTTGTCTGCTCTGCCAGTTGATTTTACAAGATTATTTTGTTCATTAAAAAAGGGATAGGATCCAAATCGCTTAAAAAAAGAAAGAAAGAAAAAGCTTTGTTTCATTTTTTTTTGACGTGTGAGCTTTTTCGTGATCAGAGTTTCTTTTAGTTGTTGAACTCCTCTTATCTGAGAGTGAGATCTCAGGCTCTATCCAGCTTATTTTATAACTAAACAGCATTCCAGATTGAAGTCAGAAGGTGAGGGACCAAGAAGTCAGCCTAAAAAAGGAAAGGCCCTGTCTGCCTTGTTATGCCTTGTTTGTTTGTTTGTTTTTTCCACCTGGGGCACAGTTGGGGCTGGTGAAGACATTTTGAAATTCATATTCCTGAATTCCCACTTCGGAGCTGCTCTCTGGTCAGTGGGGGAGAGCCGGGCGCTGGGATCCCGGTGCCGCAGCGTGTGGTGCTGTGAGGCTTTCCCGCGCGCCCCCACTGCGATGCCGCCGCTGTTCAGTGTGGCGGGGGATGACTCTGCGCCGGGTTAGGTCATGCCGAGCCCTGTCAAACCAAGCTCTGAATGTTTCCGTCAGGGGAGATGTCATCACATCCCTGGGATACCTATCCCAGCCTTTCTTGGCCTCGCAGTGAAGGACTTTTCTCCTATCTAGGTAAAATTTGCCCTGGAGCAACTTGTGCCCGTTGCTTCCTGCCCTGTCACTGTGCATCCTTGCAGCGAGAGGGCCTCCATCTTCTCTATAAATATGTTTCACGTCTTCAAAACAGGGATCACAGCCCTCCCTCACTTCTGCATAATTCCAATTCCTTCAGCTTTTCTTAGTAAGACACCACCGTTGTGCCCCCCCAGACTCCCTGGTTTCTCAGTATAATTCTCTGGGGGGTAGCAAAGCTGAACCCAGTGCCAGACGTGTCTTGACAAGTGGGTAGGCACATGCCTTGATCTGCTAGCTGCATTCTTGCTGGTGCAGCCCTGCCATGTAATTACACAGTCACTACTATAGGGCTTTTTTTTTTTCCTTCTCTCCTCATGCAGGCTTTTCCAAAAGCTTTGTGAGGCTCTTTTAGGAATAGCTTTCCCTTCCTTCCTTCCTGAGATTTTTCAAAGGAAGTCAAATCTTTTCAGCCATCCCATCTACAGATCAGAAGAATTAAATCTATCTTTCTTACTTACCCTTTCCTTTGACATTGCCATAAATACATGCTGTCTGCAGTGCCTGGATCTCAAAAGAAATTTACAGGGAAAAAAAAAAGACCAACTTGGAGCAGAAGGGAGGATGCAATAATTTAATAAATTAAAAAGTAATAAAATCTTGATGTTTCTCTTGTCCCTTATGAGGGGATTAGACATTTTCTAAACTGTTATGCATCTGAAACACAGACTTTTCATAATTATTTCCATGGGCAACATAATATAGACAAAACAAACAAACAAAAAAATAAGACCTGGCTCAAATCTTCATTTTTTCTTCAAAAAGTATGTTCCAGCTGAGCGAGTGCTCTGGCACCTCTGGTGTCATGTGTTCTGGAGAATATTGCACTCTCTAGCTCAGCTCCATGCTTCACCAAATGATCGAGGTATATTCAAGTACATCTATGTACCTCGATTTCCTTTAAAAATCCTTCCTTTCCTTCCTTTAGAAAGGAAGCAGTGTTGCTTGACTGCTTTTGGTAGCCGCAACAAAGAAATGTCAGTGACCTCCACCATGGCTGCCAGGGTCTTTTCCTTGCTTGCAGGTATTTGAAGAAATGGTAGTATGATATAGAGTGACACTCAGAAGATCTTCTATGCCACCTCTTGATTAGAGTGCATGTATTTAAGTTGCCCGTGGCAGATGTTTTTCCAATGTGCCTCTAGTGTGATGACTGTTCAGCCTCCCCTGGGCAGGTCCTGCCAGGGCATCGTTGCCCTACCCGGGAGGGAATCCAGCTGGGATCTCCTCTCTGCTATTGAGTCTTCACCCAGGAGACTGCTCAAGTCTTTCTTCTCCTCTGCAGCTATTGTTTTTCTATTTAAAAGCATTTACAGCATCTTCACTCGGTATTCTCTTCCCTGGCAGGAACAACCCTGATTATCTTCATAACTTTCCTACACCATGATTTGTTGTTCATGATTTTTCTTCAAACTATCAGTCATTACTTTCTTCAAGTGTAGCATCCTAAATTACAGTGTTTCTGCTGTAGTCAAACTGAGACAAATTTCAATTCATGTTATTGCAGATTTTGCTGCTGAGTAGCATGACCCAGTGTGGTATCTTAGCAGCAGCAAGGGGTTGTGATACACGAAGACACCTAAATTCAGCAGAATAGTTGTGTACATGGTTGTTACTCTGAGAAATGGCTCTTCTCAGATAAGTCTCTTGCTAACTGTAGCACTTTCTCTTGTCCTTATCCAAATACCTTTGAATTTGAAGATTACTGTTCCAGTCTGGCTGGATGGTTTTAGTGTCTCCTGTGTACTGACTGTCCTCCCACCCTAGCCATCCACTACAAACTTAATAATCATACTCTATGCTCTGACTATTTAAAGCATTCCTACCATATATTATATGATAGCAAGCCTGGCCTCAGCAAAATCTATGCTGATGGATACACCCTTTTCGGTTTGATTAATGGTTTACTGGTAACGACTCTCTGAAACAGGTTTTCTAAGCAACTCTGAACTTACCTTCTGAAAGTGGCATCCCCACCTTGTCACCACCACATACAGGAGCCTCCCATGAGCAAATGTCAAGCTTTGCTGCGGTCAAAGCACATCTGTTGCTTTGGCAGTTTCTACTTTTATCCTTTCACTGGAAGAACCTCAATGGGTTTGATATTTGTTCCTCGGTGTTGGCTATATCCATCTACATAGATTCTCCCAGGTGTTTGCATATAGTCTGGTTCATTGCTACGGTGGTTTTCTGGGCACCGAAGCTAAGCAGAACTCAGAAAGTCATGCCAAGCTTTTGGAGAGCCAGGGTTTTATATTTTGTCTTTATTATTGAATTAATATTCAGTTTTATATCACAGTTTTATATCACAGAATCACACAGAGTCACAGAATGGTTAAGGTTGGAAGGGACCTCTAGTCCTCATCTAGTCCAACCCTGCTGCTCAAGCAGGGACACCCAGAGCACGTGGCGCAGGGTGGCATCCGGGCGAGTTTGGAAGATCTCCAGAGAAGGAGACTCCACAACCTCTGTCACCCTCACAGTAAAGAAGTTTTTCCTCACATGGAGAATAAACTTCCTGTGTTTCAACTTACACTCGTTATATGCCTTGGACTGGCCTGGTGCCTGCACAGTTCCTTCCCTTGTCACTGGGGTATTGCCAGCCCCAGCATGGGCCAAGTCCACCATGGGCACAGGGATCATCTGTGGCCAAGAAGACTCTTAGCAGGGCCAGGCTTCATGCCGATAGTGGCACAGTAAGGAGCAAAAATACAAAGGGGACCTTGCAGGAGGGAGCCTGTGGGGCAGTGGGAATCCCAACTAGCTAAACGATGTTATTGCTCACTTTCTACAAAGGGTCTTGTTCTGAATTCAAAGGGAAAGATGTTTTCTTCAGGGCTTAACCCTGTCAGGCAGCAATCCTCATTCTCTTGAACCGCTTGTGACTTTCTTGTGGGCACACAGTGGCCATGGTGTCTCTCACTCTCCACAATGTTTTTACAGCATTTGCAGCAGCATCTCATATCAGGGGGCCTCAGAAATGTTCCCAAGCTGTAAGAATGGGTTAATCATGTAATGATCTCTGGTTTCTAATTCAGCAAAGCATTATATAAGCACTCATAAACACTGATCTTTGAAAACAAGAGCAGTTTCATATGCGATTGTTTAGTCCAACCAATGTACAAAGCAAAAATTTTCTTGGAATTCTGCATTATTGTTATTTTTTTACATACTAAGTGGTCCTTTAATGAGTGTTAATCTCTGACAGATGGCTCAGTGCATCTGGCACTACTGAAGAGTATAAGAGTCTAATTTATGTGGAAAACTTATTTAAAATTCTATATTAATTAGAAACAACTAAAACAACTAATCTTTTTATCCTGGGAGCGCATGATGTGCCAAAGCAGCACCAATAAATTCTGCTGCCAAGAAGTGGGAGAGAGTTTGCAGACAACTGACAGGGTAAGCAATTTTTCTCCTTTCATAGATGTGAAATATTTGCTTCTAAGGGGAAAAAAAAAAAAAAGACTTTTCCCGCGAGCTAAGCGCGCTGTCCCTCGCAGGCAGACTCGCCTCGCGCCGGCCGCAGCGTTCGCCGAAGGACGGCACCGCATCGGTGCCCGGCTCGCGGACTGGAGCGGGAGGGCGATGCCGCTGAGAAGGGGGTGTCTGGAGCCGAGCCGGCGCGCAGCACCTGCGGCCACGGCCCCGCGTCCCCACCGCGCTCGCCCTTGCTCTGGCCGCGGCTCTCGGTGCCGCGGCGGCTCGCGCTCGCCCACCCCAGGGGCGCGGGGTAGCGCCCGGGCAGGCAGTGCGGAGCGCGGGGAAGGGACGTGCTCCTCTTTCCCACCGCTACCGAAGGGACGGAGGGAGAGGAGGAGGAGGAGGAGGAGGAGGAAGAGAAGGAAGGGGTCCCATAGGAAGTATGCAGAGTTGCTCCACCTGAGCGGCAAATCCACATGAAACTCATCTGCTTAAGCAGTAACTGCCATTACAGGCAGCAATTTCTGACACAGGAAAAGATAAAATATGGGAGAAGCTCTGCCACCAGCAGTCATGTAGGCATTTTTACAAAACCACAGAATTTGCCTGCTTAAAACTATATTCCTGCTCTCATGGTGGCCACTGTGGTGAGCCCCTTGGATTTGCTGGGAATGTGACTGGGTGGTTACGCTCTTTTGGGAACCTGACTTGTTATTTGGAGGTGATGCTGTGCCCAGACAATTAAAGATAGCTCTAAGCTTCTCCTTGCCTGTGACAAAATAAACATATATCCATAAATCTTTCCTCTTCTCCCAGCAAGAAATACTCAACTTCATACAGAGTTTTAAAGTTTGTGCTGAAATGAGAAAAAAGTATTCCACACCAAACCAGAAGAAGCTCTTCCAGTCTCCACAAGGTCAGTTTGCCTTATCTTGAACCATCAGCAGGGCAAAGATTGAGTATTGGTCCAGGCTGAAATAAAAATATTTTGACTTGAAGATCAGAACCAATTATTTCTTCAACATGTGGATCTATATTAAGAGTGAAGATGCATAAATTTTCTTAACAATAGTAAACCTTTTCCTAAGAAAATTCTATCCTAAAATTAAATCTCTAGGCAAGTATGCTTTGCATTTTTAAAAGTAATTTCTCTTTGGAGACTTTCTAAGTCCTTATGGAAAAGTTTTTTTTTAAAAAAAAAGAAGCTGATCGGATACTGGATATTCAATAGCAAGCTACTGGAATGAATAATTTCACTAAACATGTATTTCCTGGCGGCATTTTAGCCACTTGGTATCTGACAGCAGAAGTATGCTTTCCATAGAAATTCAATGAGATGACCTTAAAGGCTGTAGAACGTCTTTCTTTCCTGCTAAGTCCTCCTGGATTGTTCCCTAACAAGGCAAAGTGGTGGCTGCAGGTCACCTACTGCCGCAGATGAGGCCTCGGTGCGCGGTGGGCGCTGAGGACAGGCCGTGCGGTGCTGGTCTGTGAAGCGCAGGAGCTGCGAGCGCACCCCTGCTCCAGCACGCGCTGCCGGCACCATGTTGTCTGCGGTCCCGTGTGCTGCAGGACTGGGACGCTGCCGAAACCGCTTTGCCATCCTGCAACTACCAAAGTGAAGTCCAGAACCTGGAGCTGGATCCCCATATTTTTGAGAGGAGACAAGGAGAGTTAGTCATCCTCTAAGGATGAGTGGAAACCTGCAGATCCTGCAAGTCAGGCAGACTTTACTATTAGCCTCCAAGAAACAGAAAGAGTATTGGGAATTGTATTGTCCTTCTCCAGACTTTGGACATCTAAACCCTGGGTCCAATCTTGAGAGCTGTTGGTACCACCTTGCCTGTGTCAGACCTGACCAAAGCTTGTTGTATCATTCATAAACCGAAAAAAAAGGCATTTTTATTTTAAAGGCATTATTATAAGTTTAGGCATTGGTTAGCATAATGCCTAAATTTTAAGTTAGTGGTTTGAATGCGTATACAGGAAATGAGACAAATGGGTTTTAAGCCTCTCCGATGGAAGAAGTTCAAACCCACATCACAGACAGCCAGTGAGAAAGAGCCTGGCTGTGCAGCTGAGGGGTGAGAGCGCGCTTGGGTAGGGAGGGCAGAGCTGCTATACGCCACAATGCAGCCTGCGGATGAAAAGCAAAAATCATTTTGGGAACACAGACTTGAAACTAAAAGCCAAGCTCCTTGTTGGCCTATTAAGACATTGTGCCTAGTCCCCTCGTTAGTGTTTTGATGAGCTGAGTTTGTGCCACCTCTGCCCAAGGGAGCTGGCGCTTGACCATGCAACAGATAATTAAAATAGTTGCCTTGGAGTAAAACTGGCCTGGTAGAAACCTAAGGAAGACAAGGCGCAGGTGCTTGTGACTGAGCATGAATAAATGAGGGTGGCCACGCACTCAAAGTCTTTATTTCGCGTCCTCCCATCACCTTTCAAGTAAAATCACTTCCCCTGGAATAGCTGCCTTGAGTTCAATGCCTTTACGTACAAACCCTGAGTGTTCACAACACCAGCATGCATTCTCTCAGGATTAAAAGTTGACTTGAAGTTCTTCTCTCCAGAAATACCACCTCAAAAGGGCTGCAAAGCATCCAGCCACTTGAGAAGAGTCTTGCTCTGCAGGGAACCCCCGCTGTGAAAGACGCACTGGCAGCGCCCGCCTGAGAGCCAAGGCAGGGGAAACCCTGTGTTGTGCTGGGGAGAAACCCCGGCAGTGGCTCCTGGGCCGAATGGGCAACTGTCATCGCTGGCGTGAGGGGCCCCAGCCCACATCCAGGGAGGCACGATGCTTCCCAAGCCCAGATAACGGAAGGAAAAGAGAATTTCACCCAAAAGCTGCTTAGAATGCAATTCGTAAGCAGCTCTGACCAGGGCGTGCTCTGGGAAACTGAGGCATTTTGCTGCAGTTATTGTGCTACTGGAAGGCTTCTTAGAGCCCTGACTTCAGGAATCCAGAAGCATAGGGCAATCTCAGAACTGATTAAAAGCAATAATTCATTTTCTAGATGTCATGAGCTAGAGAAAAGCTGGAAATTGTTACTTGATTGTGATTCTAGGGTTCAGACAAGGCAAAAGGAAAAGATTCCAAGGTTTCTGGCATTTTAAAAAAAATCATTTTAATTAAAACTAGTCCTTTGTATAAGGGAGAGCCTGGTTTGTGATTTTTGAACACATATGGCCAGCAAATTTGTGAATGGATCTGCAGTGGCCCAAGACTTGCATATGCTAGCTCAGTAAATGTGGGCAGCTCCATATGCTCATTTTAGAAATTAGGATCCTGAGGCCCATTTGTCATTTAACACTTCCCTTCCCCAACCTTCCCTCCCGAATCTGGTTATGTTGGCTCCATCCTGGAGGCACTGCCAGGCACTGGTTAGTGCTTGCACTGCAGAACTCGACTCTGTCTGTGAGGTCTCCTTGTGATAGCAAGGAGCACTTTTCCAGGGCTGGCATTCACTGGCAGGGCTTTCATACATGTAGCACTGCAGCATTCATAAATAAATTCATAAATAAATCTTTTTGAAATGTTTGGAACTGCTGTACAGAGATAACTAAAGTACAGGTAAAGGAGAGACTGCTCGAGTAACAGCTTCAGATGTATTATAGGTAGCACTTCCTAGAGGTTTTCCCTTGCTAGCAACACTTTTGTACCATCAGTAAGCTTTGTGAGGCTTGATATGCAGACACGAGAAAGTACCAGAACTACCAAAGCTCTGTTACCACTATCCGCCTACTTCTGATCATACACAAAGTAGATAGTAGTTGTTCCTTCTTTCTTCCTCTTGTTTCCCCTCATGTAGAGAAAAAATCGACTCAATCTATCTTGTTGTGAGCCAAAATAAGAAGAGAAAATGTACAAAAAACAAATGTATTCTCTCTTCCATTAAAGAAATGGATTTGAATTTACTCATTTGTAGCTCTAAATATGAGAAAAAAACAGGCAGTTCTCTGATACGTGAAGCTCATTCCATCACTGATAAGAGAGGAAGGTGGATCTCGTACATTGCTGTTTTCAGTTATGTAAATACATTAGTCCATTGGCAGGTCTGTGCCGTGCGCAAGTGAAGAGGACTGCAAGCCTTCCGCGATGAAAGCGAATAACTAGTGATTGGCCTGAGCTCAGCCATCATCAGTACGAAGTAACATTTAATTAACCTAGAAATTCTTACTGAGGAGTTTGTATGAGCAACAAAAGATCAAAGATGTCTCTGCCCGGTCTCATTGGTCTGGTTTAACTCCTTACAACAGGATGTTGTACATCAGGAGCACTTTATTTTTCCTTTGAAGTCGCTTTCAGATGTTTTTTGGCAAAGCTGGTAACAAGTGTGATGTTTTCTGTCTCATTCTCATTGCAATAAATTTACCAGCTGCAGAGACAAAGTGTTTTCCCAAAACTGCATCAGAGTAGGAAAAGGTTGCTCACGTAGGTGGGCTGAGCCTCTCCTGGATAAACCTGCTGTACTTTTTTTAGGGACCAGAGATGGGAACTCTTGCTCAGAGACTGCAAGTGGCAAAGATGTGTTTGCAAAGGGGACTGTGATAGTCAGGACTGAGGCCCTGAACCAGAGCTGAAACTAAGACACATTTTTAAAGCTTTGTTGTTGGAAGAACTTTCAGCCACAGCCAAAACGGACTCAGAGCAGAGCTGGAGCTTTGGCTGGTTGAACTGCTGCTTCGTGTGCTGCTCTTGAAGTGAAAGATGACACATTTGGGTAGTGCTGCTGAGCGTGACAGAGTTTTGCTGAGTTTGTTCACAGCTTTCTGGTCTAGAGGGAAGAAGTGACAGCAAGGGGGAAAGGCAGGACCACCCTCTGCAAGATAATTAAAAAGTGATTAAAGTAACTCTGTAGCCATGACCTTAGAAGACCTGCCACAGAGAAGCAGCTCTTGATTCAGTCCTAAGCACTGCACATGGTTCAGCAAGTAGCTATGTACATGGTGTGTATATCGTGATGTGTTAAATTCAGCCTTCTCACAGGAGCAAAAAAGAAACCCGGAGGCACAGAGGGGCTGCAGAAAAGCACTCTGAAAAAGCCCAGATAAGTTAAAGAAGTCAGTGAGGCTGAATAGCAGAAGCTAACAAAAGTTTAGAAAAGTTCAAACTAGGAATAAAGCAAGATGTCTGTCAAGTTAAACGCACAACTGCATAAATAAATAAATAGAAGTCAGGATAGAAAAAAAGTATTTTAAAGAGAACCTTAATAAGGTTAAAAACTAATATTAAATACTTTATATACAATAGAAAAAGGCTGGGAGGATGTCAGCCAAAAGTCATTGGGATTGGTACCATATCAAGGGGCAAAAGGAGCAAGCAGGACAAGTAAGAACATGGCAACAAGGCTAACAGAAAGCATCGCTCTCCGCTGCGTTAGACTTCAGCTGTGTTTTATGCAGGAGCTCCCCAAAGCTAGAGAGTGAATAACTAAGACCTCAGGCAGCAGACAGAAGGCATGAATAGGAATGGGATCAGGAGATGAATAGAATGGGATCAGGAGATACTCACACTTCAGAAGTTCTGAATATTGCTGTAACTCAGATATGAATTCATTAAACTGTTGCTACTTTCATCTATACTTCCTACATGTATATATATAACATTTCAGCTGTGTTGCCACAGGAATGGAAGCTGATAGATGCGATACTAACTTTTAAGACAGGTTCTAAAGAATCACTGCCAGTTTTAGCGAGGAAACAGCAGATTAGTAATACTGACTTCCACTCAGGGACATTGCACAAAAACAGCGGACATGTGGGTGAATGCGTTATGTTGGGAAAGGTCCCTCACTGTGTAAATAAAAGTCATGCTGCGTGTTAAATTTCTTTGAAGGCTTTGAAAAAGTATTAAACTGCCAGGGGGTATGGAAGAAGATCATTTTATAGATTAATAACTGGTTGAATAGTAGAAAACAAAGCAGTTTTTCAGTGGAGGACGGACATCAGCTGGAATTCATCAGGAATCAATGTTAAGGCCTCTGCTTTTCAACATATGATTAAAAAAAAAATCTGAAGAAATGTGTGAATACTCCGGCAACAAAGTTTGGTCATTATAAAAGGCTATTCAGATGGGTTACACTAAAGCTGTCAGAAGCTGCAGAACCTTCTCAAAATATAGAGTGACCAGGCTATAAACTGGCAAATAAAATTAAGTGATAAAAGATACTAAGTAATGCACATAGAAGGAAAAAAATCAAATTCTGCAAACATCATATATCTGAGAGGAGGTTTTAGTGAGGCAGGGGTCAATCTCATTCCCAGAATAACTACAGATAGGACAAGAGGAAAGACCTGAAGTTGTGCTGGGGAAGGTTCAGGTTGTATATTAGGAAAAAATTCTGCTCAGAAAGACTGGTGAAGCATTGAAACAGGCTGCCCAAGGAAGTGGTGGAGTCACCATCCCTGGCAATGTTCAACAAATGTGTAGATGAGACGCTTATAGACATGGTTTAGCAGGCATGGTGGTGAGGGAATTATGGTTGAACTTGATGATCTTGAAGGTCTTTTTCAACCATAATGATTCTATTCTTCTATGGACTTAAATAATAAAGAATAAAAAAGAAATCTTCCTCCTGCCACTGTACAAATCCATGATTTGCCCGCTACTCAGTTCACTGTACTGTGCAGTTTTGAGCCTACTCCTCAAAAAGGATGTAACAAAACAGGAGAATAAAAAGATGCATAACATGGTGTGGCATGGTGTCCTTAAAACCATGATAGTGCTTATGCTGGGACAGAGAGGACTGGGCAGGAGCAGAATGTGACATATCTCTGATCAGAACATGATTAAATCCTAAATAACACAAGGAAGGGGGGATTTGCTCCCCCTACAATACTGTGAGAATTAAGGGAGTACACAGTGACATTATACAAGAAAGAGAAGGAAACGATCTTTCACGTAATGCATAATTGCCATGAGACACTGTATAGGCCTAAAATACAAATGCATTAGACAAGCTCCCAGGGAATAGATCGAGTTGTGGCTGTTAAACATGACAGGTTGTTAAAACCTATCAAAAAGCTGTCTGGACACAGTCCTTGAAAGCGTGCTGTGGGTGACCCTGCTTGAGCAAGAGGGTTGGACTAAATCCAGATGTTTAAACTCAGCCTTTCTGAAAGTCTGTAAACTTCTGGTTCAAAAGTCTCCTGAGCCAGAGGACTGCAGGGGAAAGATCCCTCTATCTTGTCCTTTCTCATATACTCTTTCCTTAAGTAGCTACTAATGTCCAGTGTCAGAGACAAGATACTAGATGAAACAAGGTATTGAATTAGAATGAGTTTCAATATTTGTAGCTGCAGGTACAATAATACCAAGTGTGTTTCAACAGTTCACTCTATTACTCTAGCACTCTAGCACTAAATTAATAAATTTAGCAGATCATGGTATGAGTAAAATCTGTAAACTGAATGCCCAAACCCACTGAAACTAATGCAAAATTATTTAGGACTGAAGAATATTAATTATTCCTGTGGCTTTTTAAAAGCCTTACTGAACCTTCATCCAAGGCTCAGTAAGTTTATTGAGACAAATGACATAATTTATAAACAGAACCTTAACAGTGAAAATGCACAAGACAATAAAAAATCAAGTCATAACTGACACGCAACCTAGCTGCAAAACAAATAGCAACTATGACCTGAATTAATAAACAGTCTCCTTTACATCATACCTTTCAGGTAAAATCACATTCAAAGCTTTTTGTATATAACTATAAGCTATAGAGCAATACTATATAGGGCTACTGGTTTTGAATTGTCCTGTCTCTTCAAACTGGAGACAGTTTGCCGTGTTGGATAGCTGAAATCCAATATTAAAGTTGTCTTCTTAATTTGTATAACTTCACAGGCTCCTAGAAATAAAGACTGTAAAGTGTGAGACCAGACAGTCCTTTGGTCTAAGGCAGCATCAAGCGTACCTGTACCTTTCCTTCAAAGACCTGCAGTGCTGGAGAACCCACAAGCTCCCCAAACAATCCCTTCTGGGAGGCTTTCTCACTCTTAATATTGCAACATTTTTTCTTAATGTTTTCTTGAATAGTCTTTGCAGTAACTTAAGTCCTTGTTCTTTTCATTGCAAATATGGTCAATGCTTATTCCTTCCCTTTTACAGCAACCTTTTATGTACTTAAGGACATAAAAGATATTCCTGATTTCCTCAGTCTTCTTTTCTTTGAGCCAGGAGTTCATTCATGTTTTCTCCGTAAGTCCTGTTTTGTAGTTCACTTGTCATCTGTGTTGCTCTGCTCTGGACTTTCTCCATCTGCAGGGATGTAAACCAGACACAGGCAATATTCCAGCTGAGTCATTACCAGGCAATGAACAGAGCAGAATGGTCAAGTCTTATATCTTGCAGTCAATAGACATCACCATATACACGTATGTACGGAGACAATATTTGCTTTATTTTCATCAGACCCATACTGTTGATACAAGTTCAACTTCTTAATTTACCTTCTTATCCTCTCATATCCTTTTGCAGAGTATACGGTATAACTTTTTATTGCCAATTGTGTTTTTTGAGTCTAGAGACCTATATACTTTTTAGTAGCAGAGCAAACCTAGGAAAAAATCGCAAGAAACCATCTCTGTACATTTTACATGTTAATAATGGACCGTTGCTTTGTGGGCACAGCAGTGTGAGCAGTTTTGCACTGGCCGTGTAGTAACTTCATGTATACCAGTGTTGACAGTGTTGTTATACAGTTGGAATTATTTTTTTTTTAGGCTTTGATATGGGTTGCTTGATAGGGTTTAGACTTGATAAGGCTTAGGTTTATATGGATTTCTGAAATGTTTTCTGCAAAGAAAAGCAGACATCTTTTCAGTAATTTAAATTTGCTACAGAGGACTGTGAGCCTCCTCAGGGAACCACATTAGAAAAGACTGAAACCACCCATCTTGGCCGTGTTTCCCTGCCTTATAATGAGACTGTTATATGAAAGACCATTAACAAAGGCCTGGCTAGAATCACAGTATGTGGAAAACCTTGCTTTTGCCATCCTCCCAAGGCCTATTATCCCTGCTGCAGAAGGAAAGCAAATTAGTTTGATGTTACTTATACTCAACAAATCCATGTTAATTAATATGCTTTTTCTCTGTCTTCCAGATAACTGCAGTTTGTTCAGCTACTTCCATTAAGATTTTTTTGGGGGACAACTTATTTCATTTATCTGATAATTTCCAGACTACTTTCTACACTTTAGCCAAGGTTAGCCATTACATTTTACATTTCCTATTTTCTCATCTTCAATGATTTTTTTTGACTCCCACTGGTCTGCGAGGTGGCTCATGGTTCTGAGGTTACTCTTGCCAGTACTTTAGGCTCTCAGGCTGTCAGTACCAGAACAGCTGAAAAATCTGTAACTTATCCACATAATTTCTGATCCATTTCTTGCCTATTTTAGTGTGGAAATCTTGCCCTTTGTGATTAATATTAATTTATTTGGATATTTGCTTATGTTTAGCCTTTCTTTTTAGTTTATTTCCTCCTCATCTTAAGCAATATGAATGCTGTTTGGTTGCTTTCTCCATTGTCCAGATCAAAACATTCTTTACAACTCTCAGAAACTCAGAAAAGAGGGAATCCTATTAACCAGCAAATTCATCAACTGATAGCTCAAAAATGAAGGTACAAGCCAGCTTCTAAATTATGTATCAAGAGTGGGGCTGTACCCAGAGCAAAAGGCACAGGAAAGGGAGCATGTAGAGAAGGCTTGTTTAAGTAAGCAATTAGTAACAGCAGCCACAGGCAGTGCCAGTTTCACCTACAGTGAAAAATGTAAGAAGGGATGAAACTGAAGCTTAACAGAATTTGTCCTCGGAATTTCATGAGAAGCTACAATAAAATAAATGCATTATTTTTGTAAAGGGAGATGCTGCTTTTTTTGAAAAATATCTTGCTTGCAAGACTGCAGGAAAAGAGCTGCCCCCCGAGGCCCATGGGGTAGGGTTTTCGCAGCACAGAGGGGATGGCTGAGGGCTCAGCTGCTGCTGCACAGAGTGGACCCCTGTGCACTCCCACTGCCTCCCTTGTGCCAGCATCGACGCTCAGCTAATCCCATGCCAGGAGCAGAATCCGGAAATGGCAACAACAGAACCGGCAGAACCTTGTCCACAAAAAGGAAAAAAAGATGTTGTTTCTGCTTGTATTGCTTCCTACATGGGCTCTCTATGGGATTAGATGAGCACCAGGCCAGCATAAGTTTACAGGGAGGAGGGTGAGGCTTGAGTGGGCAGGACTACCTTGTTTGGCAACGGTTTAAGGTTGGATTAGTTTAGCTGAACTTACATGATGAACTACAGTCCCTGAGGCCCAGTGGCAATCTTGCTGCCTCAGCTGGGAAACTTCTTAAAAAGCCCTCTCATAAAACCACATAAAATATCAGTCCAGCAAGAAAAATTTCTGGCCAGTCCCTCTCCTTAACAATGGAAAGGAGAAATAACAGAGGTGACGAGGAATGCTAGCCCGGGGCAGGAGGAACGGTGACAAAGCCAAGCAGTCACCTGTGCATTCTTCTTGCGGGCTGAGACTGAAAAATGAAGACTTCAGGAGAGCGGGGTGGTTCGGTGAGATGGAGACAGCACATCCGTGAGTAATATCCTGTTTCCACACTCTACAAAATAAAACTTTTACTAATTCACATGCAGGCTAACATGAGCAAATTGAAAAGACCAGAAAGGTAATTTCTCAATATTCATAACTCAGATTTAGTGAAAAGACACTGTGATAACTCAGTGAAGGCCAAGCCTTCCCTCATTCTCTAGGCATTATGCAATAACTGAATATAGGATACAAAGGCAGCCTTTACTCCAAGGCTACCTGAAATATAGACCAAGGATCTTCAACCCACATGTTCAAAAATCATCTCCCAGTCACTATAAATCAACTCATTAGGGGAACCACATGTTTTGGGGGCAAAAGTTGCATGTTTCACAGAGAAAACCCTACTGAGAACAAAGGAAGAATGACAAGGGTTCATAGCCAAACCACATGCAATTTGCAATCAATTTAGCAAATTCTTTGCCTGACCCTGACAGCCAAAGAAGGGACAAAACTCTTCACTGCTTCATCCCCCAGAGGTCCCTCATTTTCTCCCTAAGCCTCAGGATAAAGCCCTGGTAATAAATGAGTAGTAAAACTTTTCCCCACATCTCTTTCAGATGGCAAGGAAAAGGGACTGAAAGACCTTGTGAAACTCAAGTGGCAAACCACTAGTGCTGGGTGCCATCCATGACCACAGTCGCTTGAGTTAGGAACCAATGTAGAGGGAATGAAGTCCTGTTCAGTTGTTCCAGGTCCAAAACTGAAGTACTGTGAGGATTTTCATGGAATCTGGCAAGTCACTAGGAGACACACATTCTTCTAGCAAAATGTAAGTCCAAGAAGAAACTCATCACCAAAGGCCCTTGACAGATCTAGTTGCCTCATGCCCAGAGTAAGGCAGACAGTTGCTGGCACAGCCATTCAGGAGGACTCATGAGCCAAGACCAAGCTGCTGGTACCCAAATTCATCATCCCACATCTCCTTCAAAGTTGTTTTTCACTCCTTTGTACTCTTGTTCATGCCTAAGATTCATAAGGATTTTTTTGTTATCTCTAATGTCCCCTAAAATTCACACTGTGGCAAAGACCCAACTCCCTGTTTCGTGTGTTGCTCATAGAAAATGAGTATTAGTTTTCCTATTTCCAAGCATTGCTTAAATAGAGGGAAACCATCCCTCAAAACAAACCCATCTTTTTACGTGGAATCCCAAAAGTACCAAAACAATATATTTATATAAGAGAAATATTTAAAACATCATGAGTAGAAAGGTTTGGAAAAGAAGAAGAAAAAAGGATATCATGTACCAGTACAAACTTATCTATAGCTCTGCTGAGACAATAATACTATTGTACTAAAACCTGTACAGTGTGCAACAAACAGCGTGGCACTGAAGCTCAGTGAGTTATACTGTTTCCTCAGGGTGCAAATGTCACCAAACATCAGCAAAGACTAAATTACTGAGAAGAGAGGAAGTAGTTCCAAATGTTTCCTGTGTAACATCTAGTTAAGAGTGTCACTCCCACAAATCACTCCCCTAGAATAAAATATCAGTCATTAAACAATTTGCCAAGAGAATAAATGATCTCTATGGAAGGAACATAAACATTAATTAAAGAAAAGATTATGATCAAAAGAGGAACACAAAACACCAATAAACAACCTGGAAAAACTTCCTGAACAGTAATGAAATCAAGCCAGAACTGCAAGCTCCAGACCACAATAAAGAAAAACTTCCTTTCCCTAGTCAGTAAACTAATTAGTTCAAATGTCTTTACTCAAGTGCATCTCTGGCACAAAGCATAAATCTATCGCCTCTCAGAACAGGCACTATGAAAATAGGAACAGTCTCTCTGAAGAGACATATGTGCAGACACCCACACTTTGTACTGCTCACAAGAGTGGTACTTACTAGAGAAACTGAAAAAGAGCCAACCTCAGACCTCAGGCGAACTACTGAACCCAAAACTGCTGATAACTGCTAATCTGCAGCAGCACCGCTGGCCCAACATGCACAGCAGCCATCACTCTCTTTAGCCTGTACCATTTCAAGTTGTCAAGCCCGTGGTATACTAACGGGACAACAAAACTAAGGTGAAATCCAGAAACAAATATCACCTTTATCCTACCTTCAGATTCATCCAGAAACATGGTTTGCAGTATCTGGGCCTATCTTCTTCATGGCCTGGTGAGACCAAAAGCAACCCCAAGTTCCTGCTCCCATTCTCAGAGCTGTAACCCCTTGCCAACACAGATGTTGCTCAGACCAACAGTTTGCAGCTTACAAAGAAATTCGATGCTTACAGAGTGGACATGTGGAGAATATTTTTTGTTAATATTAATCAAAAGTACATTTTCAGAAACAGCAACCTTTGGCCTTGCCAATAAATCAGGCCTCTCACTTCTCACATGTCAGGACAAGCTGTAGAGTTTGGAGGACTGCTGATTGCAGAGTTTCTCCAACATAACTAGCACCAGCTGGTGGCCAAGGGACCTTGGGCCTCCTCCTATGTAGCAATTCCTTCACTTCTAAATAACACATCAGAAATTAATCTTGGAGATTTTGGTAGGACATAGCACCAGTTGTTTGTTAAAGCAGTGATGTTGCTAACCGACTAGCTCTAAACGAATACTTAGTGCAAACGCTTTCCGGAAATACAGCTGAGAAAACCATGTAAGTAAGCACTCAGAAACACTGAGTTGGGGAGAAAAGAGAGAAATGCAAGTGTTGACACCAAATACTATTATTTGTGCCAGCCACTACCTCTCTTTGTGGTTTGGATGATGACATTTGGCAGATAAGCAGAAAAGTTTGATACAATACAGGCAGGGAGTTATATCAAGGAGTATCTGATTTGGCACCAGAAGGCAGTTATCACTGTTGGAGGATTCCCAGTGTGAAAGCAAGATGGATGACACGGGGCTAGAGTTTGGTCCAGATGGATTAGAGTCACATGCTAAAAGGATTAAAACTGTTCATGACCTAAAGGCACTCAAGAGCTACAATGCAGCCTGGAACCGGAGATATTTCACACAAAATATTTCATGCCATGTTCATAGAGCAAGGCCATCTCATAAATTGCCTGGAACTTCCCTGTGGCAGGCAGATATGATATGCACCAATAAACAGCAGACCACAAATGGGGAAAGAAAGATGGAAGATGAGTTTGCATCAGTCTCAGGTCCTTCCACTTAAGGAAGTCTCCTGTTTCCACATGACATATTTTTTATGGTGTATTAACTAATAGGACAAAACTTATTTTCTGGTTCTGCTTAAAATGTGCTAAACACACTGAATATTAATGTGTGTCACTTTCAGTTGCACACATTCGTATTGCATACTATTTTGATGGGTACTGTCTCTCATTACTTTGCATCCCACCAAGAGCAGCATTCTGTGTCATACCAGGGACATGCTGACCCAGGTCACCTCCTTGTTTTTCATGCTGACACACAGCCAGGTTCAAGCCACTACTAGATAAGTGCTATTGGCACAGTGTTGAACTACCAGCGGTCCAGGACACAGCATTGGTCCATGCACTGTTACAACCGACACTTTACAGAGGTCTGAGGTCTTGTCCTCCAGATCTCAGTAGAAGCCACATAACAAAACTAGCAATACATGAGGGAAAAGACAAAGTCTCTGGCAGAGCTCCTGCCAGTTGTCTGTGATTTACCGAAGTCTGTGACTGTTGAACTGTTGTTTATATCAGGCAGAGCTGGACAGCTGTCTGGGACTAATAGGCACGCTCAGGGAGAGAGAGGGTCATTAAAAGCCAAATTCTCTTGGCCATGCAACAGCCTATGTAGCTTGCACGGCAATAGACACCTATGTTTAGAGATCTGCAACACAACATTATTTTGCTTCCCAGTTACCTCTAACCTCAAAGTGATATCTTGACCCAGCATGGGAAAAGAGCTCAGAAATGCCAGGACCAATGTTGCTCTGGGCATGGCTGGCCTGTCTAGCCATCCCATCTCCCTCCTGGCTGTGCACTGTGGCAACCCTGTTCTGTTTACATGAGTGTGTATCACAGTTTGATCAAGTCTCTCCCTAAGGCTACAGCTGTCAGGACAACTGATGAGGTGCATCTGACAGTATTGCTTTCACAGGATTTTACAAGGTGTTGCTAGGCTTGTTTCCTGCAGCAGAAAAACAGCATTTGAGCAGGAGATCAAGTCTTCTGATGAAACCTATAACAAACCACAGAGATATATAGAGATTCCAGTAATAAAAGAGATGTGGGGTACAGTACCCACAGACTCTGAGAGTCTGAGCAGTCATTGCAGGACTCTATTTACTTCATGATGAGCGTGTGCATGTCCATAGGGCACCGAAGTGGGACTTCATGATACGGTGATTTCCCATCACATCAGGGACCTGCAACACCTGCCAGTGCAGAGAGCTCTGTTTTTGCCACCATGCCGAACATCCGAGGGGAGGCCAGTGCCACGGTTGAGCGCTTTCTGCAGAGAGCAAGTGCCTGTTCAGATACCTGTCCCTCCGGGAGGAAACCATACCTCATGAGCCTGTCCTGAAGACGCATTGACCTCATTGCTTCCACTCTTCCAAGGCAAGCACGAGATCAGAAGATTCATATCTTTGGGTCCTATCAGTTAATTGAACATTTTTAGGGTATGAGACCCTGGGGAATAAACAAACAAACAACAAAATCTACACACACTGGCTTGTGAAAGTAGGGATTTCCCTGAAGGAAGAGGGTTCTTCTCAAATGACACTGCAACCTGATTTTGAAAAAGAGCTTTCAAAAAGTGTAAAGCCAACATTTCCTGTTAAGGAATGCATAGAAGATGACTGATTTTTGGAAAAAAAAAAAAGAATTCTCGTAGAAGATATAAAATTGTATTGTGGTGCTATGACACATAGGAGAATTAATATTTCTTAATTTTAAAAAATTGCAAGACACTTTCCTTGGTAAAATCAGCAACCACAAGTGTAATTGTTAATGTATTCATTTTGTTTCACCTATTTCTAAAGCAGTCAACTCATACTCATTTTTTTAAGGATGAGTCTGTTTGTCTGTTTCCAAAGAGAGAAACTTCTATTTATAATAATGAAGAAATAGATAAAGCACTTATAACACAAAGGTTGGACAAGGTGTAGCAGCAGCAGGTTAAATCAAGGTATGGTGGCTTCTCAGGTAGCAATGGTAGATGGCTCAAAGCACACATCAAATCTTATCATGTTCATCTCACTCAATAAAATCAAATTCAAATGACCAACACCCTAACCTTATCATATTTTCCCGAAAAGATAAAAGAACAATGACACTTTAATCAATAAGGGAAGAGCAGCAGATATTTGGACTTAAGCAAAAAGAAGACACAAAGACTTACAGGGGAAAAGTGATAATTTCCAAGCTGTTCTCAGCATCAACTGGATAAGATTTAAGATAATGAAATTATGTAAAAACAGGGCATTTGAAACATTTGTATCTGTCTTGTACCCATGGAAGCCTTGATGGAAAAGACTAGATGGTCTTTACTTCCACAACACAAAAGCTAACAGGGAATTTCTTAAAGAATTTGTCTGCCTTCTTGAAGCAAGGACATCTGAGAAAACAATTACCTAGTGAGGAACCTAGCTCACATGCTGGGAGGCCTCAATGCATGAAGACACAAAGTCTGGTCAGTCTCTCTGAGCCTCATCTCATCTGCGCAGCACCTCCGCTCTAAATGTGGAGTCCACATTGTAGTAGGGCATCCAGTTTTAGGTGCCAAATGAAATTTTAGACCAATTGAGGCCAAGAATATAGTGGATTTCAGGGAGAGCTTTGATAAAATGACTTGCAATGTGCTGAGATATTTTGTCTGGAACTCATCAACTACTTCAGATGATTTTCAATCCCAAGCCAAGCTGCTCTGCAACAGGAGGATTTTACAGATCTCTCTGATCAAAGAGAAGGATTGAACATTTCCAGCTGACCATGCAGCAAATGCCTATACAAGAATCACTTGAGAAATGCGCTCTTCTCAGCAGGTGCCCCACCAGAAGGGCTGTGATGAACAAGAAAGAGCTCAAGAGGAGCCTGAAATATCTCCAAATTACAGAGGGCCATGGAACCTGCTGTGGGGACTAGAGCTTTGTAGACTACAGCTCAGTATACTTTTGTATTGTTCTCTAGAATATTGAAACGGATAGGGTTTTCTTGGTTGTTAGCAGTTTTTTTCCTTTTTTTTTCTACTTTGCTGCTTTCTTTCTTACTCTGTTATGCTGGAGGAAATAAGTGATGAGCTGCAAGTTGCTATGCATAAGTGACTCTGAAAAATGCAGATAGGCAACCAGAAGGCCATTGGGAAAGCTGTGGTGCAAGTTTCAGTATCTGGAAGAGCTTGTGGAGTTTCACCTCCTGAGAAAAGGCTGGTGGAAGGCATCCTATCCATGAAGGCACACAGATCCCTGATCAAAGCTCTGTGCATGGTGGGTGGGTACTAACCCAGGTTCAGGCAGTCTGAGATGAAGACAGTTCTTGCGTATGGAAATGGAGATGAACTCCTTTCAGTTCCTTGGAATGAGAGGTGTGATAAAAATCAATCAATGAAATAATTCAGCCAGTTTAGTGATCAAGTTCAGAGCTAGTCAACAAAGAAATTTCCATTCCAAAAGAAATACTTGCATTTTGAATCTTGTTTTCTATCTAACTTACGATGAAAATTCAAGTTTCAAACAAACAAACAAACAAACAAACAAATTCTATAATAAAAATATCTTACAAAAAAGATTCAAAGACATTCACCAAAGAAACTGTCTTATAATAGTCAAAGAAACAGTCAAAATATGTAACACAATAATTGAAGTGAGGTGGCTGAAAAGAAATTAAGAGGTGGAATCTCCTATTTTCATTTAAAATCATTCTAGTTTTAATATTTTTAGATTTTGCATCAGAATTGATGCATTCCCATTAAGCACCGATGTTTCAGGGAAATTAATTTCCATCCATTTTCCAAATAGTAGAGGGATTCACAGCCTTTAGTTAGCAATACCTGATAAAAAAAGAGCTCTTGCCAACTGGCTCTTTAGACATGCATTTTTAAATATTGCAAGAATGAAGCAAACACTTTGGAAGCAATTGATTTTCATTCAGCAAATCCCTGTCCCTGAAAGCCGAAGCCGTAATTTGGATCAGATGTCTGAACAGTTCATAGCTAGGGGACAGATAGAGAATTGTCGAGATTTGCTTTGAAACATATGATGGGCTGAATTTCAATTGTCAAAATTCTTGTAAAGTTGAAGCAGAGTAGGTTCCTGCTGACTAGATATTCATGAAAAATAGGAAACTGTAGAGGAATGGAGGGAAAGAAGAGTGGCAAAATGTAAACTAGGGAACATAACCAAAACTGGATGGGGAAACTGACCCACTGAGGGATGTTTTGACATCCAGAGTATGAACCCATTTTAGTAGGATTTGGTGTTCCCACATTGCAGGCCACATATGCCTCCACAGCAGCAAAGGTTTTACTTTATAATACACCAGGAACCTGTTGTTGTTCCTTGAAGCAACATTATTCCTGTTAGAGACACAGACTGTTAGAGACAGTCTGGAGCCTGCAAATGCGAGACGTGTAGCCTTGACTGGAATGTGTGGTGACAGCTGAGTGCTGCTTGGTTTCATAATTAGCTGGGCTGTTCAAAGGCACCTCCAGCAGTTAGGAACCCATTTCCCACTGAAGTCCGAGCAGCTCAGGCACCTTGCTTTCCTATTCCTTAGAATCATTAGTAGTGAGGAGTGCAAGTGCCAATTCTTTTAAGGGGGAAGAGGAAATCCA
This sequence comes from Crypturellus soui, assembly GCA_032275445.1. Classification (NCBI taxonomy): domain Eukaryota; kingdom Metazoa; phylum Chordata; class Aves; order Tinamiformes; family Tinamidae; genus Crypturellus; species Crypturellus soui. Next base: position 4,319,351 of record JAUBNY010001146.1, read on the forward strand.
TTTTGTTCTGACATGGGAAAAATGTTGACTTTTAAAAGCTCTCCTCAAGGCAGGTAAAACCACTTGTCCCTTGGGCAGTTTGGCTGTGAGGGTGCCTTGGGTCCGAAAGCCCTGTGTGCATTGGTTGGTGTGGAGGGCTGTGGTCACTGCGTTATCGCAGAGTTGTCCCTGTGCCTTGGGCTGGGCAGCTCTGGGTCCTGGCAAGGCCCTGGACCAAGGGGATTGTGGAAAGGGAGCCAGAGACTTTTTCACAGGAGCCAGCATCTTGTACCTGCATTTTGTGAGGTACTGCTCCAAGCAACAGAAATATGAATCTGAGGTCCACTGACACCTCCTCCTGCACACATCTCCGCTGGACTCAGGGGGACCTCCTCAGAGTTTGCTGAGAATGCAAAAGAAAATGCCTATAGAAGCACTGTTCATTTCACAGACAACAACAACAAACAAAACAAGCAAACAAAAAAAACCAGAAAACCTAAGGCATCCTGTGTTTAAAATCTGCTAGTGCTAGCAAATGTTCCCTGCAGTCTACTTCAGCAGCCAGCCATAGACATCACAGAAATTACTACAGAAAAAAAGTATCGTGACTACAATTAGGAAAATTATACTTTTACTTAGAGGAGAAATTTTTACCCTTTCTTTTTTTCTTTAGCGTTTGACCTATAACAATGATTGTTAGATGCAAGTCAAGAAAATAAATTTATTAGACATTTTTCAATGAGAGAAGGGTATGGAAAATGCAAAAAGAAGAGGATAGCAAAGAAAACTTTATTCAGTCAATATTGGTAGTGCTGTGCTAAGAAGAAAAAAATCTTCACAGATTCAAAGTCCTTTTCCAATGTAGGCTCACTATGACTAGCTACAGTGACACTCAGCCACGTAATTATGCTCTGAAATTTCAATACTTTTTTAAACAAATCTGAAGTCTGAAATAAACAAATTTTAGATGACTTTGTTGCAAAATGCCAGTTCTTGCTTCCATCCAGCTATAATTATCTTATGAACTTTTCTACAGCAACGTATCTTTACAGCTGAACCTGCTTTTTATTTTCTCATTAGGATAAATGCAAGAAAGCCGTGAGTGTTGCAATTGATTGTACAACAATTGATGGCTGAATGTCTATCTAACTTGGTCCTGTAGGAAATGGAAATAAAACATAAAATATAATTATGCTATCAAACAAAATACAATAAGTCCTTCAGATCTACAATGATTTTCTTATTAAATACTGCACCAAGAACAGAACAACAATTATTTGCCGACAAATCCACACTTTAAAATTAATGAGTTAATGGCAACATTCACCTTTTTTTCGATAGATGTTTAGAGTATTTTTGTGACCTCTCAATAGTTCATAACGTAAGATCAACAACCCATGCTGGCTGATGTTAGTCAATTCAAAAACACAATATAGAATAGAAAGCTTTTTTATATAATATAGAATTAATTTTCAGTACTGCTTTTTATATAGGATTCTGTAGCAAGAACTATAGTTGCTGTCTGATAAAAAAAAACAGATTCATATCGATATAAAATACATTCTTCATATAATCTTTCATTGCTAAATTCAAAATAATTAAGAAACATTAAATATTCAACAAAAGAAAAGATGAAAAATAAGAAGACAAACGGGCCATGTGTAATTTTCAAAGGAAAAGTAACAATAGAGTATGCAAAAGGACAAAAGCAGTATTAAAAATGAACGAAAGAAAGCAGGAAATGTCCTACAACACCCAGTGTCAGACAATACAAATAATTGATTAGTGGCTTTTTTTTTCTTTTTTAATAACACAAAAACTAGTGAAAATGCTTTTTATGCTTTGTAGTTTTTAGCAACTTTAGTATTATCTTTGCATTTTTAAATGAAAAAATAAATGCTTTTGAAATGCATAATTGATTTATTTCGACTGATTATTTTTCTCCATTTGCTTTTCTTTTGCTAGAATACTGAATCAAATCTGAAAGCGTGTTTCTATACTGCTGAATTGCTTTAAGCTAAGTGGTCAATAAACTACTGCAATAGTCTCTCATGCCAATATTTTTTCAAAATTCTAGTCTAGTTTCCTAACTACTACATCCTCGGACTTCCCCCAGTCCCATATTGCAGACAGTAAATGGTGTGTTAATAGTGCTATTACTTTCAGATATCTGATTTTCTCTGCTTTCAGAAAGATAAGCTTTCCACCAAATAGAAGTCTGGGGATAATATGAGCTATAGTATCAATGTCTGAACAATGACTGTGAATTGTGGAAGAAAGAAGAATGGAAACATGTCAGGCCATGGCTTGAAGCATTTGAGCATTGCCTTGTGTAGCCAATACCTATTGTGTTTTAGAAGCTTCTAAAGGCAAATGTCTACTCGGTGGGTGGCAGAATAAAAGAAAACTCCTTCCTAGCAGAGTACAGAGGAGAGAGAGAGGTAATTTCTCAGTGCCTCCTTCATCTGCCAGGGAAATGTGTGAAGATGTACTTTTATTGTCAAAAGCAAGGTGCAGGGGCATTGAATGTGCAACAGTACTTCTTCATGAATCACTTCACAAAAAATCTCCAACCCATTCTATAAACTTTAATAGATTGTTATGGTACATTATCAAATTTGAAGCTGCTGTACATGTGTTGTTAATATGCTATGGCATTTGTAAATGAATATAACCTCCTATGACATTAAAAATTTGACTGTCCATGCCAAAAGGCATCCAGAAGTTTTAAGAAGGACGAGTGTGTTTCAATAAACCTTGTAACCAAGAACATATGCTCAATAAACAAAAAGCTTTTATTGATTTCATAAATAGCAAGGCAATGTCAACACTGAGCCAAGCAAGCCATCTCACAGATCACTAAAGCACGATGGTACGTGTGTAATGGGGAATCATAGATACGTGCCAATGGGTTCACTGCTAGTCTCCTTGTCTTGGAATGGGACCAATGAGACTACAGTCTCCCCCATCACTCCTGTGCAGGCCTGTTGGGAGCTACCTGCACAGGGACTGCAACTACGGAGCAACAGGAACAAAAGGCCATTTGACCTCTAGTGATCATGTCCTGAATTTTTCCTCTGTCTGGTTCCCTGCATAGATACTCCCTTGAGAGAATTTCAGATCCTCCTCCAGTTCTTCTGGTTTTCATCCTCTAACGTGTATATTGTCCTCCAGTCTTTCAGTCGTGCTGTCATCTCCTGGGAATGATTTGTGAGATCAACAAGCCCTTTTACATAGGACATGCCCAGCCAGAGTTTACCAGAACAGAGGAGCCACACAGTTGCGCAGCATAACAATGTTAGCCAACTGCCAGCATAGATAAAATGCTATTTTCCCTTTTTTTTTTCAGTTTTGGAATTTAATTGGTTTCTGCTCTTGCCATTGTGGCAAGTGTTTGAAAATGGAAAGGCATTCTTCCAGTTAAATCTCTTGGCAAAGCTTCTTGTACCATTGTGTTTTGTACCCTAGTTTAACACTCCTTTGTAAAATGAATTTTACTGAGGGTGTTCTGATGATGATGATTAGCAAACTTGCTTTGTCACGACACCTAGTGCATTTAGACATTTTTTTTTCTCTGGATTTGCTCTAATGCTCTCAATAGAAGTCTACATTCTGTGAATGCTGGGAAGAAACCATTGAGTGGACCCCTTTTCCATTAAAAGACCCCATGATAAGTTGTTACAATAAATTCTGATCCTCCATAAGTTCCTCTTGGAGGAGTTCTTTGACATACACCAGCAACATTCAGAGAAAAGTGAGAACAGCATAATTAGGTAGGTCAGTCCCTGTAGCATGGCAGACGGAAGATCAATGAGAGCTCAACTCAGCCCAAGCTTGGATATAAATCCCTGGGACATTCCCACATATTTTGCTTTCAATTCCTAAAAAAAAAAACCAAACCAAAACAAAACAAAAAAAACACCTGCAAGGTCTCAAACTCCTTTCCAATTATTTTAATAGAAAAGATGGGATTTAGAGGGAAATTTAGAGGGAAAACAAAAAAAAGACACAGGGGCAGAGATGAGAGAAAAGTAAAAAGCTGGAAGAAGATATAAAGCCAGAGAAAACAAGAGCAGAGAGAAGTGGAAGGGCTACCTAGAGAAATATTAGCCGGCCCTATGGAGAATGAGTTACTAAAAGATCTCTGTTGGCTATGTGTATGAACTAAACTACAGCTGACCTATGTAATTAGACATCTGGCTGATGTCTGAACAGCCAGTCTGTGTCTATGCCTGTCCAAGAAAAGCAGAAGTGTCTGTATTCAGCTCTGTCTTACAGCAAGAAATGCGCCCAGTTCATCCTGTGCCAAGGTCACAGGCCCACCGCTCATTCAGCCCCTCACTTCAGATAAACAGGAAAGAAACAGGCAAATTCAGTGGGACTGATAGGATATATACTAAAAGCATCATGTAGAAACACGTCTGCAATCTCAGATATCTTGAATTATCTGTATATTTGTCAAAATAAATGCTACTTTTATCTTTAGAAGAGGATTTTTTTTCATTTTTCTGTGAGAAACTAAAATTGATCTCAAGTCTTTCCTGGGTATACACCAGCCTAAGTGTTGATTCTATATCTAGAAATTTAATTTAATCCATTGGAATGCATATTCCACTTCTTATTACAGTATTACATTACGAAGCCTAAGTAGACATTTGCTAATTTTCAGAAACGTATGAATTTTGTTTGCTTGCCAACTTCTAAGTTACTGAGCTTGGCATGTGGTTTAGTGCAGGGAAGCTGCTCCTATCCTATCATTGACACCAAGTGGAAACACTCACAGTTTGTTCTAGTTCTTTATGTTGGTTGGCATTTCAGCTACAATTGCTCTCTAGTTTTGGCAGAATTGTGTTGATCTTATTCTGATTCCCTTAATAAAACCCATTTTATTTTTATTATTTTAGCTCTAGTTAACGATAACAATACTGCTTTGAACTTGAGCAAATGCATATATCGTCAAGAGAATGGCAAATGCCACATTTCTGACATTGGATTTGGGCTCTCCCAAATCCAAGTGTTCCCAATCTGCAAGTGCCAGTCTCCCACCATGGGGGACACAACTTAAAGAAAATGTCACTAGAATACCCCAAGCAGAGGCCATGTCCCCTACTTCTCCACCCACCATGCCAAGTCTCAGCATGCTGTTGAGTTGTGCTGGTTTTGGGCCAGGCTTGAAAGCTCCCAGTGAGTGAGAGAGCAGCCTGATAGAGAGATGAGGGAGAGATGCCTCAGGGCCCATCACTGCATCCTGACAGGAGCCTTGGAAGGGAGGGCTGCTCCGCTCTGCTCCGGCTTTCAAGCGAGCCATGCCTCTGGGAATGGGGGCGGGCCACCCTGTTTTACACAGGGGGAAGTCTGCTTGAAGGGGTCAATGACGCTTTAAAGCTACTACAATAGAGATACATTTTTTAACTTCATACATTTCCCTCCCTCCTGTTTCTCCTCAGCTCTCTGCTGTGCTTAACACAAGACTGTAGGGCTTAATGAGAGAAATCAGGCACTGAACCTGACCCAAGCAGGATGGCAGAAGGGGGGACACATGCAGCTGAGCTGGGGTCAGTGTGAGCTAGAAGGGCCCCTGCAAAGGTCAGGGCAGTTTGTGTTCCCTAGATGGAAGGAGGATGGATGATGTCTCTGAGTTCTCCTCAAGGGGCATTCTTCAAAAGCATCCTAAAAAGACCGTGTAAGCCGTCAGTATAAGCTTGACATATACCTCTAGCTACAGCAGATCTTTTTCATAATCATTCTCAACAGCTCCAGAAAGGGTGCAACTAGAAAGGAGCTGAATGCTTTAAGCACTAAACATAGATATTTCTAAATCCTGTCCAATAGTCAGGGAAATCTGGCTGAAACCTGTCAGAAAAGAGGTAAATGGTATCTCCATTACTGTGTAGGAACTTGCAGCCCGCACCCACATCATCTCCTCTGTCACCACTGTGGCTGTGTCCAAGAGCTAGCAGGTATTTTGTGTGCTATACTTAGTCTTCATGTACTTTCAGCTGGAGTCATGCAAGAGGAAAGCACTGAAATAGGAGAACTACTAGGGATATTTAAAATGCGAGAACAATGACAAACTATTCCTAAGAGAATACTGCCATGGAATTTTAAACTGACATGGGTAAAATTAGGTATTATGTCTCAATAGCAGAGTCACTGTATCAGTATGGAGCATGTTGCTTAAGGTCAGGCCAGGAATATGTTAGGCTCACAAACTGTGAAGTTAGAAATGCTTTATCGCTGGTACAGCCAATTTTATTTCTTTGCTTTGTGCATCAAAGCCCAGACGTGCTGTGCCATGAAGCACTGCTGCCAATGATTCGCAGGGTTAGTGATGCATATTTCCTTCATTTAGTTCCTCGTGATTTTAAGCAAGTAGCTCATAATATTATAGCGTTGAAGAAGCTCATAATCCTGAAAACACTAACCTCATTACAAACGTGGGGATTAAGACCTAATACAGTGCTGTAATTGCCATTTTACAGACCAGGAACTGAGGTAAAAGTGAGTAACTTGCTCAAAGCTGCTACCTGTGGAGTTTGTGGCAGATATGAGAACTGACCGTAGATCTTCTGAGCGCTGAGTGAAGTACTGAACCACTTTTGCTCTTGCTAAACTTCTATTGCCTAATCAACTATATAGTTAGGAGAATAGCAAAGTCTGAAGTAACAATGTGAGAAAATATATATGTCCCCAAGGCCTTTTCTTGAATGCTTCTGATTAAACCCAACACGCTTGCTGAAGTCAGTGGGAGCCTTTCCCATTAACCTCAATGAACTTAAATGCTGCCCTAAGAATGTGGCATGTAGCAAACAGCAGTAAGGAGTCTGTAAAACAGAGGTGGTGGTGATCAGATTATGAAAACTAAAGATGTGTGCATCTTTAGTAGGGAAAAAGAAGCACAGTGTTGAGTGTTAGCTTATAGGTGAGAAAACAGCCATATGTCACCCGTTTAACTTACACTGAGGACCTCAGTATTCAAAGCTTTCTGGTCTCATTCAGAAATACATGTAATCATCTGCTCAGAACATGAAGGCACGTGCTCTGCCCCCATCTCACACACCTTTCCTTCCTCTCATGTGGCTGTCTGCTGTTTGCTCAGTCTGCATCCAAACCCCATGTGTTTCCCCTCCAGTTCGCACTGGCATTTCAGATGCTGGGCTGCAAATCTTTAGCAGTGATGACAGAAATCTAAACTGCCTTTTTCAGATTCCTGTGAAAAGGTAATAATACAAAGGTATGGGTAACTTTGCCCAGATAGTTACCCAGAGTCTAACTGCCTGCCACAACTCATTCTCATTCTGCCTAACACATTCATAAAGGTCTGCCACTGGTTGGTATGTTGCCAAGAGCGAAGGCAGAAATGGGCAAACAGAGATTCTGCAGCCAAGCTTTCAGAATTTGCGGCGTAGAAACATGTGGTTTCCTGTTACTAGATCAGTGCCAACATAGTGAGTAAGCCAAAATTAAAAAAAACAATCTGAGAGGACAACAAAATAGACCAAGAGCCAATTAGAGGTTAAATCAAGGAAATTGGCTTCCAGGAGACCAAGTAACACAAGATTTTTTCAGCTTCTGTATTGCACAATCTCTCCTGTCACCATTACCCTATTTCAGTTAAGTGCATTCAATTATTTAAAAGCAGGTATATAGCACAAGCTCCCATTTGTGTGCAACAGTCCACCTGATTACTTGATTGCATACCCTTTCTCAGACAACCCAGTGCAATATTATCTTTACTGTTGCTGCAGACATCATTTCTAGTTGAACCATTTACTCCAGTAAACCAGTTTGCAGTTCCCAGTTCAGGTGAAAACCTGAACTCTGGAGGCTGGGCTGGAATGTGTGCGTGTTGATAGATGGACGGGTAGATTTGTACTTTCTCTGGCTTCTGCTGTAGAAAGTCCGTGGTACTCCCCACGTGGTAAGGGGAGGTGGTCGTATCACTGGCATGCCACACTCTGCCAGAGAGCATTTGGTATTTCTAGACTGTATCCTGGCTTCTTGAATGGCCACAGAAGTTCACCCTGTTTGGGGTAAGAGCAGTACAGCTTCACATGCTAGTGATTATAACCCAAAATGAAGTGAATTTATTAGATCCAGCAGCAGTTTCTTCAAGTTTTTCATAGGCCCATACGTTTCAAGGTCAGAAAGAGTCTCTAGTTCTTCTTATCTAAGCTCCTAACACTATATTCTGTCCAACCACTCAAGCTCAGTGATCATCCTGACCTGAAACCTATCTTCTGGAAATGCAGCCAATCACATTTGGACTGCATTAAGCAATGGGAATCTACTACTTTTCTTTGGCAGTTTATTCAGCAATAGCCACCTCCTGTTTTAAAAAAGATATGATTGATTTCTATCTTGAATGTGGCTGGTTTTGAATTCCAGATATTGGGCTTTCTTACAAGTTAGAGAGTCATTTAGTACCAAGCATTTTCTCATCGTGTAAGTGGCAGATTTAGAAACAGAATTCTCCTTGTAACTGTCACCATCACTGATAAATACCATATGGCTTTAAGGTAATTCAGAGAAGGGTGAAGAGAGCTGAGGGGGTGAAGCTGGAATTCTGTTTCATGTGAGGTCAGGAAATGAAAGTCCTCATCTTACAGAATCTCCTGTTATGTCTCACTAAAATAAAGAAAATTCATTTGAAACAGTTGTTTTTACTTGTTTCAGAGAAAGAAACGATGTGTTTGATCTCATATAGCTTGGTGAAGACCAAATTTTCAAGGGATGATAGAAAGGGTGAAAGAAAAAAAATATATCTAACTTGCCAAGTTGCAGGCAGGATACCTATATTTCAAGATTCAGCTTAACACATGGGACACAAATGTACCTATTGGCTCTGCAGATGACAGGTAGTCACACCTCTTTTTCTTGCCTAGAAACATGGTTCAAAGAGGAATTTCTTTTTCACCATTTGCTCTCCCTGCAGATTTGACTTACTAAATTATCAGTTGTTCTGTCTCTTAAACATAGCAAACAATAATGTGCTGGTTTCATGACTATTAGATTTGTTTTAGAAACTGTTACTAGCCTCAGAATGATGTAGAAGAACCTAGTCTTACATTAAAAAATAAATGCATTCTGCTACCTTTGGCTTTGTCTACAATACTAACTTGGATCATCTGCTCCTGAGTGCTGGAGGACAACTGTTGAATTGTGTGAGTGGCCCCTGGCACAGCTTCATCCTAGACCAAACAACACTCTGCTGGGATTCCCAGGAGTGGCTTGGTGGATAGCAAGGGACTGTTCCCAAAGGACTGCTGGCGTCGAACTGCCCTGTTTTGGAGGACAGGGAAGTTTAATAGTACCAGCCCAGGCAGTTTTGTGCCAGCTGGTCTCAGTATTGGACAACAGTCGTGAACATGGCTAACTTGACAATACAGTTTGCAAGTAACCTTGGAGCTTTTGTTGAGCACAGACCAATGCAGAAGTGGGTCTGAAGCCCGCAGGCTGCCTGGAGTATCATCACTATGTACAAACTGTCCCTTTTCTCTCAACAGACAGCTGAAGTTATTCTTGGGGACTGCAATTCACATGCTTCACTAATGGTTGTTCTGACCCTGATTTACAAGAGATTTACACGCTCGCTCAGAATAAACAGCTTCTTACACTCATGATACAACATTATCATCTTAATTTTATTGCAACTTTTTCTTTAATTGAGGTCTGTCATAATGCCCTGGCTATTAGAGTCAAGAGATTACATGTGGACTTTATCTTCATTCAAGTCTTGTAATCTTGGCAGAGTAAACAATCAGAAATGGAAAACAAAATACCCTGAAAGTTCAGCAAACTTTATATATCATGTAATTATATATACTGTGATTATTATAATTTGCATATAATCATGTGATTTTAAGACAATCCTCAGTGATTTGGGGCATTGAATTTTTAATGCTCAAAGTTAACAATACTGCTTGAGTTGGCTATGTGGCATTAATAAATCAGGAACTTTTACAAGGAAAATGATTTGCCTCAATGTGTTTTCCAAAAACATCCCTAACACATCAAAGACCAACTTATCTAACTGAAACCCTGAGGCTGTTGTTATCTGACAGTGGAGTATCTATGAAGACCTATAGAGAATCAAGAGGAAATCTTTTGTAAGGAAAGATAAATGTGGTCCTAAAAAGCTCTCAAAGAGATGTGGTTGTTCTATTGATACAGCAGGCCAGGTAGCTGTGTAACGTGTAACTTTTGCAATTGCATTCTTTGTAGTGCCTACCTCTTAAAAGCCTCCTTAAAAAAAAAAAAAAAGTGGGAAAATGAAATTGCAGTGAAGGCATGGAGAAATGCATCCAGCTTCTGAAATAAATGTATTAGTAACATTCAAACTGTTAGTAAATCATTTGCTGGGTAACTTCTGTTCCCCAATTTAGAAGAAATTGCCACAGAATTTAGAGCTATCTTGCCACAGAGTAGTAGTGGGCAGAACACCGGTACTGGTATACTGCCACAATTCAAGGTGCTCAAATCAAGGATTCAAGATGCTCTACAATACAAATGAGCATATAGTAATATTCATGTCAGCAGTTTTGTACATCACATTGAATTACCCAAAGTATCTCGCTCTCTACAGTCCCCCTGTAAGAGTTAAGGCTGCTCTAGTTTCCCAAGCTCTCTATAGTTTTCTATCATCTGAGGATTGCTGCAGTTCAAACTCCACCTATGAATTCTTCTTAGCTATGAAGATAATCTGGGCTTTGGAGTGGCTCTAAGAAGCTAAAGTAGACCTGTTTTCTTGGTGCAATACAAACAGACAGACTGAGAAAGCCCCCAGCTTGGAAGGTGAGTGCTTCTTGGTGAGAAGACTTCCTTTGCTCGCTAGGAAGACAAAGCAAGCCCTACCTAGATGTTTAGCAAGCACTCAAGCATTAGTCAAATTTCATGTTCATGAACGTGCTGACAGTCATAAGAGCTCAGAAACCTAAACTGCTCCAACTTACCTCATCAGAAGAAGACTCTACATCAACAATCATGGCCTAAATATGTAACAGTAAGACCTTGGTACTCAGGGAAAATACTTCAGCCGACCTCATACCAGGAGATTCGCTCTATTCCAGGGCTGGGTCCACTTCCTAAGCTTTCTGTTTCAATGGAGAAGAAACCCAGGTGCACGGGAAGAGGGGTGTACTACACACAGGGCACTGGTTTTAACAGACAAGTGGCTAGAGCTGCCAGAGCAGTCATCTGCTCTGCAGTCCAGCACGGACTGTGAGTTTCCACAGGGTGCCGTGCTCACTCCGACCACCCACACCGCTGAGTCAGGAGATGTATGCAGGGCGAGCAACAACGACAATGCAGCTGCAGCCCCTGCCACTACGTTTGGCCAGGAAAATGCAGCAGCCTATGGGATATGGGTTTTGCTACCTCACTTACTGCTTTCCTACATTATAGTAGGGAAAAAAGTATTAGAAATTAAAACAGGCTCCTGGCATTTCCCATTGTTAGGACCAATCTTAAATTGTTTATAACTTTACCAGCTTTAACCATACAGTCTCCAGCTTGCCAAGTTTGGTGTCTACATAAACTCCTTGGAAAACATGAGCTGACAATTCAACCATTTCTGGGAAGACAATAACTAAAAATGTTAAAAAATAGTGACATTTTCTTTGAGCTGCTCTAGCACCCCCAAGCTCTGGAGGATCCGTCTGACACTTGGCCGGAGATGGCTTTTGTGTCTGGGCCATGCCAAGTGACAAGTCTTTGAAAATCTGTAGTTTATGATGATCAGGAGAAACTTGTTAGAGTATTACGGTTAAATTCCCTGGAGACACTGTCTGAAACAGCAATGTCCCAGCTTCTGGTGAGTGCAGAAACAGCAGTTCTCTGCTTTGTGAACTTAGTGCTTTGCACCAGATACTACATGAGGAAGATTCTCTGGTGTTCCTCAAGCTCCCCCTGCTTTTCATTCTGTGATTTTTCTGGCCTAGTTTCAATGAGCTAGACAGTTAATTTGAGCATTTCCTCATCTCGTAATGTTCAGATGCTAGCATGTTTTAATACTAACAAACTGGAATAGGTGGGGCAGTGTGGGTGTACAGATATTATCTCTCTTCTCTTCTGAAAGAACTGTGTTTTCAGGGATCAAAATATGAAAACCAGACAATGCAGTAAAAAATGTCACCAGAAAAATAAAATTAATTAAAGGAAAGAACTGGGGCCCTGATTCTGATTTAATGGCTGACATACATTGATGTCATTCAAGACAATTTGAAATGAAAACCAACCTTGAAATTTGAAGTGTCTCCCTACAAGGTTTTGGACATTTCTTTGATTGCCAGTTTTTATTCTCATCCTAGTAACAATGCAAAACAGTATTAAAAATAATTTGTTGCAAAACTCTTTGTGCACTAGGTCAAAGTTAATCCTGCAAGAGATTTATTCCTTCCCTCTTCCCTATCTTCCTGGTCAAGTCTGCCTTGTCTCCCTAAAAGCCTACCTTTATTATCTTTTCACTCAAATTGTGTCTGTTTAAGTGTGTCTTTCTGTGCCTTTGCCTAATGGTAAGTAAGCATAAATAATGAAAAATTATTAATCAACAGTTCATCACAGAGTTTATATAGAGTGAAGGTTTGTAGATGAGGCTTCCTTTGCAACTAGCAAAGCTGCAAACTGCTCCCCTTCCCACAAATACTGTGTTTTCAGAATTGTCTTTCAAACAACTTCTATCCAGATTTAGTGACAATATTACAGTTTTCTAAGATTCTGATACTTCCAACAATTTTAGGAGAACAAATAATAATCAAAGTAGTTCACGCTTTTGCAGGTCTAAGTGCACGTTCACCCTCTGGGAGATCTAAGGAGCTATCTAAGCCAACTGTTCATCTAATTGAGCATTGCCATGCATTCAGGAATTCACAGGCTAATCCCACAGCCCTTCCTACAGGTTATATATGTGCAACTGCAGGGGATTGAACAGCTGAGGGTCCTTGCTACAGCCAGCTCTATACTCTCCTAGTAAAAGTGACAGATCATTTTTGTACTTTCATTGTAGTCCAGCTCCTTTTTAGAGCAGCTCCTTCAGGTAAGAAGCTGCAGACCAGGAGGCAGATCCAACAGAGCTCCCCTGGCCAGAGGTACCAGAGCAGGGATGTTCATGCTGTGATGGAGGAGGCACGGACCTGCCAGAGGGCAGCGGGCTATGCTTAGAGAGGGCTTTGCTCCACTTATTCTGTAATGCCTCATGATGATTCTTTGTTACCTCCTGAGCTCAGCAGGGAGACCTGCAGCAGTGCAAAACTACCTCGATATCTGCTTATAATTTTCTTCTAAGAAGCCTCTCAAGCTACAGACCTCCAGATTTATAAATAGAGCAGATTTTCCCTATCTGATCCCTACTTATAAATTCCTGCCTCCATCATTTTGTACAACCTGCAATTCAGTTCTTTGGAGGAGTCGGATGTTTCCCTTCAAAGGTAAAACAAATCAAGGGTTCTGAAATTTTATCAAATATCAAATATGTAAACAGAACATAGAATATCCCTTTTTTCCTCTCCCTTCAAATAAAATAGCACTTCAGGAACTTTTCTGTTCAAATATTTTTTCAACCAATACACCCACTGAATTATTTACTGCTGGGACAAACAAATCATTCTGAATATCTGTAAATTACCAAAGGACAAGAAGTTTCAATTACCTGAACTGTGTTTTATAGCTTGATTGTGTTGGCTCAAGATAATTTCAGAGCAAGATTCATTACTGCTTGGTCCTCCGTTGGGCTAGTGAAACCCACATCTGCTTATGCACCCATGAGAAAAATAAAGCATGGCTTAAAATGAAGTTTTAGTTTTCCTGTACAAACCATGTCTTTTCAGCACTGCAGGTGAATGTGTGCTGATAGATGTGTCTATCTATAGAAACAGCTTAAGAGTTCTGATGTATATAGCAAAGGTGGGATTCAGCTCTCCTGAAGTATTTGTCTAGAATTTCTTTAGTGCCAATGGACAGAAACAGGCTTTTCTGCAATGTGGAAAAACAGATAATTTGATCTGTTTTATTCCACCTTAGGGAGAGATGAATCATACCTTAAAAGTGTTCTCTTCTCTCCATGGACTGGAAAGGGTTTCTATCTGACCAGCCCAGGTAGAGGTGTTCTCTTTTCAAACATTAGATAATTCCCAACCCATTTGTCCTAAAGAAGAACTAGTCTCCTTTGGCTCGAACACAAACAACCAGGATGGTGAGTAAGGGCATACCTGCAGCTGCCAGGGCTGTATTTTACATCACAGCCTCTTCTAGTTCTTACACTGCCTGTGCCTCCTCCAGAGTTTTGGTTTGTATATGTGCTTTTGAAGTGAATCTCATAACGAACTCCCCCTGCTGAGCTTGGTTTGCTTCATGGACCAGTTTCAGTGCTCATCACTGGTTTGCTTTTGGATGAAACAAAACCAGAAGATGCACTCCAAGAGTGCACCTAACATGCTCCTATCCTAAAGTGTGTCCAGTTCATGCGACCAGAGTAGAAGTAGCTTGAAGTAAGTGCCCCTTAAACTTGCATATTGTGGATGCTGGGACCTCACCTCCATTTCTATTGTACACTTCTACTTCTACACTACAGATCCATTTCTACTGTACTACACTTGCTAATACAGAGATAGCCTTGGATTTCTAAAACCTTGCCTAGAGGGAACTTTCTCTGCTGTTGAACGCAGTCAGGAACCATATTTTAAAAGTAAGTGCCTGTGACACCAATTGGCCATCATCCATACTGTTTGGTTAACACACCTGGGCCAGTTTGGGACGATACATCCTTTACACACAGCTGGGAGATGCCACTTGCCAGAGACTGCCTCCAGCTGGTACAGTCTTCTCTTGGGAAGGATGTTTTAGCATATGGATGTCAGCTCTACCAGGTCACACAAAGGCCAGAAAAGCCTTGCCCGGTATGACTAGAATAAACACGGGCTTGGTAATTGCAGCACTAAGCAGAGGTGAGGGAGAAACTCTGCAGGGTGTGAAGAGCCCTGCTCCTCTGTTTTAAGTAAATACCCCCTAGAAGAGCCAGCATAGCAAAAATGACTTCTTGGGCTACAGTGTAGTCTGCAGCCTGGTGGTTTGGTCACTCTGCAGAAAGGAAAATGCCCTTAACAGAGCAAGCAATTGAGTTCAACTCTCCCATATCCTGGAGCAGTACATTCACTGTGCACACTTGAAAACCAAAGTACTACTACTACTCCTTCTCTGCAAGTGTTTCTTCATCAGTATTTTGTGTTGTCTCCCATCCTTTGCTAGGCTGGATCTGTGTACGCTTAGGAAGCTGCAAAATGACATGGATGCAAGCAAAATTCACGGCCATAGGCTGTTATGCTGCAAGGGCCAGGAACAATATAGGGGCTGTTATGCTGCAAGGGCCAGGAACAATATAGGGGCTCCTGTAGTGAGTCAGTGCCCAGAAAATCTTTACAGAGCAAAAACCCCTGGGAAAAATAAATAAATAAATAAATAAAAGGTAGGCAAGGAAAACACTGCTTCCTGAACTGTATTTTGAGAAAACTTTTGGCAGAACTTCATACTGTTGAGAATGAAGTGTTTCTGAGCACACCCCAAAGTAAAGCTTTAGGTGTGTTAGGACCTACACCTGGTGCACTCACAAACTTTGAGCATGTTCTGGCTATGCCAAATATGAGCTGGACGCGCTGTTTTCAGACTGGGTTTCCCTAGCCATGAACATCTCTTCACTTTTTATCTGTCCCTTAGCATTTTTACCCTACAGCCTTCTCCCTCCACCTGTGATAAAAAGTGGTACATCCTACCATCACAGGATCTGCTCCATCCCAGGTCACTGGCCAACCGCCGCAGGGTGGTTCAGGTGGCAGGGACCCTACTCGCTCCTCGTTCCTGTTCCACAGGAGACCCCCGCGCAGACACCTGCACGGGCCTGGAGAGAGCGGATCCCGGCGACATCCTGGCGGGGCAGCAGGCCCAGCGCCTTCCCCGTTTCCCCGCACGCGCCGGTGCCCCCGGCCGCCCCTGAGGCGG